>PVJL010001130.1:0-80000 GCA_004026885.1 Lyroderma lyra | reverse complement strand
CACTTTTGTTACGTATAGATTTATACAACCCTGCTTTAAGTTAACAATAAAAAATAATGTATTCAATTCATATATATCTATATATGTATTTATATGATATGACTGAAATTTTATTAAATATTCTTTTTCTCTTATTACTGATTAATAACTGTATACTTTGAATAGTTTTAAAATTACTGTTCATTTGATTTCACTTTATTTCCACAATAATCATGTGAGAGGTATTATTTCCCTTTTTTTACAATGATTTGAAAACTGAGTCCAAAGAAAGAACTGATTTCAGTAATATTTTCTGTTGAGAAATTCTCAACAGAAAATATTACTGAAAAACGAGTAAGGATAAAATGTGCAGTCCATCTCTATACCAAATGAACATTAACATTTATACCTTAATTTGCATTAATTCAGTATTTTAAATAGCTATGTAATTTTCTACTATTAGTAGAAAGTCTGCTGTGCATGAGTTTTCTTTTAAAATAAACATTCGTTAACTAAGATTCATCACTGACTACAATATCAAAATTAAAATTTCAATATTTTTATACTTAGACATGTGTGATTTCATTTTTTATTTTTTGAAGACCTTTCTATGGAAAGTCAGAGTCTTCTATGAATTCTAAAATGGGATATAATTTTGAGACATCAATCATATTAGATGGAGTTATTTTCATTAATCCTTTATAAAGCAACTGAAAATAGACCTAGAGATGAGGGTTGAAAACATTAAATTTAGACATGAAAAATATTCAGTGGGAGGAGCATCCTAGCATAGTTATGTTTTCCAGGGCACAGCCTTAATTTAATCTTAGTATCAGAGCTGCAAATAAAGTGGCTCTTTGCAATATTAGCATTTGTCAAGTGACTTCTGTCAGTAACAGTGTTACATCAGTGCTGCCACGGTCTTGCTCATCCTGTCAAACCCTTTTCAATACACACCTCAGGACAAGTTAGAACAAAACTAGGAACTGAAAAGCTTTCTGATGTACCTACATTGCATTTCGGGTTTTGTTTTACTTGCTCTGGTTAAGTTTCTTTACTTCCAGTCCTTGATATACTCAGTTCTACGCTAGTTGTCCATAAAATACATCAGTCAGGAAGACAAATTGCTATGGAATCACACATCTAATTTCTAACCATCTTTTGAATAGCCAAGCTATGGGAGGGGAAAAATATTCACAAGAAAAAATAGCTCTTAAAAGTAAAGTAACGATCAGCATATAAGGTCCCCCAATCATCCTTTTCTTATTCATGAAGTTTGAGGTGTCATGTAGACAGATCAAAATCCCAGTGGCCACTGCTACATTGTCACTTGATTGGACTAAATTTTGGAAACAGAGACAAATACCTGTTACAAAGAAATTGGGGAGAGCACTGGCAGGGGGTATAACTACTAGGCTGGTTGGCTGGTAAGAGTTCCCTTTCTACATTTCTACTTACAAGTCTCTCCCTTAGGGCAGAATTTTGAATCTTGAATGATGGGGACATATTATAGAAATTAGGAATTTTCTAAATTAATAATGGCTAATGTTTACTATGCATAAGTATATACCAAATGCTTTATACATAATCTCTTATCTAATCCTCACAACTACCCAGTCAGCCTGGTACCTCTATTAGCTTTCTTTTTCTTTTCTTTCTCTTTCTCTCTTTTTTTTTTTTTTTACAAAAGAGGAAATAGAGGTGTAAAGAAGTTAAATACCTTGCCCGAGGTCATATAGTTAGGAAGAAAGGGAGCAGGATTAGAACCCAGGCCATCTCACCCAGGGCCTGAGTGCTACTTACCAATAAACGGAATGTATTCATAATATTGCTTGTCCATTATGGGCAGAGCATCTTACTGGCTATGTTTTTGGGAATCTTATACTCTAGTAAAGAGAGAAGTCAAGAGTCTGGAAAGAAGAGGCATGATGCAATGTCCAAAATCCTTTGCCTAGTTCTCATGGCCCTTTATTTTGTGATTCAACCTAATCACCTCCCACCTACCATTTTCTTACCTGAACCCTGGACTGACTGTAAAGTGTCCAGAGATGTTCTCACCTTCACATCACCATGCTATTGTTTACCTGACTATAGTATTGCGCACACCAATCAGTTTTTCTCTGGGTGAGTCCTAGACTTCTCATGGAGCTGTCTTACACAACATTCAGGCTTGCCTAGTGGGATGGTGATGTGGAATCTTACCGCGACAGTTATTCAAGATCACCTGCAACCAGAACTGGCCATAGTGGCCACTGAGAGTAGAGGCAAATTGTTCTCTCTCAGGCTGACAGGGGAAAAGACATGAGAAAGCTGATTGGGACTCCAAGGGAAAATACAATCGAAAAAGGAGAAAAAGGAAAAAGGGACAATTACGGGAGCGCACGTGTGTGTGTGTATGTGTGTGTGTGAGTGTGTAGGGCTAGAATAAATATGAACTAATCTGCAGAATCCTTATGTAGGTCTATATAAAATAAAGAATCAAAGAAGAGAATTTAACAGAAAGATAAAATCATTCTGATTTTATGTACCTAATAACTCAGTCTTGACATATATAAAATAGCATTTTCGGAACTAAAAGGTGAAATGAACAAATCCATAATCATAATGGAACACTTTAACACACCTCTTTCATTAATGAATGTAAATAGAATGAACAAAAAATTAGTAAAAATCAGAAGGTTTGAACCTGATGAGCAGATTTGATGTACTGATATATAGCACATAATGAAAAGTGCACTTCAAAACTGCAGACTACACATTGTTTTTCAAGTACACAGAGAACATTATAAAAAATTTGACTATATCCTTGGCCATAAAGGGAGTCTTAACAAACATCAAAAACTGAAATAATGCAAAGTATGTTCTCTGACCACAATGTAATAAATGACAAAACTACCCATACAAAACCCCTACAATTTGAGAAATTTATAAAACATTACTAAATAATCCAGTAGATCAACCCAACAATCACCAGAGGAATTCAAATATATTTTTAATTGAATATATTGAAAATGTAACATATTACTTTGGATGTGGGCTGCATCCAAAGTTATGCTTCAAGGGAAATTTATAAGCTTAAGTGCATCTATTAGAGAAGTAGAAAAATAGAAAATTAGAAAAACTGAAAATGAATGACCTAAGTATCATTTCAAGAAGTTAGGAAAAAAAAACAGCAAACTCAAAGAAAGTAGAAAAGGTAAATAATAAAGAAGAAAATAGAAATCAACGAAATAGAAATAAACATATGATGAGGTTTAACTAATCCAAAAGTTCTACCTTAAAAACATACTATGTAACTAACAAACCTGCCCAGTCTGATCAGGGAGGGAGGGAGGGAGGGAGGGAGAGAGAAGATATGAATATGCAAATAACCTTGAGAATAAAAAAAATAGTAAGAAAAATGGTCATAAGATGTCCATGTGAACAATTTTATGGCAATAATTTTGAAAATTTAGAGAAAATAAACCAATTCCTAGAAGATCCCAATTACCAAAAATAGAGGCAGTAAGAAACAGAATTTGAATAGTCCTATTCTAGTAAAAGAATTAGTCTTTAATTAAAATCTTTTCCACCCTACAGGCTTCACCAGTGAATTCCACAAAATATTTATAGAAGTAACAACCTCGGTCTTACACAAACTTTTCCAGAGAATAGCAAAGGCAGCACTTTTTATGACACCCACGTAACCCTGATATCCCAACCTGACAGGAACACACACACAAGGAAGGAAGTTACAGGTCATTTTCTCTTATGAACATACATGCAAAAATTCTAAAAAAAACATAATGAATCAAATCCAGTGATAGTTACAAAGAATAGTACATAATGACAAAATTGTGTTTATTTCAGATATGTGAGATTGGTTTGAAAAAATGAATGTAATTCACCACCATAACGGATACAAGAAAAACATCATGTGATTATCCCAATAGATGTAAATGAAGCTTGTGATAAAATTCAACATTCACCTGTAATAAAAATGCTTGCCTTCCCAAAGGTTATCTAGAAAAACCCACAACATCATACTTAATATTAATAGTTAAATATTGAAAGCTTTCCCCCTATACTCAGGAATAAGACAAGGTTGGCTACTTCTATTTGACATTGTAGTGGAGATTCTAGTCAGTGCAACAAGATAAGAAAAAAAGAAATACACCCTATTATGATTGGAAAGGAAAAAATTAAATCTGTCATTATTCCACATAAGATCATTTCATATGTAGAAAATTCCAAAATATCTACTGATAAGCTATTTCTAGAATAAATAGGAGAATTGAACAAGGTCACTGAATACATTCTCAATATACAAAATCATGCATTTTGCTTCTATACATGATTAATGAATGGGTGGTCTGGAAAATAATGATGACGTGGACTACCAGCAACAAGCAGTTAGAAAATGAAAATTTAAACCGAATACCATTTATCAACCATATTTAAAAATCCTATGTCTAAGAACCAATCTACCCTCACCACCACCCCCCGACCCCCAATGTGTAAGACTTCTACCCAGAAAACTACAAAACATTGCTGGGAGAAACTGAAGAAGATCTAAGTAAAGGAGAGATACAGCGTGTTCATGAAATAGATTAATATTATAAAAATGCTGTTTTATTACCACTCCAAGAAGGAGTGGCTTAAATCAGCAACAATTCTAACATTGCTCATGATGATAAGAGATGACTGGGGCTCAGCTGGAAAGTTCTGCTGGTCTCATTTTCTCACGCAGCTGCAGCTGGACGGCAGCTGGGACCGGAACGTCCAACATGGCTGCCCTCCCTGTCTGAAACCTTGGTGGGGCTCAGCTGGGATGAGTGGGCTTCGCTCTTTCTTTTCAGTAATCCAGGGCTCTTCCCTCTCCACATGGGTTTTCTCCATGGTCTCTCCAGAAGGGTTTTTGAACTTCTCACATGGCGGCTGGGGGATCCCAAAAGGGCACAAGTGGAAGAAAGTTGCCTAGCCTTGCTAAAGTTTTTTTGCCCAGAACTGGTATGATGTCGCTTCTGCCACATTCTAATAGTTAAAGCAAGTCACAGTTAACCTGGATGAATTTAATATGGAACAGAACTAATTATACAAGTATAAGGGCATGACTGCTGGGAGGTATGTGTCACTAGAAGCCATCTTCAGAGACCAGCTACTACAGTGTACGCTCTGGTCTTCAAGGATTCACATTCCTCACAGGCATTTTACTCATACCTCCCTCCCTCCCTCCCTCCCTCCCTCCCTCTAGACTCTCACTTCAGAAACCTGTTTGCCAGTATCTACTACAGTTAAACATAATATACCTTATGACCCAGCAATTCCGCTTTTAGGTATATGTCCACCAGAAAGGCATAGGCATGTGCACCAGAAGACATGTGTTTGAATATTTGTAGCAGCATTATTTTTAATGCCCCAAAGGGGAAACAACTCTAATAACCACCAGCACTTAAAGAAACAAAACAAAACATACAAATGTGATGTAGTCATAAACGAGATTCAATACAGCAAGGAAATGAATGAACTGCTGTATACAACAAGATGGATAAATCTCACAAATATAACACTAAGCAAAGAAGATGCAAAAAGTGCATACTTCTGTAGGATTTCATTTATATAAAGTCCCCCCTAATAAAGGCAAAACTAGTTAGTGGGGAGAGGAGCAGTAATGATCTATTTCTATATAGTTACAGCAGTTTTTCTTTTTATAATAATTCACTGAACTATGCACCTTGAATAAAAGTTTAATTTATAAAGGAGGAAATAGTTCAAAATTTTAATTTAGTAGCGCATACAAAGGAGAGGCTTTCTAGCTGAGTTAGGAGTGAGGAGGAAATGTGTATCTGGCCAAGCAGGGGAAGCAAGTATTCTGGGAATATAAATTCCTTGAGCCCAGGCATGAATGTGTGAAAACCGTTTGTCTTAAATTGGGGCTCTACAAGAAATTGCATACAATGGAATTTAATAGGAGGAAGGGAAGGTGAGATGAAAGAGAAAGGTCCATGCCAAGTAATTCAGATTTCACCGAGCCATATGAACATAAAGGAAGATATCACGAGGTTTTGCATGTGATTTGCATGATTAAACAGGCTGACGGCAAGATGACTGGGAAGGGTTTGGCTGGGCAATCGTGTCCACCTCCCTACACCTTTTACCGAGTTTTGCTTGCACTTAGCTCCAAAGGCTGAGTGAATGAGGGGTAGACTGTAGCTGCTGCTCACAGAGACGCTCTCAGTCTCTCTCTGTGTCTTCTATCTATTAATAGCACTAGAAAGTCCCTGCGTGATCAGTACTGAATGACAGGCACACAATTCTCTGTGAAAATCGCTCCACTGAAGCGTCTTAATGGTGATTCCTGAATGATTGCCCCAAACCCGAAATACCAGGAAAGACACTTATACAACAAAGTACCTACCCGCCTATACATTAATTTGCAACTAGCTTTTCCTGTCCTTCATCAAGTCAAAATGAGCTATTGTTAGGCTTTTCCTCAACAAAACCAGTTATACCTGTTATAATACCTTTACCTCATATAGATACATAGTGAAGGACACATTTTCCCCACAACTGCAAATTGAGAAAATTGACCTCTTTAAAGTCACACAAATGGGAACCCAACACACAACTATAATCAGAGAAATCCTAATTAAAATGAAGTATTTCACAGCTTTCAAACTGGCAAAGATTTAAAAGTCTGAAAAGGCAGCAATGGGAAAAAGGAAATATTCCTGTATCATATAGAGCTAAAGCTATACCTATTTATCAAGCCAGAAATGCCACCTCTAGGTAGAAATTGTGTGAAATTTCTTTAATTGTTTATAATGAAAAATGAAGTTTTTGTTTAAAATTCCAGCCAGTTGAGGATCAATATTTTTGTAAAATACAATAAAAAATAATTAATAAAACAAGTGAAATTTTAAAACAGGCATACAAAAGAAAAGCCTGAGTAATTTTTTAATTAGTAGATTCAATAGACTTAAAAGTATTCAGTTGAACTGCTTTTGAAATTTCTAAATGCTTCTTCTCAATTTCTGTACTTACCTCATCATGAACTCAATCTGAAGAGCAGTGTCATGTGTAAGTCTAGCCCACAGGAACAAAAAGATGCATTTAAGGAAGAATGTTCACTACAACACTATTTTAAATATAAAAAGTTTAAAATTCACTACCATAGGGGAAAATAACATTGCAGCTATACAATGAAATACAACACTAACTAAAATGAATAAACTAGATTTACACATATTAGCATGGATAAATTTTGAAACCAAAACACTGAGTGAAAAAAACTTGTTGAAAAAATATTTCTTGTATGATGCCATTTATATAAATTTCAAAAATACACAAAATGACATTATACAAGTATAAAGGTCTTATGGATATTAAGAATGGGAGATGATACACCAACTTCAGGATAGTAATTTTCTTCTGGGACATGTGAGAAAGAATATGAAATTAGGGAACTTTGATTTTACCTGTAATGTTTTATTTCTATAAAAATTAAACAGATATTGTATAACATAAATATTTGTTAAATCTAGGTATTAGGTATATGGGTGCCATGTTATTTCCCTTTTAGAAAATGTGTGAATTATTTCTGACTTGTAATTTAAAAAGGCAATAAAAACAGTTCAGATCACTACGTCCTTGAAAAATGGAAGGAGTTTTAAGTGTCATAGTTTATTTGGCCAGAATACATATAGCTTTAGAGATATAAACTTAATTTAGATTAACCTAAATCTTAATTTAGGTTTTAGGTTCACAGCATAACTGAAGGGAAGGTATGGAGATATCCCATATATGCCCTGTCCCTACACATTAATAGCCATCCCTCAACCCCCATTATTAGCCCCTCCACCACAGTGGTATATCTGTTACAACTGATAAAGCCACATTAACACATCATAATCACCCAAAGTTCATGGTTTATATTAGGGTTCACTCTTGGTGTTGTGTAGTTATTGTTCAGACAAATGTATTAATCATATACTTTTCACTTCAAAGTTCTGCCTTAAAACTGGAATTATCCACTGACTTAGTAAGGATAATGAGAAAATCTGCTCCCTTCTGAACATAGAAAATCTGTGTCCCAGTCCCCGCTCTTCTAGTACTGACCTATGCGACTATCAGTAAGTCTCAAATCATGGAGAAAAACAGTAGGTCACCTTCTCCAATCTACTCCTCATAAAAGAAACTCGCTCAGAGAAGCAGTGAATTGACCAAAGTCACACACTGACTGTTGGTGAAACTAAGACCAGAGTTGGACATTTTCTCCATTAGAAAAGTCACAAGTCATTTAGAAACAAGCAAAACCACAGTATTGCAACTGCTCCTTGTGTCTATAAGTCTTGGTTTTAAATTTATGAACTGATTCTTGAAAACTCAGCTAAGGGATCTCTGGCCCCTAGGAAGAGGGGAAAAAACTCTGCCTTGAGTATGGCAGATTGTAGTGTAAATTCCAGCCTCTGCAATAGAGTGAGACAAGGAGCCACCTAGATACATTCAGAGTACTCTGAAGCAATTGAAAAAGTGGCAAATAACTACTATGCTATGTCCCCATTTAATATGTCTGGGTGTCAATGTGTCCACTTAAAATGGTTTGTTGCTTAGTGTTCTACTGATTCAAAGATGAGAGCATAAAGAAACGAAAGTGCTTGGTGTGTCCTAAGGCATTATACTAACATGAGGCATTGCTCATTCTGCCCTCCCCTGGCCCTCCCCAAAAACCATGTGGTAGGGAGACGAATGGCCTCTCTGAGACGTTCACGGCCCCGTTCCATGGCCAGGAGGAATTAAGGTTGCAGGTGTGATTAAGGTGTTAACCACCTGTTCTTAAAATAAGATCAGCCTGTATTGTTGGTGAGCCGAACATAAATACTTTTGTATTTAGTCTTTCAAATGTGGAAGAAGTGGGCAGAAGTTCAGAGACACGGACAGTTTTGAAGATGCCCCACCGCTGGCTCTGAAGATGGAGGAAGGGACCACAACCAAAGGAAGGCAGCTGGCCTCTAGAAGTCGGCAAGGGCAAGGACATGCATTCTCCCCTAGAATCTCCAGAAGGAATGCAACAGGGCCAATAGTTTTGTTTTAGCCCATTAGACCCATTTCAGACCTCTAACCTTCAGAAGTGTAAAATAATAAATTTGTGCTGTCTTTAAGCCATTCAATTTGTGGTAATTTGTTTAGAGTGGCAATATGAAAGTAATGCAAACCACAACCTCAGCACTTTGAAGACAGCAGCATGAAGAATGAGTTAGTGCAGAAGGCAGCACAGAAGGTGAGTCCTATTTTTCTTCTTTTAAATGCCACAGTCATCAAAACAGAGACACTGGTCCCTTCATGGTCTAGCTGTGCCTAGACTCAATACGATGAGGCCTCTATGATCTACATTGCTTTCCCCTGCTAAGACTGTACTCATCTCATACACTAATGGCCCTATACATTCCATGAGACACTGTGCATAGATCCCTCAGAAGAGTCCCAACTCCTATCCCTCAGAACATTTCTTTTAGACCCAATACTGTGCACAAACTTTCTTTTATTTCTCTTGGTCCTTTTTTCAGATGTTTAGATCTACCTGATGAACTTGTAATCATCTCTCAGGATATAGCTCAAAGTTGCTCTCCTGTGGTAAACTGAATTTTGGCTCCCAGCTCTTCACTTCTCTGGAGCAGGATCCATACCCACATCATGGAAAGGCAGAGTCCCATATTTCCCTGTCCACTGACATTGGGCATGGCCATGTTACTTGCTTTGGTCACTACAATTTTAGAGATTGCAACAAGAGCAAAGACTTGAACTATTTTTACACAGTTTGGCTCTCTAGCTCTTTAATGACCCATTCTGAGAACGGACTCTGATCTAAGGAGGGTGAGAGCCATGTGGTGTAGACCTGAACCCATCCTGAAGCACAGAGCCTGGAGTCCAGCACAGCCCAGAGAGCAGGCTGTCATCTTGCAGACCATGAGCCCGAGGATTAATGTTTTAAGTCACTATGTCTTTAAGCAGTTGGTTGCATAGCTTTATTGTGGCGAAAGCTCACTGACACATCACCTACACGAAAGGTTTCTAACTACTCTCCCGCAGTAGAACTGACCACATCCTCCTTTGTGCCCACTGCGCTTTTAAAGATTTATATATCTGTCACCCCAACTGGATTTGAAGTTCTTGCGAGCGGTTACCAGATGTTTGTTGACTTTGTATATATGACCGCTAGTATGATACTCAGTGAACAGTAGGCTCCTAATACCTTTTTTTTTTAATAAAAAGAAACAATTAAACAAATGCACAGAGGAATAAAACCAAGGAACAGACTATTACAGGTCTGTGACCTTGAAGTAGGGATGGTGAAAGGAAGGAGGAAATCACAGATTAATAAAGGCTGCTGCAAACATCATCAAATACATAAGGGCCCAAGCTTTGCTGTTTGACTGATAAATCCTGTTTTTCAGGAGTCCATAAATGTATTGTGATTAATGAAACAAAAAGCATTGCTTCAAAGTAATAACAAAAGTGCAGTTGCTTGCTATTAGGTATTTCCTCAAATGATGCATTCAAAAGGAACAAATCATCCTGTAGGAGAAATGAAAAGCTTTGACATTAAAAAGAGGCCCTCATATTCCAAATTGTTGGGAACTACTGTTCTAGACTATTCCTTTGAAAGAAATCATAGGGAATTGAGCACAGTGCTTAAGCGCTTTTGTTTGTGGACTGACCGAGAGTCCACGTCGCAGTAACGTGGCAGGCGTGTGGGTCGCGGATTCTCTCCTGAATCTCCAGGTTACTGCACATTTACATCACAAGGCAGGGCTACTCTCAGACTTCAGACTTCAAGACAGCTCCAAGAAAATTATAAGCCTTCACTCTTTCTCCACCCTTCCTATCACAAAACCTGTCACATCACTGCATTTTCCAGCTCAGCCTTGGGTTTTAATTATAGTCATTGCCATAAGAATTGTTCCAAAAGGGAGGCTTCTTTAATAAGGAGAAACTCACATACAGAAATGACTGTCAGTATAAGAGTGATGATTGAACATTGATAGTTTAAAACATAAAAACTGCACACTGAATGTGGCAGAGTTGACTTAAACCATATGCCTTTGTCCTAAATATTTATAGTAACAAAGAGGTTTCTGTGCAACTGTTGAAGCCCTTTCTCTCTCTAAATGTTTTAAATGTTTCCTTCACTCTAATTCACATAAAGGATGACATCTCTAATTTATAAATAGCGGGGTGCCAAAAATATGTATACACATTTTCAGCAATGTTATTTAGATATTACTTTTCTAAGTTGAATTGAATTATGGTAGCAATATATAATATGATGTTTGTGCAAAAGATGGTGTTAATCAAATGAATGCTAGTGTCACCATGTGACAGGCAGGACAGTCAAAGAAAATGGCAGAAGCAGGGCTGTTGTTTGAGGAGCACAGACCATTTGGAAGTGGTATTTGAAATTTGAGAACATTGTTCGAGTTTCCCCCACATTCTCCTGACTTGACACCCTTGACTTCTACCTATGGGGACCTTACAGGATGTGCTGGACCATAGAAAACCGGCTACACTGGTGGTACTTCGGGAAGAAACTGAAAGGGCATGCACAGCGATACAAGTGGACACTGTGGTCAATGTTGCTCAAGCAGTAGTTCGCGGTAATCAGACGTGTCTGGACACTGACGGTAACCACTTTGAGCATCTCTCGTAATTGCAGAAGTCAAACATGTCTTGTATTCATCTTTTGTTATTGGTAGATATTGAATATTACAATTTTAATACAGTTTGTTCCTTTCTCAAAATGTGTGTACACATTTTTGACACCCTCTGTATAATACTATTAATACTAGGTAGAAATATTTCAGGGTTTAAGGGCATGTTATGGGGACTCAGAGTGAGAGTGGGAAGGGGGAAATAGACCGATGATGACTTCACTTAGAACCTTTACTCACAAGCGAATTTCAAGGTCTTGACTTACGCTATAATGCAGGCATAGCTTTCCGGGGCTGAGAACTAACAGGAGACTCTTGCAAGGAGAGCCAAAAAGTAGCTGCTCATGAACACATGAATGAGTAAATGAATGAATGCTTCAGCTGTCCCTTCACTCTCATGCTTCCTCCATCATCCTTCCTTGAGCAGTCCCCACTCCTGAGGCAGTAAACTACTTGCTATTTCCCAAACATCGCGTGTCCTCTTGCTGTAACTTCTGGCTCCCTTATCTCCCCACACAACCCACTACTGCCTGGCAAGTTTCTGCTCAACCTCCAAGTCATGACTCAAACTCCGTGTTCATGTACTACATATGTATAGAATGGCACAAAACTCCTCACAAACTCAAGTGCGGAAACTATGTATTTCAATCACTGCAGCTGAGGACTGGCTTGGTACCTGATACATCACAGGTATTCAGAAAGTGATCACTGAATAACCTTTATGCTACTCAACTCTTCCAGTTCTTTCCAAATCAGACTATAAACTACTTCCCTGAGAATGGTGTCTCCAAAAATTCTTTACTTGCTTGTTTTCCTTCCGTAACACCAGTCCCTCACCCTGTCCCGGAATGGATCAGGCAGCAGGAGGAGTAAGACAGAGTTCTGCGAGCTGGGGTTAAGAGGAGGGAGGGAAAACCATTCAAAGACGTGTAGCTGGGGATGACATCGTCAGATTTACTTGTGGGAAAGAAACATTAGAACGTTTTGAAGTAGACAAGAAGGTCATTGTGACAGTCCAGAAAAAATGACTACAGATGATTTTAGATTTTTAACTAAGATCAGGGCAGTGGAAATAAAGACTCGGGGATATACAAGAGCTGTCCGCAAAATATCCAGCCATGTACTATGAAAAATAGAAGCATATATGGCTGAATACGTTCTGAACAGCCCTTGTATATTATGTATTTCAGATGGCACTTACAGGATTTGGTGGCTGACTAGAAATGGCACAAAGGATGGAAGGAGTCTAGGCTCACTCTCAGGTAGTTAGCTTGGGCAAACGGTGTGTCCGTCAGTACACTGGGGGTGGGAGGATATACGTTCACCGGCAGAAGAGAGAGGGGCCCTGAGTTCACTGTTGCTTTTATAGCAAATGAGGAACCTGTGGGTCATCCAGAAGGTAAGTGTCCACCAGTAGACAATTGTTTTGGAGCTCAGCAGGGCAATCTGGACTGAAGATACAGATTTCATAGTCATTAGCAAGCAAGTGCAAGTTGAAGGTTAGGTTATGACTTAACTTTGCCCAGAGATACTGTATACAGCAGAAGTTCTGCGTGGCTGGGACAGGATGGGGTTACTTGGGAGTTTCCTTACCTGAAAATGTCAAGGAATTGACTTAAATTACATACCTTCCTTTGCTAAATGTATGGTAGTAGCTTCAAAGCAGTGAGAATCATTGAGAGTGTAGCACCCTCCCCCACGGGTGGCTGTGTGTGACTTGAAATGTTCTCTGTGCATCTCCACCTTATGAACCACTGTGGAACTTATTTCTAGAACACTGGATTCACCTATTTATATATTTGACCTTCCTACTAGATTCTGCTCCATTTAAGGGCAGAGATTTTATCTTGTTCAAATTTGTATCCCAGTACTTATCAAGGTGTCTGGCACACAGGTATTCAAATGTTTTATGAATTAAATGGTCTCATTTATTGTTGATTTCATGAGGTTTTGTCACTGACATTTTAAATGTGGGAAAAGGAGGCCCCATGAGATTAAGAACTTGGTCATGTCACACCACTAGTAAGTGGTGCAGCAAATACCTTGCCCCAGTGGCACTCCTGTGTTCTTCCACCACAGTGTATTGCCTCTGCTCGTTCCTAAATTTGCCTCCACCATCAATAGTCGGAATAGGAGGAAAATTTAGCAACTGGCTATAGGATTTCTGGATGACCCTGGTACACTAAAGTCAGAGAAGTGCCAGCTAAGATTTGTGCAGCTTGCCTTCTCACTTCAGACTTCTGAAATATCGGCAGAAAGAATATGGAGACCGGGGGTAATTTCACAGTGGACTCACTCACGTTAGACAGGAAAAGAGAGTGACTAACTGAAGGAGAAGCGTGTGTCATAATTCTTGATAAACCTCGCCCCTTTTATCTGATTAAAAAAGGAGTTTGTTTTCACATATTTCTTGTATGAATAATGTGATTTTTCAAACAGGAAATTTAAAAACTTTGCTGCTTTTTAAGACTCCCCTGAACCAAAAAAGAGTGGCTATGTGGATGCTATATTTAATAGATGAAATATACGCTGAGAACAAAGAGGAAAATGCTGAGACCGGAGTGGGGGCTGGAGAGGAAGTCCTAGGATTGAGAAGTGCAGCGAGGAGCAGTACAGAAACCTGCTCCTCCGTGCCTTCTGAATAAACGGTCCCTGATGTGGAGACGCCTCACGCCAAAAAGGTAACGTCGGCTCTCCGTTGGTCAGAACCCCTCCAGGGAAGCTGCTATGGAAAAACCTGGCAACTTCCAGAGCCTATGGATGGAAGATGGTGAAAGGAAGACCTGGAAAGGCCCGAAAAGCTGGAGGGGCTACCTCACCGGGTTTATTCTCACGGAGGGTGATTCCAATTAGAATTCTGTCTTTGTGAAGTAAGTTTCAATTAGGAAGAGGTACAAAACGTCAGGAGGGTAAAGGGCCAGCAGTCCCTCAAAACTGATCGGAATTAGTATCATCAGTTAGCTTACTATCCAATAATATTACCTCCCAAGCCAAGAGGGTTGGGTTGGAGGAGTATGACCCACCTGCCTGCCCCCAAGTCAGGGACCGTGGCTGGGCTTAACGCCACCTGAGGACCTAAAGAACAGAACACGAGGAGGAAAGGGGCATACAAAGAGAGTTGGGTGCTTAAGACCACATCTCTAATAAAGACAATTTTCTAAGGGGCTGATCATGCACCAGGAAAAGATAGGGAATTCTTTCTCTTACCACAGACCTGGAAGCTTTCCCAGAGCTTCCCCAACTTGAACTGCTCTGGGCTTTTTTGATCATCCTTTGCTTAAATGGCTATTTTTGTACTTATTTGTGTTGACCCTTTGATTTATGCCCGTAAGAGGGGAATATCACTTAACACTTATCAAATGTATAGGCTACCTTAAAACTGTTATTGCATTTCTATCCTATAACAATCTTGTAAGGCAAGGGCTATTATCATCTCCTAGGAACCAAAGCTTAGAAAGTTAAATATTTTGTTCATATTTACAACACCGCAAGAAGCAGAGCAGAATTCAAATCCAGATCTATCTAAATCTAAACTCTTTCCCTCAGAGACTGGCTGTCTCTCTTGAGGCCCAGAATTATGCCTTGTACATTATTTTCCCTTGAGTTCCTAGCATATGGTGAGTGCTCAAAACCTATTTATTCCACTGATTTTTGAGTTTGTTGACCTTTCTTCGGGGGTGCCAATTTTTACTGAAGTGACTTCTGGGTATCATTATTAACTGAGAAAACACATTATTAGGGACATACCAGATACAAATCTTTTCCTTCTCAGATTCTCTGAACTGCCACACACACCCTCACACACACAGACACCCACGCATTCCCTCCCCCCAGCCCCCCCACATTCCACTTCACACCAGATTCGATGAAAGGCCACATTTCAGGACAATGGAGCTGGATGCCTGGGAGCCCCTGCAGGGCCAGATGAAATAATACAGAAATGTGAGGGAAGTAGATCCCAGGGAGATGAAACTGAATCAGAGGTAAGCGGGAGAGAGGAGAGAGCCGGGCAGTCAGACTCCAGCCTTTCCTTTCTTGCCACCCTCGGGGAGAAAGTCCGTAATGCTAGAGAGCAGAACCACGCTCAGCAAAGGGCCGGGCCGCCCTGAGTTAGCCGGGAAGTAGCTGCCAGCAGGGCCACTCACTGCCTCACATGGCCTTGCAATTTTCCTTATCTCACTTCCTTGTTTTCTCACCGACCCTGTCCCGGCCTGCACCTCATGAGCAAAGGAGAGAAGGAGTAAAGAGAGACGTTGTCGTCATAACAAGGACAAGAAACTATAACCCATGTCCTTACACGTCCCCAGAAACAGACACCTGAAGTATTTATAGAGAAGAGAATTGATGCCACAGGTAGAGACTGCAAAACTCTAAATCTTCACAGGGGGAGACTTTAATATGCCTCTTAGAAGCTCATGGATTTTGATAATCCTCCCTTTGAAGCTGAGAGATCAAGAAAAACAAAAATAAAAACAAAAATCTGAGTCTGTACCAGATTTAAATGAGAAAAAGATGCAAAGTATCTTGGAAAGCTCCACGGAGCCTGGAATCCTATTAAACTATCATAACATGGTTTCCATGGAAATATAGGTTTGGGAGTTCAAAAATCACCACATTGTAGACTGTGACAACTTTATAAGTGAGGGAGAGCCGCGTTCTCAGAGCCCGGGCACCGTGCTGTGGCCCCTCGGACCCCCATGTGCAGGTCCTCACCGGCCTCGGGCTCCATGTACCGGCGGAGGTCCCCAAGGAAACTGACCATTACGGTCCAGTCCCCACTGCGCTGCGGAGCAGAGGTGGGCCGTTGGAGACGCGTGGTCTTTGCCCTGGCCTGTCACTCCTTTAACTGTCTCCATGGGATGCACCTGCACGTTCCAAGCAGAGCGAACTCCAAGGACTCCGTGGAACTGTGAGCAAGTTGCCTGATGCTAATGCTTTTCCTTAGTTATGCGCTGGAGATTCTTGGTGGTCTTTCATGAGTGAATAAGCATAAAAGTTTGCCCTCTCGCAGTTCCTCTCTTCTACCATATATTTAGTTACGATTAATTCGAATTTATTTCTCCCTAAAGAGCTCGTTTTTCGAAGTTTTCCAATGACACATTACAATCATTAAAAAAAACAACACTCCTCATTATTTCTTGTTAGGAAAGCAAGACCTGTTTCCTATAGAAAATTTACATTCAGAAAAGCAGAGGGAAGAAAATAACACTCATTCCTTATGTGACCATCCGTTTTCACTTTCTATTTGAAGCCGGTGACAGCTCCTCGAAGCCTACAGACTTGATTTCCCCAAGGCTTTGGGGCCTGGCCTCTTCTTCCCCCCTGCACCCTCTTTTTTCCCCTTGTCTCTCCCCCCCTCACTTCCTTTACATCTGCCGACTCCTGACTAAATAACAACTACCACGCCCAAATTAAATTTTACATCTCATTATAAATATTGTATTAATTTAAAAAATTTTGAGGTAATAGATCCACAGTGAAGGTATGAATTGGTCCATCAGCTTTAATGTTAAATATAAATATTAGTCATCTGAGGCATGAACTGGATAAGAAACAGGAAAGGATCAGTTTCTGGGGTTACCCCAAAAGCCCACTTTCCCCCAGATCTACAGAGTCAACAGTCCGGACCTCTCTAGAGTGAAGACTGTCTTATTTACCGTGTTTCAATAATAATGGAATATATTATAATACGTACATAGCACTTACTGTTCGCCAAGCCCTAGCATAAGTACTGCATGTATGTATTATTACATTTAGTTTTCAAAATAATACTGTGACAGAAGTACTGTAATATCATTCCCATTTCACTGATGAGGACACTGAGGCACAGAAAGATTATATGACTTGCTCAGTGTCTTGAAGCTAATAAGAAACAGCTGGGATTTGAACCTTGGAAATCTGTTTTCAGAGTTGTAGTTTCAAACCACTATGCATCTAAAGTGCTTTCATATTCTCTAAGTTGTGGTTTCCACAGCTTGGGGTGTGAGAGAAAATTTAGGTGGTTCATGGATATTAGAATAAAGCCTTGGGCTAGGGGAGTGCTACCACACCATAATCTCCATTCTGTTTGTTAACCCAGAATCCCCCATTTATATAAACATAGAACCTATTTTTGTATCACATAAACTAAGCATTCCAAGAAAGTGGGAAGATGCTATTGAAGACACGTGCTGAGGATAAGGAGGGATGAAATCACCTTCGGCTGGAATTACTATTCTTGGGAGGCATCTCAGGAAGGCAAAAGAGAAGCAGCATAGCCTTTTGAGAAGGACACCATTCAGATGAGCAGAGCCAGGGTAAAAAGAGAATGCTTGTGAGCACACGCACGCACACACGCACACACCCATGCCCCCCCGCCGGCCCCGAGTGTAGAGATGCCTGACTCATGACTTTAAAGAAGGAAGAGGCTGGGAAAAAGTTGAAGAGGTAAGTAGGAACCAGATTTTGAGTCTTAAATGTCAGGCTACAGCTTTAACTTCATCCTGTATATCACAGTAAATATTGAAAGTTTTGCACAGACAACTGCCATGTACCAAACAATATTTAAGGATGTTGGAGGGGAAAGACTGTATGTAGAAAGGAGACCTGTTAGGAGTCCAGAACTGAGACGAGAGGACTTGAACTAGGGCAGTGCCTGCACTGAACGGAAAGGGAGTCGATCCAGAAGGCCCAACGCCCAGAGACCACACTGTTGGCAAATGGTACAGCTGAGACCACCGGGGTCTGTCCGATCCAAACCTTGGGCGCTCCTGCCTGCTTTACTCAAATCCTCTTAGAATTGTGTTTACATGAATAGTTCTGTTTTGTCTGCTTTATTTTCTGCTTTATGGTCTCAGCTATTTATACATTTATTCTAGCTCTATTAGCTTGAAAGCACCTTCAGCATAGGTATAATTTTTTATTTATCTTTGTATATGTCTTAGATTTTAAAAATGGAATAGCATGCCAATAAATGTTTGCTGTAAAAATAAACGAATTTTAATACCTCCTTATACTGCTCATGGAGGAATGGAGAAGAGAAATGAGTGGGCAGCCAATTGCTTCATTGATTTGTACTATAATTGTGAACCAGATTTGGTTCTAGGGTGATTCAGCATCACACCGCTTGGACCAGCAGCATCGATGTCACCTGGGAGCCGGTCAGAAATGCAGAATCTCAGGCCCCACTCCAGGTTTCCTGAATCAGCATCTGGAGATTAACAAGATCCCCAGGTGATTCCCCTACACATTAAAGTTTGAGAAGCTCTGCCATACACCCTTAATTTTCACTGGAGTCTTAGATTAATTCTAGATCATCTTTAAACTGAAAAAAATTAGTAAGTAGCTCCAGAAACCCCTAGGGTTCTGGTTAAAATTTGTCCTGGTCCTATGCAGACCTCCAAAACTGCTTCATATCAAGGAAGACCACTGGAAGTTTCCTTAGAACTCTTAAAATCTTTGACAAATCAATACACTCTTCTGGCAACTGAACCTGTAGTAATTGTTAGAGTGAGAACATCAGAACCGCCCTCTGAATTCTTCTTTGGCATTTGGGAGATCGTCCTCTGCTTCCATCTTTAAGCATGTGCACCGATAACCCACTAATCTATCAAATATTTACTGAATGCTGGGAGTGCCCCAGTCATTGTGATAGAGACACAGTGACATCAATAGTGGACTCTGATATAAATAAAACTACTTCACGGGAATGAGATATATTAAACCTGAGTGACATTGCAAAATCATGAAGACAGGACCTATGGCATTTTCTTCTCCCTCTGTTATCCCGTTTGGCATGAACACCAGCTCTTTTAAAAAAGCGAAGGTCTTTGTTGCTGCTGCCTAGGTTTCTGAAGCAGCTAGCATGTTAGGTGGAGTTACTGCCATCAGGGCTCAGAAGATCTTTCCCGATACTGCCCCGTATGTCCTCAGATTGCTTTGCCGCAAGAGGTTTCAGTGACCCCAGGTATAAATGAGGAATGTGTTGAGGTTGCCTAGCAGATCCCATCAGCCTCTATCACTGTGTAAGTATCTTAAGCCCTGGAAGAATCATTTTAGAGGGAATCTTTGAAATAAAGTAGTCTTAACAGTGCATAGAATTGCTATTAAACTCAGGGTTTGAAAATATCTTACTCTGAAAGCAAATCAACAGGTGAAAAACATGGTATAATGGCATGTTACTTTTTATCCATTTGTTTCTAGTATTTTTGAAGGTACACACTGTCATAAATTCTCATTGCTTAAATAAAAACGTCCCACCTCATTCCCTCTTTAATTGGTTAAATTCATTAGGAACTCATTGGTTAAACCATTTTGGATAACTCCAGAAAAAGAAGTAAGATTAAGAACTGTATTTCTGTTACACGTTTAGGCAAGGAACAAATTTTGTGAGGCTCTAAGAGGAAACAATGAAATGTATGCTACCAAACAGAACACATCTACACCAACACTATCATTTGGAGCAATGATTCTCAACTGGAGACAATTTTGTCCCCCAGGGGACATTTGGTAATGTCTGGAGACACGTTTGGTTGTCACAGCCTGGGAGAGGGGTGCTATTGGCATCTAGTGGGTAGAGGTAGGGGTGCTGGTAAACATTCTGTAATGCACAGGACACTGTCCACAACAAAGAGTTATCCAATCCAAAGTGTTAATAGTGCCAAGGTGGAAAAGCCCTGATTTTGAGATACAGGCAGGGTAGCTCAAACCTGTCTTTTAGTTTTTAAACTGAAGTGCTGCATGGGTGTATGAACTGAGTTTTTGTTAAACACAGACAAAAATACAAGTCACCTCATGGAGCTTCTCCAAATTGCATAGGGATAGAGTTGGCACATTCAGTTGGTGGCAATGTAATCACCACTTCGGACTATTTTGGAGCACAAAGCTTAATTATATATATGACAACACCCATAGTGAGAAAAGAAAATTGTCATGATTGTATGAGAAGAAATAAACACTCCCAAAGTCCTGGGAAAGTTTGTACAACAAAAGTAGTGGCCTATGGAAATTGAGGCAGATAACTCTCACCCTGTTCCTAAAACAGCTGAACTCTCATGGAGGCAACTGTCATCGACATACTTTGTCAAAAGGACCTTGTCAAGTAAAGGCTGTAATTGTCAACAGGTTCCCTGACCAAGAAGAAGAGAGAAAGAACTGGACATTTCCATCACTCTGCGAATTGCTCTATCACAGGGAAGGGGCTGTGACAGTTTGTAAGCAGACAGTTGCTCTAGGTGAGCCAGGAATAGCATGATCCTGCAGATGCCTAACGAGCCAGAAGAGGACACTTGGCTATGTTTCACTAGATGCATACTGTTTTCCCTAAGAATCATTGATGGACTCAGTGTGCAAATGTTTGAGTAAGATGTCATGGAGTTTCTCTTGGCTGCCTATACACTGAAAAATGTACAGAACTGTAGTTTGTTTGAAATGTGAGGACATGAAGAAATGAATGGTGGATATGGTTTACTCTTGCATAGGACAGAAGACAGAAGTTCCTGAAATACAGTGAGCATATGAAATACACTGGACCTTGGGGCCAGTGAATGACAGGTGCCTTTCCTTTTTTTCCTCCACAAGGGACAATGTCCCGAATTATTTAGTATTGTCTCAATGCTCTTCAAGTAGGTGATGAAGGACGGTGGGTAAGACATTAAGAACTGGGGAAATGTGTCTGGTGCACCAGAGTTTTGGGGAGAGGCATACACCTGAAGAACAAACCAGGCCCTGGAATGGTTTCCAGGTGCTGATTTCCAACGTTCCAAGGTGAGTGGCCAGAGATAAGGGTACATATGTCCCAGCCATTAGCTCAAATGCAACTATGTCTAAATTGGAAAAGAGACCCCTTCCTCAAGATGTTTTTCTGCTGTCTTCCAGAAAATTGTCATAGTAAGTATGTCTACAATGACTACTATGTCAAGTCTCTCCCCTCCAGATTGCAAAGCTCAATCTGCAAAATCATAAAGAAGGAGCCCTGTTGAAGATCTCAATGATCATCAAAGGCTACAAACTTAAAATTTAATGGTTGTAGTTACTTCATCCCCAGTTCATAAGAGAAAGCTCTTTTTTCATTGACCAATGCAGCTAACAAATTTCGGAGGAAGGATGGAACCAGAAACAGCATCATTTTTGCAGTTTCACTGAAATAACTGAGGCAGGCAAGAATTGTCAATAAATACTAAAACTACTAGGTGAGAGGTCTTTGCAAAACAATATTTACCTGGTACCTAAGTATCACCCTACAAATTATTTGTTGTTCTTTTTTAAAAGAAACAAACATGTCTTTTTTTCATTTAACTCTCCCAATATTATTTTTACTTATTTATAACTGTAATTATATACCATTGTACTGATGTATTTCTGAAACATACACACAAAAAATAAATCTAAGAGTGAGATAATAATTAGGAAAAGTAATTATAGATTTTTCTCCTCATATTCCAAATTATTGTCTTTTATAGACAATTCGGAAAATATCAATTTAGTATCTCAATGTGCCTGGAGAAGGTGTAAAAGACTATGCATTTCTTTGTGTATTGAACTTATTGGACAAAGTTAAGAAATAAACAGCATGGTCAAACAACTCAAGAAGAGTGCAAGCCTTCCAAAAGAATCTCCTTCACACCATCAGTGAATGGTGAAGACAAATCTTTCTGACTTGAGGAGAGCCAAGTATATTATTTCCTCTGCTTCTCTCCATTCCTAGAGATGTCAGATGTGGCTTCGATTTTCATGCTTTTCTTACTATTCCACATTTTCCAGGTCTTGCTCTGTTTTACCATTTGCTTTGGGTGTCGTGATAATTCTGTTACATTTCCCCTGCATTCCCTTTCCTGGGCTTTTAATCCTGCCTCAAGCCAAAGGTTCATTTCAGAGCAACCTGTTAGGTATCAAAAGAGAGAAAGTGGGCCACTCTTCAAAGAACAGGATGGAGAGGAGGGACCAGAGAAGGCATCTACAGGCTGTGATATTGTTAAGGAAAGATTAATGCTTTTTTTTTTTAACTTTTTTTTCTAATTGAGGAATCTGCTGGCCACCACCTTAACCAAGTAAACCACTTAGCATCACTAACCTCCTGAAGAGTTATAAAATGAAGTACAGCGTCACCTATGAAGGACACTTACCAAAAATGTTTAACCTGAATCTAATCAAGTCTTTATAGCTAATTTCCTTATAGTAGATAAAGAAACAAATAAAATAACACCAAGAGGAAAGAGTCAGATAGATCCAGAATGTAGGTCTGGTCTCTGGAAAAGTGTACAAAGTCACACTAAGTTAGCCACTTTGTTGTCCACAAATTAGAGAATATATTGTTAATGTCTCTGCAGTTGTGATGGGCGCATGGCAATATCTATACTGAAAAATCTCCTGGCCAAAAGCCTATATATCTTCAAAATATTTATTAACAATTTCAGATTTTTTCTTTCCTCAACATGAATGAAAGGTCTTATTGAAAAATATATTTACTATGTTTAATATATGTGTCAAATAATATAAAGGCTCATAATATAAAAGCTCCTAACAGCTGTTCCTTGAATTCATCACTACCCATCTCCCAGAAACAGCCACATTTAACTCTTTTGGCTATTTTATAAAAAAAATACTGTCAGATCTCTAAATGTTCTGTTACTGCACTTTCTCAGTTTATCAATTTGAGACTTTCTGCTATGATAAATGAAGACTGAGTTCATTACATCCCCATCTCATCTCCTTACCTTCCAGTATAGTTATATTATCATTTTTAGTAAATTAAAGTAATTGCATGTAAATGTCATGTAGAACCAAGCAGTATCCTATGATCACACCTTTTTGTATGTCTTTTGGTTTCTCCTTGCCTAAGAAGCTTTCCTTTCTTTTTGCACTGTTTTCCTTATAATAATCCTCCCTTTGCATTAGTATTTTCTGTTTGTTTGTTTGTTCCTTGTTTCTCAAAAGCACCACCATATTTATCTGACGCTATTTTTTTTTCACAGAGACTCTCACAGAGTGCTCTGTGCTGCTCCAACATCTAAGAGTAGATCTCTAGGTTTGCTTTATGCAATGTCCCATGAGCATCGCCTAAATTCCCATCATTTATTTTTGTGGTGTACTATCTTTTGTACAGAATATTTCCTGGAAACTTCCTAAGCCAAGGAAATAAAGTAATTTTTGAGGCTTTCCATGTCATAAAATGTCTTCGTTACATTTGAAAAATAGTCTCGCTGAATGCAGATTAGGCAATTAGAGACCATATGCCTTGACATCTGGAAGGCATTGCTCTATTGTTAGGCATTGTGTTATTTTCAGATTGTTTGCTACAAGAGTTTAGAATACAACTGATTTTTCTATGTTGGTTTTGCATCCTGCAACCTTGCTAAACTTGTTAGTTTTAATAATTTTTTAGTGGATTTCTTACCATTATCTGCATATAAGTTCATGCTCTCTGAAAATAGAGATGGATTTACTTCTTGTTTTTTCCCAGTCTTGATGTCTTATATTTCTTTTCCTTGCCCAATTGCCCTGGCTAGAACCTCTAGGACAATGGTGAGTAAAAGGAATGGGAGTAGATGTCTTGTGCTGTTCCTGATCTTCGAGGGAAAGCATCCAGTTTTTACCAGTAAGTATTTAATCATGAAAAGGTGTTACACTTTAGTTCTGTCTATTGAGATGATTGTGTGGTGTTTGTATTTTGTTAATATGGTGTATTGCATTCATTGTTTTCTGGATGTTAGTTCTTGCGATAAATCCCACTTGGGCATGATTCTTTACATATATATGTGTGTATATATATATCCTTTCTAATTATAATTTATATATATAAAAACTTTGTTTATATGTTTCTTTTCTATATGTCTTTTTGTAGGTTTGCTAGTATTTTGTTGAGGATTTTTATGTCTATATTCATAAGTGATACTTGTTTATAGTTTTCTTCTGTTGCTTTGGTCTGGCTTTGGCATCAGTGTAATACTGGCCTCAGGAGTGAGTTGGAAAGTGAAGTCGGGGACACAGCCCTCTGACTGGGAACTGGGGGGAGGGGGGGCCCTGTGCTATCAGCTGCACCTATCTGAAGTGGAGCTTCTGTCTCTCTGAGCTGGGAGGGGTGAGGGAGTGGGTCTTGGTTCAAATCCCAGACTTTTGTTCTTGTGATGTTTTAGTGTTTGTTTCTTCTTTTTGAATAAATGTGTCTTCATTTGCTCTCTACATGTAGGACAATCTCCAGAGCTTTTAAATACAATTTTTGAAAACAATTTTCACAAGTTTTGCTCAGCAGCGGGTCTGAGGAGCCCTTTACCCTAACACATCAGAGGCCAACAGTGGAACTCCAATTACCTTTCTTTCTTATATCTTCTAAGGGTCTTTCCTTTTTCTTTTTTAAAAGTTATCTTGGTTTCTTTATTTGATATTGGAGGATTTCTGAAATGTCTTGAGATCTTTAATTGTCCATTCATATTTAAAATTGAGGCGCTGAAGAGCTGACTGCTCTGCAGAAGGGCAAGGGTAGAATCAAGGAGAGCTATGCAAGTCAGTTAGAGAATATGTCTCAAGATTACTGGACAAATGATGGTTTCAGAATAGAGTAGAAAACAAAGCAAAAAAGCGAAGTCGTGACTGTGTTAATCGCCTCATCTTTCCTAATTGGAGCAAATCAATATTGTCTAAATTGGAAAAATATAGTCCTTCTCCCTAACACTCTTCAAACTTGAATAATGTCAATAACCACTTTTTTTTTTCAATTTTAGAAAGATCTTTTAGAATCAATATCTTATGGGTAAAGATACATATGCATAAAGTTCAGTAATTCCTTTAATTTACCTCTGGTTTTTCTCTGGTTAAAACAAAATCAGATTAAATTTATTTTTCTTAAAAAATATCACATACAGTATTATCTTACTTTTATAAAATAATTTCTATTCATTTCTGTTTATCTCTTTGACTATCTACATTGGTTATATATCTACCAATCTTCCACCTCTATCTGTACACAGAAAGAAGTCTGTAATAATGTTTACCAATTAGTAACCCAGGTTATTTCTGGGTGGTAGGAATTGAAGTACTTTAATACTTCTTTTTAAGTTTTTTTTTTTCTTTTTAAGTTTTTGGCATTAATTGGCATTTTAAATAATAAGCATGACCTAAAAAAGGTCAATATAATGCAAAATCAAAACTCAACCCACTGACAGAACCCATCAACCAAATCAGGGCTGGGACTATGGTGAGGCAAGAGAGAAGCCTGTGATGCAAAATTTGGGGAGCCAGATCCTGTAGGGTCAGGCAAGTACTCCCTAGCTCTTCATTTTCCTCACCAGTAGTCCTGGACAACCCTGCAAACAATACGGGTAGAAATGACAGGTCACTGTCGGTCAAGACCGGTGTGTTTGGAATGTTGGGTAAGTGAGTAAAGCATACTCTTCTTTTCTTACAGTAAATTATTTTTTAGTAGTTTTTTTTTTAACTGTCTGCAAAAGAAATCATAGCCTTAACATTTTCAAAGTTAATTTATCAGACACTCAGAAACTAACCAACACCTCGTCTTCCCATTCCCTTCCTCTCCCTCAATTCCAGACATGAGTGTGTGTGTGGCAGACTTTGGCCAGGGGAGGCACTAAAGGGGTTGTGTTGCTGTTAGCTCCAGCACCTCCTTCATCTAGGAATTTCCCCATCACCTTAGCTAAAATACCCTTCTGTGTCTTTCCAGCCCATTTTCCTGCCTTAGCATCTCCCCCGCAGTTATCACATCCCAAATGCATTCACACCTTATGCATGTAGTTTTATTTTGTATGTTCTGTGTAGACTGCCCGTCTTGCCTCATTAGAATACAAGCTCTGCAATGCTACCCTCATGGAAACATGATGGCACACTTGTACAACAGGTTTTAGTTAGTATTTGCTGAATGGAGGAGGGAACGAGTTTGTTATGTATTGACTGAATGACTGTGCACCTGATGCTGCTATGACATTATGAAAATGAATAAAATGCAGTCTTTGCTCCTTACAGAGTACACATGCCAGCCTCCCTCTGCCTCTGCTCACAGATGTTCACTTGCCTCACACAATAATCATCTCACAAACACACACACTTCCAAATCCCTTTTTTCCTTTTCTCATATTGTCTCTTTTTTTCTTGCTTCAACTCTTGCCCAATTATCATAGGGAAATGTATTTTCCTTCCTTAAGAAAAATAACAATAACTAATGAGCGTGAAATGTAGTACTAGTAATTACAACATTATTAAAACTCAATTTTGAGGGAAAAACAGAAACAGTAATATCATTAATAGTGAACATCTATTAAGTGTTTACTATATACCTGGCTGCCAAGCGATTTATATGCATGGCCTCATTAGATAAGGAAACTTAGACAGCAAGAAGCAACTTGTCCAGGTCAGAGACAACAACTGATCTGGATCCACATCAGTCTGATTCCAGAAGCCCAGGCCCTCCCAGGGGTAACAGAAAGACTGTGCTGTTCATTTCTAATGTAACCCCTCTGTGGGTATTTTTCTCCATCCTCATGTTCCTGCAGCACTCTGCTCATACCCTACTTATCACATAAAATGTTAGGTATGTGTCTGGAAGGTTCATCTGGGTACATATTCACTCATTACCAGTGTTTTGAAGTATCTGCTCTCCTTTTTCATTGTAATTAGGGTTGTAACAGTAGCAGCAGCTTTATATATATTACATATCCAGAGTTCAAAATCTGGCGTTTGCTACTTACTAGTGGTATAAACTTGGGCAATTATTTAACTCTTGGAAACTTGGCAATAACGATGCTAGTGTTACAGCGTAATGAGAGTAACTTAAGGCGTGTCTGTAAGGTGCCTGGCTCAGTGTCCAGCACAGCACAGGTACTCAGTGAGCACTCTTCTTTTCATCTCTCTCCTGTTCAGTCT
This sequence comes from Lyroderma lyra, assembly GCA_004026885.1. Classification (NCBI taxonomy): domain Eukaryota; kingdom Metazoa; phylum Chordata; class Mammalia; order Chiroptera; family Megadermatidae; genus Lyroderma; species Lyroderma lyra. Next base: position 52,485 of record PVJL010001130.1, on the reverse strand, counting down.
CTTGACAGCCTTGATTCTTACCTATGTAGCATTTTGCCTGTTATGTGTTACCTATTATGGTCTGCATTAGTTATCTATTACTGTGTAACAAATTACCCCAAACTTAGCAGCTTTCAACAACAAACTTTTATTGTCTCAAAGTTTCTATGGTTCAAGGGTTTGGGAATAGTTTAGTAGGTAGTTCTGGTTCAGTCTCTCATGAGGTTGCAGTCAAGATGTCAGCTGGAGTTGAAGTCATCTCAAGGCTCAAAGGGGTGATAATCTGTTTCCAAGTTCACTCACATGGCTCACATACTTTAGGAGATCTGCTTCTAAGCTTACTCAGGAGGGTCTTTCCACAGGGCTGTCATAGGCCATGGTGGCTGGTTAGCCCAGAGCAAGCAATCCAGGAGAGAGCAAGAGAGAGTACCCAAGATAAAAGCCATAGTCATTTTATAATCAAATCTCAGAAGTGAAATTACATGACTTTTGCTGTAATTTTAATTACTATAAGCAAGTCCATAAGTCCAGCTAACACTCAAGAGAGGGAAGTAATCCAAGAACATGAACACCACGATGTGGAGATCACTGGGGCCATATTAGTCTGCCTACCACATGGTTGAAATAGTCTTACAAAGCTAGCCTGGGGACTGTGATAAGTCCAATTGTATTTCATTACTTGTATAGAGGTTACCTTGTCTTTATATAAGGGTCTTATTTGGAACATAAACATTGCTTAGCAGAGTAACTGGCTATACCAGTAACAGAGCTTCAACATAATCCACAATATAAAAACAATACCAATAATGACTTCTGCATAGTCTTAAAAATTGTCACACCATCTGCAATTTTTTTTTATTCATTTTTATTGTTAGACTTTTTGGGGTGACATCTGTTAACAAGAATTACATAGGTTTCAGGCATACTGCAATTTTTAATTTCTATTCCATGCATAATTACAGGTTTCCTCCGAGTTGGCTTATTTCTTAAAACCATTTCCCCTTTGGCTCTTTCTTCGGTACACTTTCTACTTCCTCCTCTTTGAACTTCTCTCTCTCTTCCACTCCAACTTCTTTCCTCATGGAGCACCAAAGATCAGGTAGGTAATCATGGTGAACCAGAAATATTATACTCAGCCCACATTTGAACAGTAGCTTGTTTACTGTCCCTGACTAAGTCACAGTGTATTCCAGCCACCTCCCCAAGGTGAAGCGTCCGGCCTCTGGATGACATTGGCTCTTCTTTTCCCTTTTCTCTTGCTGGCTGCCCTTAGTCGTGTCACTGCCTAGTTGCCTTAGTCTCCCAAGATGAAGTGGCATAGATCAAATTTAACATTTATATTCTTTCAGGTTTAAAAAGGGATTGTATAAATACTAAATATATATACATACATGATGTAATTAGTAAAACATGACAAATATTAAATAAGTACTATAAATATTAAATTTATTGTATAAATGTTAAAACATATATTTTATACAACTATTATCTGCAGATTTAAAAGGTAGATCAAACAATGACGATTTGCCATTTTGTGTTATCTCACTTCTATGAATTACTGAGTCTATTTTTTTAAAGACAGCATTGAATTATTGGATTGTCTATGACTGCCAATCACTCTAATAAACTTAACAATTTCTGCTTGTGAAGTGTTCTTTCTCAGTAAAGTAGAGAGAAATGAGGAGTCAGATGAAAAGCTAAAGGACTATAAAAGGTTACGGACAGGTAAATATTCTGAGGCAAAAATACATTTGATGATGACAGTTACATAAGAAAGGGGAAGAGAAAAAGTGAAAATGGAAAAATTGAGGTGTACTGGCTATAAATCACGAAGAGAAGTGTTTACAAAAGTGAAAACCCGATAGGATCATTTATTTATAATGAACTTTGAGCCATTTACTTTTGCTTAAAGGTATTCTGAGCAGAACATTTTGAGGAAGAAGAATCACACCCCTTTTAAAGTTGTCAGAGACCTATATACTTTCTTATCCCATCTGCTCTGGGTACAGATGGGAAACTGAGGCACAGAAGTAGTGAATCTTACGATGTCCTATGTTACTTGGTTGAAGAGCAAGACTGAGACACACAGAATTACTAATTCAGTGGCTTTTATTAATAATTGTATTATGGTCTAGAAGAAAATTGCTTTAAGTTTTTGTTTATAAATATGAAGTTTCTTATTTTCTATCTCACTTAAGACATGTAAAATTTCTGAAATAAGCTTGTAAAATGAGTTTTCCTAATATTCAATGTGTATTTAGTAAGTAGTGGGATTTAGTAAGTAGTGATTTTCAGACAAGAACGGGTGTTTTCAGGTTGGTATAGCCGTAGACAGTAAGTGGTGATTTTAGTAAGAATTTCCCACAATTCTTGTTACACAGTGTGTCTAAGAGAAACTAAAATGGTCTGGTGAGGGTTCATATTCTGATTGGTTTAGGAATTTCAAAGAATAGTGTCTTACACGTGTTTGCTCAACTCTTCTCAAACAACATAATGTCATATTCAAGACTAATACAGTTAGTGTCTTATGACTTAGATATGTACCTAAAAAATTGTATGAAACAATTTTTTTGGTAAATAAAATTCAATTTCAACGTATTAAAATAATGATTCATTTAAACCCTGCAGTAAATCCTTCTGATAAAGCAATAAATCCTGAGATAGCAGGAATCATCTCTCCCTTGAAATATGCTTTAAGATTAGGTATCCTCATGCTTAATTTTCTTAAAGCAGGACATATATGTAGTGTTATCTTCCTATAAATTGATATAGTTTATCCTAAAGATGTATTTATAATAATATAGGATACGGATAATTCCATCCAAACACTTTAATTTTTATCTATTTTTCGGTACTAGTAAAGTTAATAACAAAAAAATGTACTTTTTTACGAGTTACATATTAATACAATGTTTTACAACAAATTGATGCTTTTTGAAAACATTTTCCCCTTGTGTTTTGTGAGGAAAAATGTGAACTATTGTTAGTTGATACAATACTGGCAAAGAGTAAGAATAAATTAGAATTGAGGAGACCTCTAGGTATCTCTTAAGTAAAGAAATACAATTGAATAAAATATAAGTATTGTACTTTCGATTGTATATATATGAGTATGTCCTCCCTTTTTATTGTTTTATTAGTACTATAATTGAGAAATGAAAAATAAACTGTTACTTTTAAACAGTCAAAAATTTTACTGTAATAGTCAGCCTGGAAATTCAGTGTTTTTTTTTTTCTTTAGGAAAGCTTTATCAGTTCCAATCTAAGACGGCAACATAGGAGGCTCCTGAACTCATTTCCTCTTCCAGACACACTAAATCTATGGCTACACAGTCAGCAGTTTCCTCTAAAAGAAATCCAGAAACTAGCTGAGTGACTCCTACACATTGGGTGAATGAGAAAATGCCACATTAAAATAAATCTGGCACACCCTCAATTACTGGAGCCACTAAGAACAAAGAAGGCAACTTGAACAATCACAAAGGTTTGAGAGATGACAAAGAGCTCAGGCCAGGCTGAACAATAAGGTTAACCTCTTACACAAGACCATTCAGGAATAGGAGAGGTGGCTGTTTTATCTAATGCACAGAAATCACCACAGAGAGTCAAGAAAAATGAAGAAAGAGAGGAATATGTTCCAAACAAAAGGCAAGATAAAAACTCCAGAAATTGACCTTAAAACAATAGTTAGAACTATGTTACTAATGTCCGAAAAACAATGCAAGACAAAGTGAGAATTTCAAGAAAGAGAGAAAACACTAGAAAGTACCAAAAAAATCAGAGCTGAAAGATATAATAACTGAACTGAAAAATTCAGTGGAGGCATTCAACAGAAGACTAGATGATGTGGAAGAAAAAAAATCAGAGAATTGAGGACAGTGGAATTCACCTAATAAAAGGAACAAAAAGAAAACAGAATGAAGATAGTTTAAGAACTTATGGAAAAATATCAAGTAGACTAATTTTCACATTCTAGGATTCTCAGAAGGAGAAGAGAGAGAGAATGAGCAGAAAACTTATTTGAAAAAATAGTGGCTGAAAAATTCCTAATGTTAGGAAGGAAACAGACATCCAGATCCGGGAAGCTCAGACATTTCTAAAAAGGATGAATCCAGAAAGACCCACACTAAGACATATTATATAGTTGACCTTGAACAACGCAGAGGCTGGGATGCTGAACCCCTGCAGTCAAAAATCTGAGTGTAACTTTCGACTGCTCGCAAATTTTATTAATAGCCTGCTGCTGACCGGAAGCTTTACTGATAACATAAACAACACATATTTTTGTAATGTGTATTATATACTGTGTTCTTACAATAAAGCAAGCTAGAGAAAAAGAAATGTTACTAAAATCAGAAGGGGAAAAATACATTTACAGTATTTATTGGAAAAAAATTCACCTATTAGTGGACCCACACCCTTCAAATCCAGGCTATTCAAAAAGCAACTGTAATTAAATTGTCAGAAGTCAAAGACAAGGAAAAACTATTAAAAGCAACAAGAGAAAAATAACTTCTTATGTACAAGGGACTTCTCATAAGACTATTATCAGAATTTTTCAACAGAAATTTTGCAGGCCAGAAAACAGTGGCACAATATGTTCAAAGAGCTGAAAGAAAAAAAGTGTCAGTCAAAAATACTCTACCCGGCAAATCTGTCCTTCAGAAGTGAAGATAAATAATTTTCTAGACAAGCAAAAGCTGAAGGAGTACATAACTATTAGACCAGTCTTATAGGAAATGTTAAAGCAGTTTTTTTAAGCTTAAAGGAAAAAGCACTAATTACTAACAGAAAAACGTGAAAGTGCCAATCTCACTGGTAAAAGTAAATTTATAAAGTTAGAATAATTTAATGTTGCTAGGTGGCAGTTAATCACTTATATATCTAGTATGAAGGTTAAAACAATATTAAAATATCTACAACTACAATAGTAAAGGATACACAAGATAAAAAGATGTACATTGTGACCTCAAAAACAAAAAAATGTAGAGGGTGGAGAGTAAAAATGTAGATATTTAGAATGTATTTAAAGTTGAAGTGTTATCAGCTAAAAGCAGACTGTTAGAAGATATTTTATGTAAACCTCATTGTAACCAAAAAGCAAAAACCTACAGTAGTTACACCAAAAGTAAAGAGAAAGGAATCTAAGCATACCACTAAAGAAATTAATCAAATAACAAAGGAAGAGAGAAAAGAAGAAAAAAAGGAAAACAGGAATTGCAAAACAGTCAGGAAACAACTAACAAAATGGCAGTAGAAAGACTGAAAGTGAAAGAATGAACAAAAATATTTGATGCAAATGGAAACCAAAAACACAGGGGCAGCTATACTTATAATCAGACAAAACAGACTTTAAGCCAAAGACTGTAATAAGAGAAAAGGAAGGTCATTACCTAATGGTAAAAAAGTCAATCCAATAAGAGAATAAACATTTATAAACATTTATGTATGCAACATGGGAGCACCTAAACATATGATGCCAATATTAACATACCTGAAGGGAGAAATAGACACATTTAGGGAACTTCAATACATTTAACACTGGGTAAGTCATCCAGACAATCAGTAAGAAAACACTGGACTTAAACGATATGTTAGACCAGTAGGACTAACAGACATTTAGAGACTACTATATCCAACAGCAGCAGACTACACGTTCTTCTTAAGCAAACATAGAATATTCTCCAGTTTTGATAACCTGTTAGGTCACAAAACAATCTTAATAAATTTAAAAAGATTAAAATCATAACATTATCTTTTCCAACCATAATGGTATGAAATTAAAAATCAGTTACAAAAATAAAAATGAAAAATTCAAAAATATTTTATGCTAGTGAACATATAATGGAGCAAAAAAGAAACTGAAAGAAAATTAAAAAAATTTGAGACAAATGAAAATGGACATACAACATGCCAAAATATATGGGATGCAGCAAAAGCAGATCTATGAAGGAAATTCATAGTAATAAATAGCACATTAATTAAAAAGAAGTCTCAACTAAACAACTTACTATTATATCTAAAGGAGCTGAAAAAAGAAGAACAAATGAAGCCCAAAGTTAGAAGAAATGAAACAACAAAGATCAAAGCAAGAGATAAAAGAAATAGAGATAAAAACATAACAGAAAAATGAATGAAACTAAGAGCTGGTTTTCAAAAACAAAAAAATAAACAAGCCTTTAGCTAGAGTTAAAGAAAAAAAGAGAGAGGACTCAAATAAATAAAATTATAAATGAAAAAAGAGACACTAAAACTGATGAACGTAGAAATAAAAATGATCATAAGAGACTACTATGAACAATTATATATCAATAAATTGGACAACATAGAAGAAATAGATAAATTCCTAGAAACATACAACCTATCAAGATTGAATCATGAAAAAACAGAATGTCTGAACAGATCAATTGCCAAAATAGTAAGGGGATTGAACCAGTACTTAAAAACCCCTCAACAACGTCCAGGACCAGATGGCTTCACTGGTGAATTTCACCCAACATTTAAGAAGAATTCTAGTCCCTCTAAAAACTCTTTAAAAAAAAAGAGAGAAAAGAAAAAAAAAGGATGGGACACTTCTAAACTCATTTTTACAAGGCCATCATTTTAGTGAACAAAAATATTAGTGAAAAAAATATTAGAATTGAGAAATACATGAAAAAGATCATACACCATAATTAAGTGGGTTTACTCCAGAGATGTAAGAATGGGTTAACATCTGCAAATCAATCAATGTGATACATCATATTAACAAAATGAAAAAAATCTTATGGTTATCTCAATAGATGCAGAAAAAGCATTTGACAAAATCTGACATTTATTCATGATAAAAGTTCTCAACAAAGTTGGTGTAATCATCATGATGTATACTTTAAATATCTTAGAATTTTATGTCTATTTTACCTCAAAAAAAGCGAAAATTAAAAAAAAGGTTTTTAAAAATAACTTCACAACATTTTATTCTGACAGGGCTTAAAAGGTGTTATTTTTCAAATCAAATTTGCAATTGTATCAATGGTACAAACTTAATTAACTGAGAATCATGATATCTTTTAAGTTTATTTTAGTTAAATGATCAACATACTTTTATTAGTAGTGGTAACTGAATTGTCTGAGTGGCACTGCTCATTAGAAGGAGCAGTTTTGCGTATTGATATCTTTTTCTCTTATTTTCATGGATAGGTCTTAGCCTTCAGTGAAGACTAAGTGTCCATATTGATTTAATTTATATCATAGGAAGTGTAACTATAAAAAAGAGTGTTATAAGAAAAAGCTGGTCTCTATGATTTTCTTAAATCTTTTATAGATGAAGGCAGAAAATAAACAAAACACCTGGGTTTATTTAAATGACTGAAAAGTACATTTTGATCAATTGAGATGATGTATGTTAACGGCTCTTTTAAACTATAAATCATTACACAAATGTAAAGCATTGCCACAACCCAAAGGCTGCTTTGAGCTTGACCCCACATGTTTCTGCTTTATTGGAGAAGGAGAACGTAAAGCAGAGACAGAGGCCTGGAAAAAGATGGGTTCAGTGGCAGGTGCTAATTTTGATTGGGCCCCTCTGGTGTTCAAATACTTTATAGTCTCATTTCTACCAATCCAATTATTTATGTATTGTTTATCCAAGCAAAGCACTAACATGGTAGGCTTTCTTTTGGGTGGTAACTGAGAAAGGAATATTGACAATGACTAATGCCTAATGTGTAGTTTTCTGCTGTACAGAAAGATCTTTCCACTACATTAATCCACAATTTTTTCTACAGCTTTTTAAGGGTGACATTTTTTCATCTCTTTTGTAGAAATAAAGAAAATGAATATATTGAAGTTAATATGATTCACCCAAGATCTCATGCTTAGTAGTGGCAGATGCAAAAATTCAATGTAAAATTATGAATTCTTTACACCACCCCCACATGAGGGATAGTGTTTGGCCTGTTTCCACCAAGGAAAAATGTTGTTCAATATTTGACTCATCATTCACACATTTATTTGGAGACTGAGAAAAACAGAAAAGTAGATGAAACTTAAATTGCTCATTTGTCACTTCTCTGAATGGAGTAGATGAAAATCTTTGTAATGTGAAATTTTGGATTGTTCACATACTATAACAATATGGGAAGTCAAATAAATAAATAACTATAACTAATAAAAAGCAGGAAATAGCCATTTGTCTTTCAGCAATGACTGAGTAGTTACTGTCAGACCAACCTTCCCACAGATAACAATTATAATGCTGGATGAAATTAAAACAACAACAACAAAACTATCTGAAGGTATTGGAGAGTGATCAAAAGCAAGCAGAAACTGCAAGGAGGCTATGATTGGAAGAAGGGAATAACAGTGAGCTCTCTGACAAGCATAGCCACTATTCTCCACATAGACAGGAAAAATGTACTGTATAAATGAACCAGCTAATGTTTAGAGCAGTCCGACTGGCTTGAGGAACCAAAGATCAGAGTTGGGTGACAGTTGAAGCTGGAAAGTGACAGGGAGAAATTTTAGAAGGGATTGGAAGGGATTGAGTGAGAGTGGAAGCTCCAAATTCTGCATATAAACTCCATCCATACTTCTCTGATCCCTTAATTATGCATGTGTAGTTCAGCTTCCAAGCAGCTCAGTAAAGAATAAAATCACTGAAAACAAAATTTCAGCTGCTATCTATCATGGAGAAAATACAATGCTACAGATTGAATATTTGTGTCCTCCACCCCAAATGTATTAATATATGTTTAAATGTAATCTCCAATGTGATGGTATTTGGAGATAGGGCCTTTAGAAAGTGATAAATAGGATTAGTGCTCTCATAAAAGAGACCTGAGAGAGCTCCCCTGTCCCATTCTAGTATATGAGAACACAGTGAAAAGACTATCATCTATGAACCAGGAGGCAGGTCCTCACCTGACACCAAATCTTCTGATGCCTCTATCTTAGACCACCCAGCCTCCAGAACTGTGAGAAATGAATTTCTGTTGTTTTTAAATCACCCAGTATATATGGTATTTTTGCTATAGTAACCTTAATGGACTAAAACATAAGAATTTGGAGTTTGATTTCATCCAAGCTGACTGTGTGCTAAAACAAAATAAATAAAAACAAAAGAATAATATAATAGACTCCAAAGACTCTATCATTCATAATGTCCAGGATATAATTCGAAGTCACTAGGCATATGAAAAGATGGGAAAATGTGACCCACACTTAAAAGAAAAGGCATTCAAGGGGACTACGAAAGTGAGCCAGGTGTTGGCATTAGCATATAAGGAGTTACTATAACCAGGTATGTAAAGGAACATATACTCAATGAAAGAACAACTAGAAAAATCTCAGCAAAGAAATAGAAACTACACAATAATAATAACAAATGGAAATTTTATAGTTAAAAAATACACTATCTAAAGTTATAATTCATATGGGCTTAATAGTAGCTTGAGATGACAGAAGAAACAACCAGTTAACTTGAATCTAGATCAATAAATATTATCCAATTTGAAGAAAAGAGAGAAGAAAGCAATGGGGGACAAGAGGAACCTCAAGTATAGGTGGGACAATACCCAAAAGTCTAACATCTGTAAAATTCAAGTATCAAAAGGAAAAAGGGAAAATGGGGCAAAAATTTTGAGGAATCAAAGGCTGAAAATGTCCTAAATTTGGTGAAAGTTATGTTTTTAGAGTCAAGATTCAGTAAACCCCAATCAAGATGCAGACAGAAGACAATTAAATTCCTAAAATCCGAAGATAAAGGGAAAATATGGAAAGAAGACAGAGAAAAAATGACACATTACATACAAGTAAGCACCAATTTGAAAAATTGCTTACTTCTCATAAGAAACAATGCAAATCAGAAGAAAATGGATAATTGTTAGAGTGCTGTAAGAAAATATTGTCAACCTAGAATTCTATGTCCACTGAAAATGTCCTTAAAGAATTAAGATGAAATAAAAAACACTTCGGATTAAACTAAGAGAAATGCTGCCAACAGATCTTCACTGAAAGGTGAAGAGAAATGAAATGAGGTAGGAATAAAGATCACTGGAAATAGTAAACATGTGAGTAAATGTAAAAGATTATTTTCCTTATTGCTTTAAAATATATATGAATGTTTAAAGAAAAAATTTAAAATTTTGTTGTGGAGTTTACAACATATGTGAATGTAATACATATAAAAAGTATATCATAAAGGACCAGTGAAGTGGCAAATGGCCTTAGATAATTACAAGGGTCTTATATTTTACAAGAATTGGTATATTTACCCTAAATAAACTAAAAATTTAAGGATGCATATTGTAATTCCTAGAGCAATGACTACAACTATTCAATAGACAAAATGGGATTATAAAATATATTTATTTACTTAAATAAATAAAAGGGAAAGGTAGAACAGAGGAACACAAATAAGGTGGTACAAATAAAAGGTATAATAAAATAGTAGACTTAATTCAACCATATCAATAATTATATTAAATGTAAATGGGCTAAACATTCCAAATAAAAAACAGAAGATGGAGGATAGAATTTTAATTTAATAGTAACAAGAAATCAAAGATATTTTAAGGTGGTGACTTTGGTTCTGATCCAAGAGAGACAAAGATAGAAGTTCATTACATAGACCAATTAGGAGAAAGGAGTGGTTGTGGGCCATCCAGAAGGCTGGCTGACACTGTGAATGATGAATGTTTACTGACTGAACTGATGTTCTTCTAAGCACTTAAAATTCTTTTTAATTAAAAAATTTAAATTTTGTATTAGTTTCATGCATACAAGAGAACATAATGCTTTGACATTTATAGCCCTTACATAGTGATAACCCCAACACGTCTATTTCCCATTTGATACCTTACATAGCTATTACAATACCATTAACTATATTCCCTGTGCTGTACTCTACATCCCCTGACTATACATGTATTTTGAAATAATAGTTAACATTCAACATTAATTTGTATTGTTTTCAGGTGTATGATACAGTGGGTAGGCATCTATATAATTTATGAAGTGCTCCCCCTGATGGGTCCAGTCTCCACCTGACACCACGCAGAGCTTTTTTTGATATTACTTTCCACACTGAACCTCACATCCCCATAACTACCATGTGTCTACCAATTTGCATTTCCTAATTCCTTCACCCTTGCTAAGCACTTTACTTACATCATCTCATTTAAACCTTATAACAGGCTGTGGACCACTGTCATCATTTTAGATGAAATTGAGGCTTATAAAAGTTAAGCAACCTGTCCAATTCTACAAAGCTATTAGGCGGTAGAGCCAAAGTTCAAAGCTGACCTCTCTAACTCCAAAAGTTGTGAAAACGGATTTATACTAAAAATGAATGAATTGCACTACTGCAAAAAGAGACTGATTTAGACAGTCTTTTAAATTTTGTTTATATTTAGTGTCAAACTCATTTGTATACAGTTAAGAAACTAGAAGTTATATCAACAGGGAAACCTTAAAATTCTTCAGGAGGTTAAAGAATTGGTTTCCTATTCTCCAGTTGACAAGGTGTCTTCATTTTCCTCTCTTACCAGACAAGTGTGCTGATCATTTAGTGTGCATCTGGCACTGTGGTAGTTGCAGGGATCTACAAAGCAAGTGAAATAGTTCCTGTTGTGCAAAAGGTTAGTCTCCTTGAGATTAAGGTGATATAAAAATAATAGTAACACAAGAAGTGTAAGCACCATGGACAGGCACACAGGGACTGCTTATTGATTGAGGTTCTAATTTTTAAAAAGACCAGCAACACCTTTGGTGTTTATTAAAATAACCTAGTGTGATAATCTCTGGAAGTCAAGTGATTAAGATGAGGGAGCCAGGCCTTCTTTGTTTTTATTTTTGTTAAAGCAGTTGGAAAACTTGTAAACACAGTAACTTGCTTACCATGGCAGATTCAGTCTCTCAGTCAGGAACCACAGTTTTTCACTAAAGGTGGCATAAAATGGGTTTCTGGAATGCAAGAATGAAGGAAGAGTGGCTAAGGTTCAAAATCTGGATAGCCTTTCCTGAGACTGTAGTAATCACAAAAGGACAAATAAAGAGTGGGTGGGTAGGGCAATGGAGTTTAGGGATTGCCTAGGTTTAAAGAGTCAAGGCAATAATGCTGGAGTAGAAATGAAAAGGACGAGGCCGTGGTACTGTGACCATTCCTCACTGGGAAGAAAAGAGCCTTCCTAACAGAGCTGAAATGATGAAGGATCAATACCCTTCCCACTCACATCGGGGAAACTGTCCTGTGCACGGTTGGAATTAAGAGGAGCCTGTGGAGCTACACAAGTCTTGCAAAAACTAGTTTGAAACCAACATTTACTTTGGCCCCTGAGCATGCTCAGCTTTTGGTCTTCTATAGAAATGTGGATTCTATGGCTCCAGATTTTAGCTTTGGCAGATGGGGCGGGGGGGGGGCAGGAATGGGGGTGGAATTTGGTGTTTTGAGTACAATTGAAGGGGAAAATGAGGAGTAGGGGGCGAAGAAATAATCCACCAATGTGACTGGCTTTGATCTGGTTGGTAACCCTTTTGGAAGGAGCCAGTTTGCTTCTTTCGAGATACTACAATACAAAGAGTTACAGAAGAGGGGCAGTTCAGAGTTCTGGCCCTAGTCCTGAGGTATGAATCCAGGTCGAAAGAATAGTCATTATTATCCATTCCCTCCAGGGTCCTTCCAGCTACTCCTTCTTGGTCTGCATTTTATCCTTTGCAAGGGGCTGGGTGTCGGTGCATACAACAGGGGTCGGGTGGAAGCGGCTCAGCAGGCAGCCACTGCATGACCTGTCCCCCACCCCTCCCTCGCTTCTCCTCCACACCAGCCCAGACTAGTTTCCATGGGCCAAACATCTGGCCAGGAGGAACAGGCTCAGAAACTCACCTTTGCCAGCTTATTTTTACCTTGGGGATCCTGATGGGGTGCATCCACATCTATGAGCATCTCGCAGATTTTCTGACTCCTAGGCTCGTGGTGGTATGGGGAGGAGGACTTCCTTTAACTATGTATACAAACATTGATGACTGAAGATGTGCTCCCAGGTTTAGAGAGAGCCTGCAGGCGGTGCCCGCGGACCAGAGGCCACGGCCAGCGCCGGGCCGCCTTTCGGGGTTCATGCTCCGGGGGCTTCTGTGAACGGCGAGCACATAAGTGGCCAAAAAAGCAGCCGTCAGGGCGACGGAGATCCCTCCAAACCACGCCGAATCCCGGAGCGCGGGGCGCCCACTACGCGCAAGGTACGCTTCGGGGCGGTCCTGCCTGACCCCGGAAGAGAAAGTTGTATTGGGGAAGGGGAGCAAGGAGAGCCAGTGAAGTAAAACTTAAACATCACAGTTGTTCTGCTCCCCTCAGACGGCCTGTCCTTGGCTTCATCTTCGCACTCGTCTCCTACCGAGTCTGTCTCCCTCAGGGGAACAAACACTCCTCAGGTCCCAATCGGACTTGGGGGACAGTGAGGACCGGGACCCGCAGGTTGCTCGACCCTCTCCGTGCACAAGTCGCCGGGAAAACCTGGAGCGGAGCATCCCCGGGCCGGGAAACGCCCTCGGCGCGCGCCCACTGCCGCGCATGCTCAGTCCGGCGGCGGCGGCGAGTAAGTAGGAAGCTCTGCGCGGCGGCGGCGGCGGCGGCGGCGGCGGCGGCGGCCAGACTTGAGGGTGGGAGGGGACGCACCGGTTGGCGGGCGGGGGCGCTGAAACGAGGCTTTGGCGCCCGCCCGAGGTTACTGGGAGCGTTTCGGACCGCGAAGCTCCACGCACGGAACGAGCAAGGTCGGGAGCCAACGAGAGCGGAGTGGACAGCGGACGGAGCGGAGCCGCCGGGCGGAGCGGGCTCGGAGCCCGGTCTCCGCGGCTCAGGACCCGGCGGCGGGGCGGCGATGTTCCACTGCATTCCCCTGTGGCGGTGCAACCGTCATGTGGAGACCATCGACAAGCGCCACTGCTCGCTGGTCTGTGTCCCCGAGGAGATTTACCGCTACGCCCGCAGCCTTGAGGAGCTACTGCTGGACGCCAATCAGCTCCGCGAGCTGCCGGAGGTGAGTGTCCGGCCTCACCTGAGCACCGCCTTGGGGGAGCGCCGCCGAGCCTGGCCAGCCCTCGCCCCCTCCTCTCCCCTCTCCTCTAGGCCCCTGCTGTTTCCACTTGTCCCTCTTTCCATCTCCAGACTCGGCCAGCAGGTCCCGCAAGAACCACCTGTACCTGCATTCACCTGCTGCTTTCTCCATTAAAAGTTTCGTTTTAATTTTATACAACACGACTGGATAGTTTCCAGGTCGTCAGTTAGAGCTTGTGCGAGTTGGGGACACGTTCTCGGCAGCTAAGTAGTTTAGATACACATCTAGGTACTAATACCTGGCACTTGTGCCCGGGCAGGTAAGGAGTCAGGTGGCTCGGGCTGTTTCCTGCTCGAGGGACCAAGCCCGGCATCCCACTGTCGGGGCCAGTCCCCTCACCCCGCATTCCCCACCACTAGTCGAGCAGTGTCTCCCCTTTGGCCAGGAGAGGTCGGGGAGGAGGTGGGCAGTGCGCAGGTGAGCCGCACTATCTGGGCATCTTGCGAGGAATGTGCGCTGGGCCTTATCGCGGGTGAGTGGTGCTCAGGATAGCTGTTAACTTGGCCGGCCCACCTTGGCCCTGGGAGCGGCCGCGAGTTTGGGGGTGGAGTACAGGATAAGAACTGCGCCCGGAGAGCTGTGGGCAGGTACCCGTGTGCCTGCCCTTGGACCCTGCCCGCTTGGACCTGTTGCGTGGAAGCAGCCGCTTCCTCTGTTGGTTAATGTCAGCAGAGGCTCTGCTTGGTGGGCCAGCCTTGCAGCCTTCGCTTTCAGCCTGCTGACTTTTGTCCTAGCAGTGATGCGTTACCGCTTCAGAGTTGTTTATGTAAATTGATCAGTATATCGTGGCTGAACTTGTCACACAACTCATGCTGATTGTGCTTTAATGGAGGGTTGAGGACTGCAAACTTTTAACCTTCGAGCTTGCCTCGAGATCTTAGCTTGAGTAACACATAAGGAGGAAAGGATCCTAAATCCAGGGGTGTGCAGGAAGTCACTGTGCCATAATCCAAAGGTGTGCAGGAAGTAGGGCGGCTTCTGGGAGTGGAGCAGAGGAGCTGAAGGCCTGAGCGTTGGAACACAGATAGATTGCTTGTCCTTTAGTTAACACAAAACCAAGACATTGTCACAGAAACACTCACTAGTCAAGTGTTTGGGCTTGTTAGAATGACCTGGTACGTTCTCCAGCGTTGACAGAGTTTTAAAAAGGAGAACTGTGTTCTTCTTAATATTTAAAGTGTTGTTACTCTTTTGGATTAATTTGCGTTGGTTTGTGTGGAATTGATTGGATGGTTTGCTCTGTGTAATCCCTGGCATTATCCTCGCTAGGATTTTTGCAAAGCCCCCTAGCTTTATTTAGCTTAGAAGCAGAAAAGCCATCTAGTTCTCTCAGGCATTTATTATTTTACAGGCATTTTCAAACGTGTGGTTTTATCTTGGCTTTTAGCTTCCTTAAATTGGACATAAAATTCATAATCTCACTTACTGCCTTAAATTGTTATGTTTTAGGTGTTACTGTCACCAGAACTATGTAATATGTAATTTAATAGTTTTCAAGGGCTTCAAAATGAAGTTATTAAAGGTTGAATGAAAAGTTGTTCAACTAGAAATATTTCACTGCTCTTGGTGGTGTTTTTGTTGGTTTGTTTTCTTTTGTAGAAATGGAAAATTTCCTTTGACTGCATTGGCTTTGATTCCCTTCTGCAAAGGTTGTGGGTTTTTCTGTAATGTTGGGGAATTCAACTTGGTATGGGAATTATGGGTTTTGGAAATGTCAGGTATTTCTACTGATCCTGAATGGAAACTACTCAGAAGCTCAACATCCAGTCTGGTAGTGCTCTTTAAATGCAACATACAACACACTTTCCAAAGACTAAAGGTGGTCCTGCTTACAGATAATGATTTCTCCTACAGCATTTAAATTAGTTTTATAGTTTTTAGGTGGAATAAAATCTGTTTCTCCTTGACCTTATGTGTCTGGATGCCTGAATGTGTATGAGTCAGATATGAACAATCACTTTGAAAGCACAGATATTTCATTTACAGTTAAAGTCTTTCCTTGGTCCCTCTGTTGTTTCACCTCTTGAGATCTGTAGAATTCATTAGCACTGCTCACTGCTGTCCTTACCCCATGTCCTAACCCATAGCTCCTTACCTGCCACATCACTAACGGGGCTGTCTTGCTGACAAACCTCCAAAATTCTTGTGGTGGCCATACCAGCTGTGTGTTTTCTGTCATTGGTTTGGAAGCACAGCGAAAGGGGAATCCTGCACCCCCTACCTCAACAACAAACACACACTCTCCAGGCTTCAGCAAAATGAAAAGTATCTCCTTTCCTCCACCGAAAGGTCTGCAACCTTTGATTTGCTCCAACCCCCTCATTTTACCAATTGAGACAGAATTGAAGTGACTTTCCAGACTATCTAGCTGGTTAGATGCAGAGTCACTGATCAACCCCTTGTGCATGTGCCAACCATTTATAACAGCTTTGTCCAACCTATCAGGAATCTGGCCTCACACCCATCAAAACCCTCCGTTATTTAGCCTCTCCCCCTGTTTTACTCACGTCATTAAAACTGGGCCTCAGACAAACATTTATTGACCCTCTTATCTACTAGTTGTTGGGAACATAGAGATTAAGGAAGGTATAATTCCTACAGTCTATTCACAGCTTTGTGGGAAGACAGATGACTTTAATCTGGATGTAGTGACTGTGGGGTGGAGTGGGTACTACGATTATCAAACTTGATGGTTACTTAGCTAATCTTCTAACCTTTAGTTGAACCTGCACCAGCCATCCTCTGCAGTGTTCCACCTTGTGATAACTTCTCAATGCTGCTGTTCTGTAGGGAAGGTTTAGAACATTCAACCTTATTCTGGCCCCAGTTGGATAATAGTGTCACTATTCTTTTCCCATCTACCTATTCCTTCCCATCTCCCCCAGCTATCCCTCTGGGATGTGTATTAATAGAGACAGTCTGACTTGAACCTCCTTGAGGTACCCACGTGTTTTTGTTTGCTCTTGTGAACACAGAGCCTGGCATCCAGTAGGTCCTGCTCAATAAACAGCTGTTTATCTGTTGGATACATGTTGCTGAGTCTGATACAAATCTTCCTCCCCTTCTTTCTCTCCCCTTAAGCTTATCACTGCTCCAGCATCTATGCTTTTCTGATATAGTCACATAATATTCTAGTTAAAAGTGACTTCAGAAGTAAAGAACATCTAGTGGTGAAGTTGTTTTGTCTTCCTCTACAACAAGGTTGTCCAACCTGCAGCCTGCGAGCAGCATGTGGCCCAACACGAATTTGTAAATTTTCTTAAAATGTTACAAAAATTATGCACAGACCTTTTTTTAGCTCACGAGCTGTCATTTGTGTTAGTGTATTTTATGTGTGCCCAAGACAATTCTTTTTCCATTGTGGCCCAGGGAAGCCAAAGAGTTGGACACCCCTGCAAGATTCTTGCCTTCCCCTCTGTACTTTCTCTGTGTGTCTGACATCATCAATTTTCCTCAGTGTGCACCAATTCTCAAATACGTTCAAACGTGCATGTTTTACTTTCGTCTCTCTAGCGTCAATATAGTACCCAGTCTAATAGGCAGCAAATATTTTGAGTGAATGCTTTCAAGCCTTTGTAGCTTAAAAATTGATTTTATCTGGTCACCTCTTCTTAATTAGAGTTCAGTTAGAATTCTTTTCCTGACTACCAGATGACATTATTTCAGTTACCTACCCCTTCCCATCATCCTTTCTTATATCCTACTCTATTTTTTCCCTAGCCTTTAGAGCACTTATCACTACCTAACTTCAGACTATATACTTGTTTACTTTTTCTTTGTTTGGCTCCCCAACTAGACATAATCTCCATGAGGGCAGCAATGTTATGTTCATGGCTGAACCTAGGACAGTATCTGGTACATAGTGGGTACTCACATGCTTGTTTCATGAAAGAGACCTTATATGTCATGGGTAGACTACCCCTGTTTCTTAGCCATCATAACTTCTCTTTCTAAAATCTGACTTCTGCTGTACACCAATCTATTTAACTTACTAATGCACACAGTCAGGCACGATTTATTGTTCTTGTCTTGCCAGTCTTTGTTCTCCGTCTCTTCTGTGCTGGACACTTTTGACCTCCTTATAAGTTGAAATGATTTTTATGCATTGTAAACATAATCTCTATGAATGTAATGGCAACATCTCTAGCTGTGATCTGTTAAGAGTATATCCATCTCCTCTTGCAATAAATCCTTTTTCTCTTAAACTAACTGTGTTTAAATTTAGGTCGTATCTTCTGAACTGGCTTCTCTTCTCATCAGTTCCATTTCTGAAGAATGAGCATAACATTCTTTCTGTCTCACAGGAGGTTCATGGATTTACCTTCTTCTCTCCAGTCATCATGTCACTAAGTCCTGTCATTTCTTCCTTCAAAATGCCGTCTTTCCTCTCTCAATTTCTCACTCCCAGTTGGCTGGTTTCCCCTGCATTCCTGCTGTCCATTACTGGTTGTCTGCTGCTGAGGATCTGAGAGCTTGTCTTGAGGAAGAAGAGAGCAGGGGTGTCAGAATCACTTCAAATGCAACTCCATCACTTGGACACTTTCTTCAAGCCTCAGTTTCCTTATGTGTTACAGTAGTGCCTACTTTATTGAGTTATTCTGGGGATTAAAGAGATAATGCATGCAAAACACAGTTAAGTCTCAGATGATTAAGATCTTTCTGGATACTGTGGCAAGACACTTTTATTATAAACCATTGTTTCTTAAACTGGTGTTTGAAGACAGTTTTTTTCTGGAAATTTATGAGTTATTTTTTTAAAACTATAATTAAAATTTTAATACTCTTAAATAATTTTAAAAATCATAGATTCTGTAATATCCAGATGACTTTACAAATGAGAAGTGCCATAAAATTTTAGTGCCTGTGTTTGATTGAGCCCTCCTTTGATTGTAGCTAATGGGAAAAACAGATGTGGACTAAGTGCAGAAATCATGTGCTTGGGTCAGATGATGGCTGGAAGGCGTATGAATAAAGGTTTCATGGCAGTTTGTTAGAGTAGAGTGATGAATAGCTGAAGGGGTCACAGCACCCATGGTTGTGTAGGCATGCACAATTGTCAGGAACCTGTCCTGAGACAGTGTTGTATTTAATACATTGTGAGCCGCCATGCAGGATCTATAAAATTGCATCATCATCTGTCATGTTAAATTAATGTTGAGTTCTCTTTTATTGATTTTTACCATATTTTTAAATTGCTTCACCTTATAGTTTTTGAGTTAAGCATATGTACCTAGTTTTATGTTTGGACATACTTAAATAACATCATGATAAAAATAATTTAAGGTGAAGCTTAGGAGGAAGGGAGTCCAAGAGACTATTTTCCCTTTCTAGTGGGGATCCTTGCATTTCTCAGGTTAGAGAAACAGTTCTCATTCTCAGATATATTGTTATTATTATATAGCTTAGCACTTAATTGTGTTCTGCTTATATGTGATGGTACAATCCCCCTTACTCTTCTGCTCCACTCCTGTCCCCTTTACCTCCTCCCCGCTACACCTTACAAGTGAGGAAACTGAGACCTAGTGAAGTTATAAACTGAGTCTCTTTAATTAAGAAAGATTTAATGAGTATCTGCTACATATTAATAATAATTGTAAGAGCCATAACTTACTGAGCTTTTACAGAGCTCCAAACATTGTATTAAGCACTTTACATAAATTATTTTCCTTAAACTGAATAATATTTCACTTTAGCCATTATAATTTCAATTTTGCAAATGGAGAAACTGAGACTTAAGAAAATTATTTAGGATGCTTGTTTAAGAAACTTGGTCAAGATCAGTTATGGAGTGAGCATTTGATTCTCGCTTTGCTTGTACATTCACCACCTGGCTGCCCACCTGGGAGTGCCGAGGCCTGCCAGCGTGACATGCTGAGGAGGGAGCCTCTGCAGAACCCAGTGACAGCTTTGAGTTGTCTCACATTCTCTGGGGATCTGAGGGAAGGCTTTAGAAGGGGTGACATTCACACTAGCCTGAGGAGGGGAAAAGACACGTTTTTTGTCTTCCAAACCATCTTTTCTAGGTGGCTGGAATGATGGGGTGCCTGAGTGGTCAGGAGTTTTGCTAAGGAGATTGATGAGGCAGAGGTAGCCTGTGGATGGTATGTAAGCAGAGGTGTAATACCATTAGATCTCTGTTTTGTAAAGGAAGATAATTCTGAGGCAGAGTAGAGAATGCATTCAGGGAGACCTCTCAGGAGCCCATGGCAGAGGTCTAGGCCAGAGGAACGTATACAGCACTTGTTGGGTAGATGGGGGATGGCTTTGTTCAAGATGTCAACACTGGGAATTTTCTGGTTGAGTGCTCTGTCTACTCTGCTGCCTTCCATGTTGTGCTGACCGTCTGAGGCACTTCATCAATCCCTATGGGACACTAGTATGAAGCATTTACTTCCTTTTTGTGGACATGTTTTCCTCAATTGTGGGGTGTGCCTGAATTCAATTTGTGAATTGCTTGCTAAGACATGGCAATTGGCTGTAGGCGTTGGTTGAGGGGAAAGATGGACAGCCAGATGTGCTATGGATGGGAAAAGTTTGTTTATTTGGGGTTTCAGATACATGAGGTCATCAAGTTTGTAAAATTACACCCTCGGTAATACTGGTGACCCTGTCTGTTCTGTTTTTCTGAGTAACATGATTGCTGTATCATGCATTTCTTCATCATCTTCTGCTGATGCTTTAAAAGACTAGTACTTGGAGCATTTTTGTTATTCAAGAGGAACTTAGAAGTCAACTCATTGTTTGCATATCTTTTAAAATAAATAGCTCAATTCTTTGAAAAAATAAAATTATTCACGTAATAAAACTTTTCTAGAGTTGACAAGGTTGAGTCATGCTGGTAAAAAGCCCTATGAGCCTCCCCTCCCCTCTTCCTAGGGCCTTCTGGTGAGAAGGGGGCAACCTTCCAGTGCATTATCCTCTCTACCAGAATTTGCAGCTTCTGCACTGTGATAAGTAGGTACTTGGGATGTCCTTAAAAAGGACCCTTTACCACAGACGTGGAATTCTGGGGGTAAAGTGTAGCTAATATTTACATAAGAGGGTCAGAAATAGCAATGTAAACATGACAAAAATGCCAACCATGGTCTTGCCACGCCATGGGACAGCGGCACTGGGCTCTTTTGGGTGAGGATTCAGTGCATGCTGCAGGCTTTCTCTCTGCTCACAGAAGCCTAGGGAAAGTTTGCTTATTTTAGAGCACCACCCAGACCATAGCGCTAGAAATGTTTGTCCTCTACTTCACATGATAGTTCTGAGGGGTGATGAATCATGGGCCAACTCCTAGTAATGCATGGAAGAAAATTCTGTGTGTCCACTGCTTTCTCTTGGGTATTATTTAGTGGACAGGAATGGTAATTTACTACAGCATGTGGTATTTTAGAAGATCTAGTGGTGTGTGTGTAGTGTAAAATACTTTGAACTCCAAGAAGATGAACTATTAAAAAAATGATTTTTTGCTCATCATTATTTGGAAGAATTTTTTTATTGGGGCTGTAACTTATAGGTTCTAGAGAAATTGACTCAGTTGGAAGAAATTTGGTGTTTCTGTTTCCAAGAACCGCAGGGAATGGATTTGCCATGTGGTGGGTGGGAGGAGGTGTTACACCTAATTACAATGTGTTCCAGACTGATTCCTAGATAGTGTGGCTAGATGGAGAGGACTCTGTCAACCCTGACCACTCTAGTCACCTTTCTTTCCACAGTCAATGCCCATTTCTTGGGAAAAGATCGTCAGGTGGGGCTGCCTGCTGACGTGTGGTGGAAGCCAGGAGCAAGTCAAATGCACAGTCGTAAAGGCTGCAGGTGGTCTCTGAGCCTCTGAGGATGTGCCCTGGTCTCAGACTGCTTCACTTGATTTGGAAGATTCTTTTTTTTTAATTTTTTATTGTTAGACTTAGAAGATTCTTGACTTGACTGAGAAGATGCTGAGACCTGTGAGGCCTGTGATGTGTCCTTGTTTTCATCTCATTACAGGAGTGATAGGTAGTGGACGCTTAAAATAATTCCAAGAGTTTTTAAAAAGTGGCATTTTCCTTGATTCTCTTGAGATGATGCCAGCCATTAACAATTTTAGAATGTATCCTTATAGATTTGTTGTTTTTTCTTCACACACTACCTTATTATTTATTATTGTTAAAATGAACAGAGGACCACTACTGTATAAATTGCTTTGCCACTTGCTTTTTTTTTTTTTTTTTTTTAACTTCACACTGTGTCTTGAACACCTTCCATAGCAGTATGTATAGATGTACAAGGGCTGCCTGGAAAAACCCAGCCATAAGTGCCTCTATTTCTCATATTACATGGCTGGAGACTTTCTGGACAGCCCTCACATTTTAACACTGATGCTGATGCTGTAGTATTCCAGTGTATTGGATATACTACAATTGATTTATTTAACTGTTTTCCTATTGCCAGACATTTAAATTGTTTCTAATGTTTTACAGTGATGAACCATGCTGGATTAAATGTTCTTGTACACATTACTTGGTACACCTATGCAAGCGGTTCTCTACGATAAACTTCAAGAAGTATAATTGTTAGATAAAAGAGTATATACATTTAATAAATTTTAACAGATGTTGCTAGATTGTCAAAGTTTTTTTTTTTTTTTAAATTTGAATTGAATGGAGGCCTAGAGATTATAGAAATCTACCCACTTTACCACTAAGGGAGTGAAAGTCTGAAGAGGTAAAGGGATGTGTCAGGACGGAATGAAAACATGGGCTATTCCTTTCCAACTCCTGACTCCGAGTTCTGTGATCTTTCTGGGGGCTGGAAAAATGGGCCTGGAGTCATCCCTGCTCCCTTTATCCTTTACCGGGACCCTTTTTTTTTTTATCATCAGACATATTGAGGTGACATTGGTTGGCAAGAATTATGTAGGTTCCAGGTGTGCCATCCCACAGTGTTGACCGGGACTCTTTACCATAGGTCCAGAGAAGGCCTCAGGTAGGCTCTTACCACTTAGTTGAATATTTGGTCCAGGTCTTTGGAAGTCTGACATCTAATTTTTACCTTCAAGCAGCCTACACTCCTCAGTTGGGGAGAGGAATTTAGCATCATAGAATTCCTAATGTAGCTCAGCGTCACATGGGTCTACAAACCAAGAGTTACTGTGGCCCCGTGGAGTAGGCTCATTGAGGTGTCGGGGAAGGAGGGCTCTGGTTTTCACAGAAGGCAGGTTCTGATGGGCCGGGAGGTGGGGCCAGACAGGGAGCTTTTGTGAGGCAGCGCGGTGTGTTATGGAGCAGATACCCACACTCTGGGTTGACTTGGCTCTGTTTCTGGAGCAGGGGGGCAGGACGGTATGCAGGGTGTGGGGAGATGTGAAGGTTGGGCATTGATTTGGTGTGATGACTGTATGGGTCTAGCTCTTCCTTCTTTCCCTTCTTCGAAGTGTTGGTTCAAGCCCAAACTCTTGCTTGAAGAGAAAATTTATACAGTAGACTTTCCATTAACCAGAACTTAAAATTTTACCGGTTGCTTGAGTTCTAATTAATAGAGGGTCTACTTATATTTATCTGGCATCTACCAATCTCCATGGGTGCTGGTTAACTGAGAGTCTACTGTTTAATGGTTAGGAGATTGACCTCTTCGTTGTGACACCTTAAACAAGTAACTCAGTCTTCCCGTGCCTCAATTTGCTCATCTGTAAACGGAAGGTAATAATAGTCCCTACCTCCTGAAGGTGTATGAAGATTAAATGAGCTAATGTGTACCAAATACCGGGAACCAGTGTCTGTTATATAGATTACCCAATAAAATTTGATAATTGTTAGCATTATTTATTATATTGTGGTAGAGGCCCAAACTCCTTCATTCAGGTCTCCTCAGATCCTTCCTCAGTACTTGATCGGAGTGATCCTTCTAACACACAAATGTGATGGGCGACTTCCTGCTGCGGTGGCCTCTCACACCTGCAGGAGACAACCCGGCAACTTTTTTGTCCTCTGCCTCCCCTGCCACCTTATCTCCTATCCCTTTCCAACTTGAACCTTGTATTTCAGCAACAGTTAGATGCCCATCATTACCGACGTATCATTTCATGCTTCTGAGTCTTCATTTTCCTTACCTTGTCTGCTGTCACTTACTCTTTCTTCACTTTTTTGCCTGGCTGATTGTTCTTCCCATCAGATCCAGTTCAGGAGATAACAGTCCCCTAGGAAGTCTTCCCTTACCTTATGTCTGGTCTCTAGGGATGCCTATGGCATTACTCATACTTCTTTGTAATGATCCCTTCCCCCATCAAAGCGAGTTCCTTAAAGCTGCACACCTTTTCTTCTTTGCATTCCTGCTGCTTTACAGGGTGGTTGGTGCAGCACAGACATTTAATACACATTTGAGTAGTATTCTTAGTATTCTTTTCAGCTCTGTGGGGAGTGGATTTAGAAATGGGATTGTGCCAGAACCTATATGTGAGAACTTGAAGATTACTTCAGGAGGAGCTGAGCTTTCTGCAGTCCTTGCACGAAGGGGTGGTGTCATGCTGGTGTGAAATCAGCACTGGCCTGGGAGTAAGCCCTGGGTTCTTATCCTTGCTCTGTGCAACACTAGCATCGTGACCTTGGGCAAATTTCATGATCTCTTGAGCCTCAGTTTCCTTTTCTGAGTGATGAAGAAGTGATGTCAGAGACCTTGAAGGTCTCTTTGAGTTCTGACAACCTTGGATGCTAATTTTATGAAATTTTATGAATTGACGTCACAATACTAAGCTTAGGAGTATAGTCTCTCACTTGTGCACATGCTCCGTGAGGTTGCTCTGCAAGGTTTAGTAGAACCACAAGTCTAGGCTTAATCATTATAATCAAGGATGCAATAATAAGGAGAAGCTTTTCCAAATACTTACCCTGCTGTGGTCAATTGTGGATTCCCAGAACCAATTAAGGGGAAAAGATCAGCATATTTTCTTTAGCGCGCGCGCGCGCACACACACACACACACACACACACGCACACGCACACACTCCACACACACACACCTACCCTCCCTGCCCAACACACGAGCAACCTTTGAACACTGAATTTTTCCCCTTGTGTCAGTTGCATCTTCCCGGCTTTTAGAAGTGAAATAAAATGGGTCACTTGGCTGGAACTTTTTGTCTCTTTATTAAATGAACTCGAGCAATTCAGAGGTGGTTGTTTGAAACTTTGAATTGATTTGAGGGCTTGAGAGACTGTATTTTGGTAAACTTAGTTTCAGGGGAATGATTATTAAGAATATCTATGGGTTAATAGGTTGAGGTGTCTTTTCAAGAAGTATGTTAGAATCAGAGGCTACAGCTTTTTACTTTCCTGCTAACTCATTGGTTTCCTGACTAGATGTTGGTTTCAGGCTTCCCAGGCATCAGAAGTCAGGAATGGAGATGGGGGTAGATCTCTGCGGGACCCTGACAGACCCTCCCTTCTCCTTCTCTAGTTTACACCACATAGTTATGAGAGTGCTGACTGTACTTCAGGCATAGTTCTATACAGTAAGGCAGATAGATAGCTTTCCTTGTCTTTACGGGGCTTCCATTCTAGGTAAAGGAGACAGCCATGGGTAAGCAAGTAAGAATTTCAGAGGTAGTGATAAAAGCTATTAAAAAACAAACAGGGAAATGTAGAGAGTGACATGAGGAGTTTTCTCTTTAACTCCAAGAGGACGTCTCCGAGGAGGGGACATTTGCACAGATGCAATGAGGCAGCTGTGTGCATATGACAGAGGTCCTTGCAAAGGTTCAGGGATGACCTTGGTGAGTTTGTGGGCGGAAAGAAGGTCAGTGCAGCTGGAACACTCATTATGACAGGAGAGAGATAGGGAGTCAAGGTGAAGATGTTGGTGGGGCTTGGAGACCCTGAGGAGGAATTGGGATGCTTTTCGTCAATTGAAGTAGGGGATGGGGAGTCATAGCCCATGAGATATCTGACTTACATGTTAGAAAGTTCACTCTGTCTGCTGGTTAGAGATTAGCGTATAGGAAGGAAGAATTGAAGGAAATGGGAAGACCTGGAGAGGAGGCCTTTTATTGAAAGATCCTAGAGGAGAGCTGGTGGTGACTTAGACGAGGGTGGTAGCAATGAGTGATGAAATTTATCTTGGGAGTAAAGTCAACAGGACCTGCTGATATATTGGATATAGGTTTTTGGTTTTTTTCAACTGGAGAGTTGCGGGGGGGGGGGGGATAGCTGAGCCATTTACCAGGTTGGGGAGGACCGGAAAGGGACTGTAACAGTGTAGAAACTGGTAAGTACTTGAGTTGGGGCATGGTAAAAGCTTTTATGAGTCCTAGAACTTGGGAGAGGAAGCCTGAGTAATGGTAATTATAGTAAAGACAGCAAACATTTTTTGAGCACATGTGCCTTGCACTGTTCTAAACAATTCCCATGATTAATTCATTTAATCCTCACAACAACCATAACTTCATTTTGCATAAAAGCTTTATTTTACCATTGATGACACTGCGGGACACAGATGGATTAACTTGCTAAGTTCACACAGCTAGTAAGTAGCAGAGCTGGGGGTCAGACTGATGCAGTCTGGTTTGAGAGCCATTATTCCTAACAACTGGGCCTTCCTTCCCCAAGGTCAAACATGGGGAGACCATGTTGCCTGCATCAAAAGCTACCTGATGAGCCAGAAGTTGTGTCTGTTCTGTGAAAGGGAACAGAGAGACACTCATTACTCCTGGGTTATTTTTGCATCATTGAGAAAAAGAGTACTGAGCTGAAAGATCATTTTAGGAATTAGGTCACCAAATATTAATATGCTCATTCAAGCATAATCTTTGAAAGACAATTAGTGGCACCCATTCTCTGATGCTGGATTTTTTTTTTAACTTCCGGAAGTAACTTATATCTGTATCCTTGCACACACTTAAAAACACATCTATATGGGAAAAGGAGGGGAGTCTTCCTGAATATAATGAGCACTGGTTTTATCGTAGCAGTATCCCTATTATAATTCTGCTCATCATTATTTAGCTATTACATTGTTTGTTCGTAAAGCATGATATGAGGCAGTTTAATCTTGACTGTAAAGGTCAATGTTATGAAGAGGTTCTAATGTACTTTCTGTAACAGTATATATGCCAAGACTGCTGTGAATGGATGCTGTTAATAATAAGATTAAGTTAATAGAAAATATGTATTTTACAATAGACTTATTTTACCTAGTCTCATGTTACAGTTATTTCCATACCTTGATTCTCTATAACTTCATTCTAAAATGGCAAGGAGACGGAGGGCAAAAGTGTTAATGTATGCCCTGTATCTCTGGTAACTAGTGGTTCACCGAAGTTAGCCAGAGGCCAGGAGAAAAGCTGATTTGGCTCCTCCTATGCTTCAACAGTATCCATCCCCGCCCCGCTCTAGTAACTTAATGTTTAAAAAGAAAGTATGTGTAAAAATGTTTTATAAAGTAAATATGGCAGAGAATTATTGCTTGTGATGTGCAGTTTATATGGGGTTTTAAAATTTAAATGTTTTATTTCACTTTTTAAGTTTATTTAGGTCCCAAGTAAATTTGGTCCAAGAGCATTGTTAGGTAACTTCTGTGGTTTCAGTTCACTGGTAGTTTCCCCTTATAGAGAGAGGAGGGTTCAGGCCTGGAGAAACAGAGGAATGTATGAGGGCTGGATCCAAAAAACCCAGAATTATCTTCTGGAAGGCGAGCCCCTTGTACTATAGGCTTCCTCTGCTAGATGAGTGTTTCTGCATCAGCGTACCAGCTGGCATTGTGAGAGGTTGTGTTCAGCTTCAGTGAATTCTTTCTGGAGATTTTCAAGTTTGCCTATTTCATAGTGGGTGATTTATACATACAATGTGTCGCATGACAACACACCTGCCCACACTGTGCTGAGTGTTCAGCAGTCTTTAACCAAAAATGGCATGAACCCTGTGCCCCACCCTCCCTATTCACCTGATCTCGCCCCAGCAACATTTTTGTGTTTTCCTCGGATGAAAAAAAGTCCTCAAAGGGAAATGTTTTGCTGATATGGAAGGGGTGAAAGGAAAAAAAAATGGCAGGAGCTCTAAAAGGTGTCAAAATCAACAATTTCAAAAACTGTTTGAGCAGTGGAAAAAGTGTCTCAACAAGTGTATTGCATCAAACAGAGAATATTTGAAGGTGACTGAAGTTTAAACATCTAAGCATAAATACACAACTTTTTAATAAATAAATTCACTTTTTGGAGGATCTCTCTTCGTAGTGTTTGGAATATTCTTGACTGCAAATATGAAACATGTCAATGTAAAACGCCTAAATGAAAGATGCATTTAGTGATCTCACATGTGAGGAAGCTTGAAGGACAGTGGTTTTAGGGTTGGTTTTAGTGCTGGGCCCTGGTGTGACTTTTGTGGGACTTGTTGAGCCTGTTCCCTGCTGTCACTCTTCACAGTGGGACACCCCAAGGAAAAGCATAGACAGAGTAACAGGGCCAGCCATCTTTTTTTTTCTCTATAGTGCAGATAGGCAAGAAGGGCATGGACTAGGAATAAGGAGGTCGGGAATGGGTGTGGTGTGCAGTGTTCGCTGCAAGAAGAAAGGAAGGAAGACAGTGAAAGCCTTCCTGGTTCTTGGGGACAGGCTTCTCTGCCATCAACAAGTAGAGATAGCTGTTATGTCTCTATCTAGTTTAAACCTCTGTCTTCTGCCAAAAACACAGGGACCATCTGCTCAGGAAAAGCCTCTAGCAGGAATGATTCTGTTTCAAAGTTAAAAGAAAAAAAAAAAAGCTTGTACATGTACACATTTCTCCTAGATTTTGTTCTTACTATGGATTATTTTGTGAAAGAAGAAAAACACAAGTAAACAGGGTATTATTAAGATTAAATTACCAAATATGGTTTTTTTCTGAATTGTTTAACTCTAATATGCTTTCTGATTTATTTTTTATTTCTTTATTTTTGTTTTCTGATTTACTTTTTAACTGTTAACTTTCTGTGACTCAGTGGTCTCACGTATTCCAGACTTCTGTGCCTTTGCCAGTGCTGTGCACTATGCAAATGCTGCTTCCTCTGTGGAGCTCTCTCAGGTCTGCAGGCACAGCCAAGTCTCTCTGCTCCTTCAGACCCTCACAGCTCACATCTCTCATGTAGTTCATCAGGGTCAGATTTAGCTGCTTATCTTTTTGTTTTTCTTACTGTGATCATGGACTTACTTTATGTGTTTCTGTTCCCAAGTGTTGGGTAATTCAGTGCCTTATTCACAAGAAATGCTTAAGAAATGTCTGTTGCATTGAAAATAAATTTTTTTATCTAGTAGTTTAAATAAAGGGTCTGGCAGAAGTGACGCCCGTACTTGAGTTATGATTTTATTACAAAATCATAACCATACAGGCTTATGGTTATACAAATAATGCCCCCTTTTTATGAGCTGGTAGTCTACACCATATCTTTTATTACAAAATCATAAGCCTGTATGGTTATGATTTTGTAATAAAAATCATAATTTGTCTGGGCATTACTTGTGCTAGACTCTGCACATAAATCCTCAGATATTTCTCACTGTGTCTAACTACTTCCTTTTAGTGCTGTGAGTTATTCTGCAGGGCTGATGATGCCCTCAGTGCAGCCACAGTCTCATTCAGCCTGAGCCCAGGTCTCTTGGAGGAACTGTGTGTGGCAGACACAGTGTGGCCCAGCTAGGTGTGTTACATTTGTTTGCCGTCCACCTGAGAGGGTGGGGTGGTGCTGGCTGAGTCAGCAGGTCCTGCTGGCAGAGGGTAGGCAGCAGTCCAGAGAGATAACACATCATTAGTCATGTTGACAGAAGGACAGCTCCTCTCCATCTTGCCTCCTAATAGAGGTATTAATGAAGAGTAAAATGGCCAAAGGCAGGAAATGTTTCTCGATGGCCTGGGCAGCCCACACACTGGATAGCCTGCCTTCCCCTTGGAAGAGTGGAGTCAACCCTTAGTTACCAGTTTGGAAATGCCAACTGTAGCTTTTTACTGACTGCCTGTTGTATTCCAGATGGAGGACTAGGCACTTAAACAGAATTTGTTTGTTCCTCATATCAGCCCTATATGGGAGGATTTTTAAAAGTCCTGTTTTACCCATGAGAAAAGGAGACTAGGGCCTTGCCTGAGATCACTCATGTGGGTCACTTAGATGGGAAATGACCTTGCTCCAAAGGCTGATGCTTTTTTTGTGGGATATGGTAATTTGGCAGACCCACTCCTTGAGATCTTCATGCAGCTAACATGCATTGAAGGCCCTCTGTGTTATTAAACACTGGGGTTACAAAAGTAAGTGACAGTACCTGCCTTTAGATATAAGAGTTAAGTGATGGCATCAGACACCTGAGCATATTGGGTCAAGGCTTGGGTTTTGGAGCTGGTGGCAAAGGCTTCCTGGAGTTGGAGGGCAGGGTGTACAACACAGCAATGTGTTGTTGGGAAGGCCTAGGGTTTAAAAAAAAGATGTCAAGGGACAGGCAGCCATGAATACCAGAGTAAGGAGTTTAGCCTTTGTTTTGTACGTGGAGGTTTGTTATCAATAAAGTTTAAGTCCAGGAGTGCCTTGTCAGACTTGAATTTAGAGAGCTCAGCAGCTCAGACTACTTAGAGGTAGCCATTAGTGGATGGATTTGAGGGGTACAAAATTGGAGATAGAATATTTCAAAGGCAAACAGGGGCAGGATTTGGTTACTGAGTGGACTGGAAATGGAGAGTTGCAGGGGTCAAGGGTAACAGTTGAGAGTTTTCAATTTGAGTGACTGGGTGCTACCCTCAGAATTTGAGGAGGAAAGGAAAGGTTACATGTGGATAAATAGAAGACCAAGCCTGGTGGCTTTGGTTTTCTCAGTGAAGGATGAGATAGGGCAGTTGCTAGGCAAGGAAGGTGGTGTTGAGCCAGGTGGTGCTTCTGAGGTCTTAAAGGTGGAGAAGGAGCTATGTATAACACACATTGCTGGGTTGGTGTGAATGACTATACTACTATTACTTCTCTTCCTCCTCTTCTTCCTCTTCCTCCCCTCTCCCGCTCCTCCTCCTAGTCCTTTCCCTCTAGAGCAGGGCCCTCCAACCCCTGTTAGGAACTGAGCCTTATAGGAACTGGGCCAGACAGCAGGAGGTAGCAGTCCGTGAGGGAAGGAAGCTTCATCTGGATTTACCCCCTATTCCGATTGTTTGTATTACCGCCTGAGCTCTGCCCCGTCAGATCAGCGTGGCATTAGATTCTCATAGGAGCACGAGCTCTGTTGTGAACCATGCCTGCAAGGGATCTTGGCTGCATGCTCCTGATGAAAATCTAATGCCTGATGATCTGAGGTGGAGCTGAGGCGGTGATGCTAGTGCTGGCGAGAGGCTGCAAATCAGATTAACATTAGCAAAGAGGTTTGACTGCAGAGACCATAAATAAATCAGTTGCTTGCAGACTCATATCAAAACCCTATCAGTGAGTGGCAAGCGAATTGTATAATTATTATATATTATAATATAATAAAAATAATTATAAATAAGGGGCACAATAAATGTAATGCACTTGATTCACCCTGAAACCATCCTCCCTCCCCTTGGTCTGTGGAAACATTGTCTTCCATTGAAACTGGTCCCTGGTGCCAAAAAGGTTTGGGATGGCTGCCAAAAAGGTTTGGGATGGCTGCTCTAGAGTTTTCAAATATGCAGGCCAAGGATTTCTCTAGGTAGACTGTAGGCACTGGCTTCACCTACATATAGAGGATAGCAGGATAAGAAGGTATGAGTCAACTGAGGTTTTTGATGAAGAAGTATTTGGGATGCTATTTAGGCAGAGGAACAAGGGAGTTCCAGCGAGGGGGAGGATGGTTAGAAAGAAAATCATGGGGATAAGGCCATGGGAGAGTTCATGGCCAGATCCGGAGTATTGGAGTTAAAATGCGTGAAAGGAAGCAGCCTTGGGTGTGGTCAGTATTTCAGGGTGTGACCTGGGAGTGGATGGTGACAGGCAGTGGGTGTGGAGGCCATCAGCCTTACGGACGCCCCAGAGTTACTAGGCTTGGTTGTTGTCTAGATTAGCTTCACCAGAAGCCACAAAGTCAGACACCTGTAGCAGGGGCAGGTGGGCAGTGGGGGAGGAAGAGGTCTAGCTATAGACAAACCTGTGGCAAACCAAAGGGCATGTGCCCATCTGAAGAGGGGAACAGCCACCACCTGCCATAGCTCAGCACTATCAGGTGGGGATGTGGACCTGCAGTTACTGCCTTAATGCTTTTTATTCCCTGGAATTCAAGATTTTTATGTGAAGTTTCCCGATTTTTAAGTGTTAATATCTTATTCAACAATTTAGAACACAGGCTGTGGGCTATATGAATCAGATGTGTAGATTGTATTTGGCTTTGAGCTGCCTGTTTATACCCTGTGCTCTACACACACCTTCACAATTCCTAGGACTGTAGCAGGAGGTAGAATTGGATCCCAGAGTCTTGGTAACAACTTACCTTCCTGGTCATTTCATTTATCATGGAGGCCGTGGAAGTTTTAAAGATAAAGCGCTAACTAGCTAATTACTTTTTGCAGTGGGAGCTAATAGGAGCTGATAGTAATCTGAAGCCTGTGGCTCAAATGATCTGCAGGTTGTAATAGAACATTTGCCACTTTCTTTTAAAACTCCTGCATCCTTCCTCCTTAGAGTTCCTTGTTGGCTCTCTTATTTTCTTTTTTTCTTGATTTATTTCTTGATTTGTACTTCCTTTTTTGCTTATTGTGTTTCCTTATGCTATTTTCTCATCTCTCTTTTTCTGTATTTACTTCTCTGTCTCCAGTTCATTTTCTTACAGGGTTCAGCTCAAGTTAATTGGTTCAAAGTAATGTGTAGATCAAACACTTTTTTTGGTATTGACTCAATAAAATTTTATATTCCGTTTCCTTTAATTTTAAGTTCAGTGAATTAGCTGTGTGAGTTGTGATTACAGGTGGTGAAACTTAGTCACTTGAACATCCAAACATGTGTTTTGCCCTTTAAATTTAACACTTTGTTGGTTTTACTCAAATTTCAAAATACCGTTTATCCTCATGTCACCTATACCTATATAGCTCTGACCATCACATGTGTTTTGCAAATCTTTATTCCTTTGAAAAGGTACATTTGATGTTTGGGACAGGCTAAGATCTAAGTCTAAAGAATATGGTTATGTACAGATCAGTCTGGGAAATACCATAGTTCTATGTCAAAAGGACATGAAGCACTGATGCTATCTGTTGTGCTGCTCAGCAATGAGTCCCCAAGGTAGCTCAAAACAGGGGGGTGCACAGATGTTTGAACAACATGGCCTGCTTGGGTTTGTCACTTGTCCCCCTACATTTTCAGCCTGTCTTTAAAGACTTTGCTTCCAGCAGAGTGTATTTAAAGTCACTACCAGTTAAAATTGCCCATTTCCAAAGATATTTTAGTTAGCCTTTGATTAGGTTTCTTTTGAGATACACAGTATTGGCCTTTGAAATACTAAAATAGACTTTGAGACCTGCATTACTATCTTTCTGGGCCTGGTAAGTTCTGGAAACTCTAGGTTAGGAACCACTGGAGTTGAGGTTCCCTAAGTGATGATTTTAAAGAATGATGTATGTAGTTGAATGCTGGCATGATTGGTGAACAGCCCATACACACATCAAGCTCATTGCCAAACTTGTATATGTCATCTGTTATCTGTCTATTAAAGAACCGGGCGCTTTTCTCTGGCCAGTCACTGGTGGAGGCACCCCAGTGGTTTAGACTTGGTTCTTTATCTTGTACATCTGGGGAGGTCTTTTAAAACAAAAGATTCTGGAGCTCCATTTCCAGAGATTCTGATTTATATGTGGGGATGGGTGTTGGATGGGACCAGGAATCTGTAGTTTTAGCAAGTGGTGGTCCCACAGCCACACTATGAGAATCACCGGTATAGTGGGCTTGAGGTTGAATGGACTTAGGGTCATGTCCTACCTCTGCCCCCTGTTGGTTAAGTGATCTTGCAGTTACTTACCTCAGTTTTCTTATCCGTTCAGTGAAAATGATGATTCCATCAAGGGAGGGTGGTTGCGAGGATGGCAGTTACTATACAAGGTTGGACAATTAATTTCGCAAACTCATCTAGAAAGAGTACTGTATACCGCATTGCTGAATATCACCTTCAAAGTACTCCCCTTGGGAAACTGCACTGATGCCAGCGCCTAGTCCACCCTTCAAAGCAATTTGGGAACTCTTTTTCTGAAATGGCCATCAGCGCTGTCATCGTACCTAACATCTGCCAATTAAGTTCATGAACTTGCTACCGTGCACTTAGGTTGGCCACACTGTATAAACAGCTCAGTAAGGTATCATAACCTTGTCAATGTACGATGACAGCTCTGTAGACACACACACACGCGCACACACACACACACACACACACACACACGCCTGAGCTTGTCCTGAGGAGGTGTATCAGGTCTACCTCGGGTCCAGTTCTCTCAGGTCATTGAAATGTGAGTCATCCATAGATCTGGTTTGCCAAGGCCCAGGGACTCTCCACACCATAAGAGTTGGCCTCTGTTCTTATGCTTATAGGGAAATAAAGCTATCAGTTTCAGTGGATAAACCTAGGTAAAGTTCTCCTTCCCCCATGTCTACACGTGAGACAAAGTTCATTGTGTGCAATTGTCCTTGTAAAACTTTTCGTTTTGGCCTGGGTAATCTTGATCTTCCTGGAAGACAGGCAGGCTAGTTTTTACAAAATGTTTTATTTTTGTTTTTAATGCTAACACTGAAAAATAATGCCTTGGTTTTGGCCCATGGTGCTGTCAAAACAAAACACTTCCTGTATCCAGGATATAAGCAGGTTTAATGAGTACCCAAGCATGTGGCTGCTTTTAGTTTTCATCTCCTCTTTGTAACTTTTGAAGTGGAATGACTCTGCATTCTTTTCTTGCTAATCATTTAAAATTTTAATTGAAAGTTCTTTTATAATGTGAGCTCCTTTGGCAAATGCATGAAGGTGTGTTTGATGTAGTTCTAGTTTCAGAAGCACTTCTTTAGTTAAAGAGGCTTTACTTTTCTTTGCCTTTGACGCTGGGCTATTTATTAGATATTTTTAGCATACAAATTATGGTAAGCATGGTACCAAAGGGCACATTTTATTTCTTCTTTGGTATGTTTCCTCTTCTTTGGTTTGGTAATTATATTTGAGATAATTTAGGCTTGGACTACAAAATAGATGTTGGGTCTATGTTCTCTCCTTACTATACAGTAATAATTCTGTGTCCATTACATGACAGAATTTATAAATGTATTTTAGAAATCAATCTCCTTGATACCTCTCCCAGCAGGCCCTTGCATCTTATGCAAAAGAAACATGGGGAAGGAGAAATCATTGAGATGGAAATTCTGAGTGCCTAGTGACTGTAGACATCAGTGAAAAGCCTTTTTGTGTTCATTTTGAGTTGCTAACATCAAAATTGAGCTATATTTATAGTCATTGCTCTAGAAAATAGCATCATTATGATAGGATATATAAATAGTATGTTAAAGTTCCTTATTGAACATTTTAAATATTTTCTAGGAAACTTTGTAAAATATTTCTTTGAAAGTAACATCATGAGGATTGGAGGGAAGGATAATGGACAAAGACAACAGCCCTTCTTTCCTGCTCTTTCTGATTCGTACATTACTTTTCTTGTGAATGCTTTTATATATGCTGAGCAGTCTGAAACAGTCTGAATGCCCTCTGAAAATCCAGTTGTCTTGCCATTTAAAAACAGTTCAACACATTGGTTTCATGTTAATAGATTAAGACAAAAAAGGTAGCCAAAATTTTAATTAGTGCTTCAACTTTCAAGCTTAAAAAATAAATTTGGGTTCATATTTTTGGTACTGGTAGTTGGTTTTTGGGGAGAGTTTTATTTTTTTGTTTTTTTGTTTTGTCCCTGACTATGAAAATGATATTGATGCCCATTTTGGAAACCTTCACAAATACACAAATCTTTAAAGAGGCAGAAGAAAAATGTCACCCCATAATCCCACCTAAGATTTCAGCCCTTAATTTCAGTTAGACGTGGTGAATGTCTAATGCCTCACCTGCATACCAACTCCTGTGTGAGCCTAGGCATCCTTCACCCCTGAGCATCCTAGCTGCCACCTGGCATTGTGAGTGTCTAGCACACAGGTCTTTTTCTCTTCTGGACTCTGAGCTCCTTGCGGGGAGGGCTTGCCTTAATTTTTGTATCCCTAGAATCTAGAGTAATATAGGTATTCAAAAACTATTACATGTAAACTAAATTTTAGAATCTAGAGTAATATAGGTATTCAAAAACTATTACATGTAAACTAAATTTTATGCGTTTTAACTTCACATCATTTAATTGCATATAGCCAATGTTGTATGGTCGGTACAGATGCTCCTCGACTTTGGATGGGATTCCATCCCGATAAACCCATCATGTAAGTCCATAGTACGTTTAATATACCTAACCTACCGAACACCATAGCTTAGCCTAGCCTACCTTAAGTGTGCTCAGAACGCTTACATTAGATGACATTAGGGCAAAATCATGTAACACAAAGCCTATTTTTTAATAAAGTGTTGCATATCTCATGTAATTTAGTATGTATATTGTTTTTGCACCATTATAAAGTTGAAAATCAAAAGTTGAACCATTGTAAGTTGGGAACCAACTATACTTAGTGTTTGAATCATTTACAAATATTTCGAAAAGCATTTTATATTTGGAATGTGTAATATATGGATTGGTAAGACATTAAGACAATATAAAAAGTGTACAGTGAAAAGTAGGTGTCTTTTTTTGTCTCTTTCAAGGCCTGTACTTCTCTTCAGG
This sequence comes from Lyroderma lyra, assembly GCA_004026885.1. NCBI lineage: Eukaryota > Metazoa > Chordata > Mammalia > Chiroptera > Megadermatidae > Lyroderma > Lyroderma lyra. Next base: position 15,666 of record PVJL010001130.1, on the reverse strand, counting down.
GGAGAAATCTATTTTATTACTTTGTATCTTTCCAGAGATAGTCTGTGGATATACAAGCATTAATACAATTATCTTTTTAAAAAACCTGCCTTTGGGATATAGGAAAGTGGTGGACATGTGAGTGAAGTGGCCCTTTCGGAAGCCATTCTACTCATATCTATTAAAATTGAAAGCCTAGCCCAGCAATTTTAGTTCTGGTATTCTGTTTTAAAATTAGAAATACCAGTGTCTCAAGATATATATGGAAGGATTTTTAATAATGCATATTTATGGTGGAAAAGGAAGGAAGAAAGGAAGGAAAAAGGAGAGAGGAGGAACAAGAATAAAAAGGAAAAGCAATAAGGTCAATGCCTGTCAGGGAAATGGCTGACTAAATGGTGATGCATATATGCCATGGCTATGGTACAGCCTTTAAAAGAAGAGGGAGATCTTTGCAAATTAATTGTCACAGAGAAAGTTTCTCCATGTATTTCTATATAAGAAAAGAAAGGTGCATATACATACATTATCTCCTTGTACATTATCTCCTTTTTACAAAACAGTGATAAACTATATGTAACTCTGAGAGAGAGAGAGAGAGAGAGAGAGAGAGAGAGAGAGAGAGAGAGAGAGAGGTTATGAGCATGGAGAAAGATGTAGTTATCTCAAAAAATGCTTTCTAAATTAAGCTTCTGCTTCTTTTTAAATATGCCCTTGATTCTTTCCTGAAATAGGTGTCATGGCAATTGAAGTGATCTGCCAGATCTACTTCCTTTCACTTCTAGGAAATGGCAGTGGGTACTTAAATCCTCATTTAATCTCATTCCATAAATGCTTTTATCTTTGAGGGTATGAGTCATCTAAGGCAGAGCATAGGAACTCCTGTGGAGCAGCTAGCTAAATGCTTTGGTACTAGACCTGTCTTGGGTTTGAAGTTGTTGAATGGGGCAGTGACTCTACCAACAGTTGTGAGTGCAGGACCACGGAGGTAAGTGCACTGCAGGCTGAGAGGCTGGGGAAGTGGCTCAGTGACTGATGTGGGGGATGATCTGAGCCTGGGTGAAAGCTCTATACGATCAGAGAAAGGAATTGCTGAGAGCTGTGAAAAAGAGAGACAATTAAGGGTCAGACGATAACTGCAATGTCTTGCCAGAAAGGTGAGTTAAGTGGCAGAGTGATTAAAAAAAAAAAGGAAGAGCAGTTTGAAGAAGTGATGTTCAGATGTCTTTTCTAGGTTTACTTCTGAAAACATCTTTTGGTTGCCATTCAAGTTTATCTGCTTATCCTTCCCTAGATTTGTGTTTCTGACAGGAGGAACTCGGACTGTGTGGGAGGTATATGTCCTACCCTTGAAAGTTACTTGAAAAAGACTTTTATTTTAATGTTCCTGTCCTCTCCCCACAGAAGTGCATAAACATTTATTTAATAAACTTTGGGGGAGAACTCTAAATTGTGCAGAACCCTAAATTATTTAGTCTTGGATTGAGAAGTTCCCTTATCTGCTCAGCTACCTGAAAGGAGTTCAAAACCTCCTCTTGGGGACCAAAGAAATGTGAAGTCACATGGAAGGGATGAGGGCAGCAGGTGCTCTGCATTGAATGATAGATGCCACCGTCCTCTCTTCCCACATTTTGCCTAGTTATGCTTTTATAGAGAGGTTACATTTTGCCGAAGTCCTTTTTAAAATACAATACACCAAATGAGATTACCAGCCAGGACAGAGAACCATCACCTCCCTCACTCTGGGCCTAATGAATGCAATCTTAGATCACATAATTGCATATATAACTGTTGGATTCACATTGAGCTTAAAGTTAATATGTCTAGTTTTGGGAATATAACTCTTGGACTCACATTAAACTTTATGGTTAAATCTGTCCCCAAGTCTTGTTCATGTTTGGACCAAATCTCCATTATTCTGTACAGAATTTTAGTTTTTTTGGATCCAAGTGTAAGACTTCACATTTCTCAAGTCTAAATTTAATCTCACTAGATTAGCACAATAGCACTACTGTAGCTGTCTTTAAAGTGATTTTCCCCCCTAGATTTTCGTACAAATTACTGGCTAGTTTCAGGAACCCTGAAAATGAATTGAATGTGTCATCAAATGGAAAGAAGGTAGGAGGGGGAGACTGAATTTAGACTCTTTCGCTGTTTGCTGGTTTTGACCTTCAGTAAATTACTGAAGTTCTTTGAACTTCCACCCCCATTCTCTCTTCTTGGTAGAGAATGGAAAAATCTCTATCTCACAGGCTTATTATAAGGGTAAGGGGAGTGCATGCATGTAAAGTATCTAGTACTGAGCTTTGCACATAGTAGACACACTGCTGATGAACATTCGTTACTGTCATTAGTGCACGTGAAGTCCCACGCCATACCCCCTGCATCGTCACTCCAGCAGGTAGATGAGGAGCCTGCTTGCCAGGATCCTTTGAGTGGACTAGTTTTCAATCACTCCACTTTAGTCTTCAGCTCATGCCTCTCCATTTCGGCCAGGATACCGTGTGTTATCACATGCCATGGTACATTCCAGATGCCCTATTTAAGGACACAGGAAATTATTTATGATGTAATATACAAAAAAGGCAAGACATTTGAATATACATGGAGGGTAATAACAGTTTGGCAAAAAAAATATTATTCGGTGGAGTAGGTAAGCTCGGGGAGTGAAGAACAAGGTAACACACGGAATGTCCACACTGTCATCCCAACGGCCCTGGGCTTCCACTCTTGTGTCTCAGTGGCAGCTGCATAGAGGATCTCTTTCAGGACCTCTTGACCTGTTTGTTCTTTTCCAGGGCCAGAGCTTGTTTTTCTTAACCATTCGGAGAACACTTAAGAATCTATCATGTGCATTAAGCTTTCTTTGAACAATTAAAAACAAAAATTATTTCTTCCCTTTATTTGTGCCTGTTGCAGAGTTCACTGTTCAGCTTTCACTTTAGAAAATCATTTGTATTAATGCGGTGTAAGATTTGCATGCCTGTGGGCTCCCATGTGTCTTTGTTGGATCCTGACCACTTGCTTTGTTAGCATCTGTTTTTTCTCTATTAATGGAGACAGATGTGCTTCTCTTGGGCCCTAGTATAGACACTTTACCTTCATAGGCCCCTTCCTTCATAAAAATATTACCAGTTACATTTTATGATGGTGATAGACAAATATAATCCAGGCTGAATTCATTATCATTATATTTATTTTTCTTTTTTGTTCTTAAAAGAAATTAAAACATTTTTTAGGTCCCCTCAAAGTATCGTGGAGCTTCAGCACTGTGCCTTCTGTGCCTAAAGGCTAAGTGACTTGGTTCAGGAACTCTGCTATGCCCATCAGTGTGAGCCCCCACTGCACTCTGAGGTGATATGATTAGGATGACAGTGCTTCTTCACTTTGTATCCTTACTTACTCTGAGACCATTGCATGGTCCTGAACCCTGAGAAATAATCACTTGCTTTGCTTTGCTTTTTTTTTTTTCTTTTTGGTATGTGGGTAGCTCCCTGGCTGGGAATCGAACCCAGGCCGCAGCGCCGACAGCGCCAATGCCGAAACCTTAAGCCACTACACCACCAGGGAACTCCCACTTGCTTTTCATTTCTTAATACATTCACTTTACTCTTCCCCATGTTATTGTGCCTTGGTAGCCTTTCACACATTCTCTGTAGATTCCTACACTATTATAAAGATGGTTGCAAAGGGGGCAGTTTTTTTTTTTTGTAACCGCTCTAGCTCATGTTATCAGTGCTGCATTGTGAGACTGGCTTTGGAAAGATATTGAGGTTAATGCTTTGCTTTCTAATGTTAGGCTTTAAGTGTGTGTGTGTGTGTGTGTGTGTGTGTGTGTGTGTGTGTGGTGAGATTGTTCTGTTTTTCTTCCTTTTTGAATGGGGCCAGTCAAAAGTATTTAGGCTTTGTCAATGACTATTTTGAAATAAAACTTGTTAGAGAAAATATAATTATTGCACTTGTCATGAATCGAAAAGCTATTTCTCTTTGTTCTTACCCCAGCTGGATATTTCTAGGTTGTGTAAGAACAGCTCATCTACTGTTAAAGTGTCAGGTGGCTAGTAAGGAGTACAGATACTTGACAAGAAGAACATAGCAATCAAGGGAGGAAAATTGCAGAGGAGTTGGGGAGGATACAGCAATAGCAAAGGCTTCAGATGCCAGAGAGAGATCAAGGAATGTGGTTTAAAGTTGCCTCTCGAGTGTTTAAACAGATGGGCAACACTAAAATAAAGGCCCACAAAAAAAAAAAAACAAAACAGAGAAAGTACGCTTGAATGAAGTATGTCATTGGAGTGAAAGAGGTCAGGGAGAAATAAGATGAAATTCAGTCCATCAGTCTTGTAGTTTAGCTCATGAAGGTAGTTTTGAAGTTTTTAGAGCCAGGAACATTGTTGGCATTTCCATTATCCTCATAGGTGACTCAGCAATGAAAACATGTCTTCCTAGAGGTTGCCAGGGAGGGCAAAATTCCAGTGCCCGTGTGGTTGCCGGGCAGTTGGCCAGGTCCTACTAGATGCATGGACAAGGAGCGGTTGGTTCACATTTTGACTGTGGTTCATTCTGGATTATCAGACAAATGACCACCTCATTCGTCAGTGGCAAAGTGTTGAAATCTCCCTGACTGGAACTAAGTTCTCTCTCACTCCATTTGTCCATTCTAGGTTCTTGTGGAATATGCTTCTTCATAATGGGAGGGAAGAATGGCCGCACAGAGGATTTGTGTTTTGTGACTTCTTGTTCTGGCAGATGTTGAGGCCACATGTGCACCCTTGGGAGGTGGGGAAGGCTGAGCTTGGTGAAGGTGTGAGCTCCCATATGCTAGAAAGGGTGTTTGAGCAAATACTGTCAGATAATGCATCCTTGTGGCTCCTTCAGCTCAGCCATCACAAGTGCACAAAAATAGACTGGATACTAGGTTTTATCTCCCAAGTTCAAACTTGAAGGTTTTTGGAATTCTCCATTTACCCTGATCATCCTCACTGTGACCACCTCTGAGTTAAAGCTGTGACTAGGCTGCTTTTGGTCTGAGGGGTCATTGGGCTTCTCTCTGACGTGTCCTCACTCATAATGCTCTTCTCATCTGTGGGGCTTGATTTTTAGATTAAAAAAAAATACAATGAGAGGCTTCTATTAGCATTGAAAATATTGATAGGAATCAATTAAGATTCCATATATGAAAGTTGTTTGTAACTCATGAGGGGAGAACATGAGCCCTTTCTTAAAGAACTTTATATAGTGCAATATATATCCTTGTGAAAAAGCCAAGTTGATGATACTGTCTTGCCAAACTCTTTTCTCCTTCCTTCCAATATCCATGCAAAGTAGTGCTACCTTTTTCTACCTGATTTGGTCAGTGCTTCCTTTATTTTTCTTCTAATTCACTGGGGGTTGTGACATTGTGCTCTCACTTTTTGGATACTGTCTTCTGACCCCAGTAACCTGGAGATTGCTTTGCTGCTTCTTGCAAATACTATACTCGGTGCTAGTTAATTATAGGCCACAGTGCATATCACAATCTGTTATCTATTTTGAGTGGGAGGAAGAGAATGAAGTGAAGTTGGAACTTGTAGAATCTCAGGATCAAGAAGGCACTTTCTAAATTACCCACCCATCTATCTGATTGGTTTATGCTGAAAGAGAGAATTCACTATACCCAGAAGTTCCTGTCACATTTTAGTTCAACGGTCAGAGGGATATTTTTCTTCCTTTAGTTTCCTGCTATTGGGCCATATTGAGCAAGTCTAACTTTTTCTACCTTTTGAAGGGCCTTCAAGTAGTTATAGGCCATTTGACATTCCCTGTAAATCTTCTAACTTCCGATCATTTTTTTTTTTGTGGGATATGACCAGATCTCATCGCTAGCCTGCTGTCCTGGTGACTCTGTACTGAACGTGTACCAGCGCCCTGTGCAGTAGTCATTTTCGTCTGGCAACCACCCGTGGGCAAAGCGCAAGGAATTTTCCTCATACTAGCGATTTGTGTGGTACGCCTCATCATGGCAGTTGGTTCCAAATCTTGACTCTGTATCTGTAGTAGAGGAGGAATGTACTTTGGATATAGAATTTTGTGGGTGTATATAGAGGAAGAAATCTTTGGAAAGCGGGTCTAAATTTTGTCTGCCTTACCTTAAAAAATATAATGATATAGAAGCCTGTTAATTTGGGCAGCCCGTCAGTCTTCTTAGGCCGAGGAACCTGGATGCCATGTTAGCCTTTCCCTCTACTGCTCAGTGAGGTCTCTACTGACACTATTTTGTAAGTTAACATTGGGGATTGGCAGACAAGTCATTGGTGTGGAAAATAGGGAGGATTATAAAGATTACAGATGTGCTTTCTTCATCTGGAAGTGTAGAAACAAGGTAGGGAGAACTCTGCAAAGCTGAGAGTGGTTTCCGAAAAAATTATTCAGCCAACAGTAATAGGAGTTGTACTGTGTCAGCTTTCCGAGGTAGAAAGAGTGGCCGTCAGTGAGGAGCTGAAGACCTTTCTATGAGGAGCAAGGGAGCTGAATTTCCCGGTCATTTGTGTCTTCTAACCAGCTGGTTTCCATAGCTCTGAAACCCGGCCTACCCCAGAGGACATGGATGTTCATCAGAGTTCCTGGGAACTTTATAAATCGACGTGCGTCAGCACTGCAGGCCTACCAGATCAAACTCTCTGAAGATGGAGCCCAGGAATCTGATGCTTATGAATGAAATTTTATATCATGAAAATTAAATACTACAGGTGTACTGTGGAACCCAAACCATTGTAATAAAGGACTTTTTAAACACCCTTCCATCATTTTTCACCCTTTTGGGTACTATATCACCACCCCTGTTAAGAATACATGCTTTACCCCTGGCCCTATCTTAGATAAAGTATACCTGGCTACCCCTCGGTTATTCTAATATGCGTCCAGAATGGAGACACAGTGATCAAACCTAATGTTTCCAAAACTTGCTTGATCAAAAGAATTAGCTGGGAGCACCTGTTAGGCCATCAGTTTCCCCAAGCCCTTCCACCTTGAGATTATGCATTAACAGGTGTTAGGTAGGGCCTGGGGATCCATATGGTTAATGATTATCCCATTAATTCTTAAAATTTGTTGTGTTTGGTGTTCTGTGTCCTGACATAAAAGCTGCCACTCCCCCACCCCCCATTTTTCTGACTAGGGGTTGTGAGTTTGGAGATTGAGTTGCTTACAAAGCATAGATGTGCTTTCAGTATCCTGAGTTGTAATTTAGAATTCATTTTCTAATAAACATTTTAATTAAAAATAAAAAACAGTAAAAATAGTGTCATGCTACTTCCCTGGAAGACTGACCATCCAATGTCTATTGTGTAGCAGAACTGTGGGAGGTGTTCTGAGGGACATGATGGTGTATATAATGTGGATTATTGTCACAGGGTTTATTAATCTAGTGAAGGAGTAGAGGTGACATGCTTTGGAGAAGCAGTTCAAATTTTACCCAGTCGATTAGGTAAAAGGTTTCTTAGAGATTGTGTCATTTGAGGATGAGTGAGATGGTGCTAGGCAGAGGAAGTTCTGGGAACAGGAAAGGCATGGTGCATAGCAGATGATGCACTGGGGCTAGAACATGGGGTACACAGGCTCTGGGTGTGGGAACTGAAGTTAGAAAGGCTATTGAGGTAGTTGTGGAACAGAGGTTAGGCAGGACATTGGACTGGCAGCCAGGGAGGCTGGGTTTAAGGTGTGGCTCTGATGCTCAATGTGTCATGTTGCATTTCTAAAGTTCAGTTTTTAATGACTGTTTGCTCATTGGGAAGTTGTGTTGGTGGCAGCGATATTGCACAGCACCTATAAAAATGTGCCTGATGTCATTAGACCATGCCTGGGTTAGGAGAGCCCTGAATGCGAGGCTAAGGAGTTCGCACTTTGTTCCATAATGAGGGGTCGGGTGTCAGGAAGCTCTGAGACGTCATGTTTATATTCATAAGGGTTGAATAGACTTTTGTAGGCTTACTTGAAGGTTTAATCACAGCATGTAATGTTGTTCCTGTGCACGCAAAAATACATTCAGAATTTCCATCTCTGACCTATAAATGAATGTTCAGAGTGTAACCCATTGGAGAATTGGAGGCTCTCAGTTCAAAAGCTAAGAAAAAGAAACACAGGTGATTTGTGTCACTTGCTTTTCTTCCTTTTTCATAATTAGGGGTACTGGAAGAGAGCCCAGAGATCTAGTTGAGTCCATTTGCCATTTTGAGCGCTCCAGGCTTTGCTACATGTTATTCGCAGGGCCCTGTGGTTCTGAGCCCGGCCGGCTGTCACCGGAGGGGCTGGCTACCCACAATGGGCTCTACCTTCTAATGTGCACAGCTGTCCCCTCTCACCTCATTTCCTTTTGTGCTCAGGTCAGGCCCATCCCTTAAATCTTGACTTATTTTTTACTCTCTGGATTATTGAGCTTTCCTGAAATTCTTCTAGCCTTTTTAAATAAAAAGTTTTAGTTCACTTTTTTTGCTTTATTTGTTTTTAATGATTTGATTAGTATAAAATACTTGTTAAAAATTTTACTTGCTATGATTATAGCTTGAGGACCTGGTACGCTGTGGGCCGCTGCACTTGCCAACTAGTATTTAAGATCTCTTCTTGAAGCTCTTTAAAGAGATCTTAAGCATTTGGTCCCAGCAGCCTGTTGATTTATGTGTCTGATGTCTTTTTATTTGTGGTCCTTCTCTGCTTTTGAAAAGGAGACTTAAAATTCTTATTTAGTACTTAGCTCTGTCCTAACAGTATACTGCAAGGGTAGCAGGATGTTATAACTTGATAACTTTGTAGAAGTTTGAGAAACTTAAATATATGAATGTGTATGATGTGGTGGTATAATAATAATAGTTATGGCTAATATTTATTAAGCACTTTTCATATGCCAGGCACTCTTAATATTTTATCTGTCTATCTAGTTGTCACTGCTATTTTATGATGGATAAGTGCTATTATTACCTTTCTTTTACAAATATAGAAACTGAGGCACAGAGATGTTAAGCAACTTGCATGAGGTCACGCAGCCAGCCAGTAAATTGGATAGCTGGGATTACAGACTTTAGACTCCATATGCTTCTTTGCCTTGCTGTTTACAGTAGACAAATAGGGGCTTTGGACATGAGTTTGAATCCTGGCCTGACACATCCGTGTATATGGGGCCCAGGGTGTAGACTCTCTGTGATTCAGTTTCATCATTTGTGAAATCAGAGTAGCTGCTTTGCTCAGGTTGTTTTTAAGATTAAATTAGATAATAAATGAAGAACCCCAAGCCTAGTACTTGGTACATTAGACACATTTCTTATTATTTTAGAGCTCCTTTGGTAAAAAACCAAGTGTTGGAAAGTTTTTGAAATTAGACTTTCCAAGTCTACTGTTGTCAGGTAGCATTTTAATTTTAAATTGCTTTAATCTATGCATATAAGGTATCCTTTATTAAAAGTAGTCTTAGATGGTCCTTTGCCAGAAATACCAGGTTGTGGAAGATGCTTTCCAGAGAGAAAAGTTGTCAGTGGTGTCAAGGTCAGCCCTCATTGGTTGTTATAGTGAGCCATGCCATGAATGAATGGATTATATATAAAAAGCTGGACTCTGGGCTATAAGTAGGAGACCAAGGAAGTGGTAGCATAGCAGCTATTGGGACCATAGAGCTAACTTCAGAAAAATGCCCTAGGACCTTACAAGAAAGGCTCATGCCATTTTGTGTCGGCCCTTGGGAGTTATTGCTTGAAGTCCAGGAGCTACACGAATACTGTTGCCTCTCATTCTTCCCTTTGGGATGCATGTTTGGAAGTATCCTGTAAAATTCCTATATTCCCTTTTTCTTACATGTCCTTTTTGATCACATGTCACAAAGAGAGATTTCTGACTGAGAACTCTTGAGCTAATATACTGAATAAATAATTGGTATATAGTCTTTATTCCAAGGTACCAGGTAGTCAGCAACACAAGCACACTGCCAGAACTTCTTAGAAGAGCTTGGTCACAGGGATAGAATCATGTCCTTAGGCAGATGCTATGGTTAGGAAGTGAAATGGCTTGTTGTGTGACCTGCAGGTCACCATCCAGCATTGCTGTGCATTTTTATATTAAACAAATGCTGAGAATGTCAGTTTGGCCTCTTACCTTAGTTGCTGGTAAATAGTAAAAATAAACTTTGAAGAGTGTTCAAAAGAGCAGCTTCAAGAAGTGGCTGTCAAAGAGCTTTGCTTTTCCTTTTAACAAAGAAAGCAGACTTGTTAAACTTGGACATTTAATCCCATGTAACTGCAGACCATGGATGTTGGCATTTTCTCTTGGGCGCAATGGTTTCTCTTGTTCCTTTAAACAGTAGAGCAATTCAGAAAGTTTTCAAAATTAGGCCTTGTGTTTGTGGTTCTTCATCTGGATTAATATTAGAATTTAATATTTAGTTCAGTTTGTGGAGCTAAAATGTGGTGATCAGCATGAGCTCTGTTTTGTTTTTGTATAACTATTTGTGAGTTGCTAGGGTATCTACTCAGTTTTTTCCATCTTGTTTTTTACTTAGCTGTTTTGGTCAGCTAGTAGGAAACAGTGTGACTTTAGTATGTGTGAAAAATTTAAATATGAGAGAAGATTTATTTTGAAGATGCAAGGCCACTCTTACAGGAGCTATGAACACTTGGAATACAAGGCTGTGTGGGTGGAGAGACATGCTTCTATGAAAGTTACTGAATTGTACGAGTTTAAATTGTGATTGCAGAAGTGCAAAAATATATATTGTAGCTCATGTATATTTAGAGTATATTAGAAAATGCTTTGGGGACAAGTTAGACTCCACTATTAAACTCTATAGTGATCATTATATTTCTAAATGCCTGAAATCTGGTTAGGGCCTAACAGTGACCTGTTAGTCTATGCAAAGACCACACATATTCAGGTTGTTTGGCATCTTGTGGGACTTCAGGAGGTGTTCATTTGATGCTTGGATTATATGTTCTGTTAGTGTTTGGTCTCTTCTACTACTTGATGATACATTCCCTCCTCTCTTGGAACAAATTCTTCAAAATAAATATAGTAGCATCACGGCTGCTACTGCCTGGCTTAACCAGTTAATCGTTGTATTAACCAGTTAATCAGGTCCCACTCCTGCCCTTCAAGACCTCTTGCTAATGGTTAAAGATAGTTTGGTCATCGTCAACATTATTGAGAATAAGAGACAAAGTCCTTTTATTTCCCTTTTACTTACGAGGTCTGACAATTAAGTTCATGAACTTGCCTCTGTGCACTTACATTGGCAGCACTGTACACGCAGTTCGGTCATCACCTTTGTGTATCTGTGTCTCACAGCTGTGTTCGTGTCATTGTGTGCTGAGTGATGTTTATTATTGTTACTGCGTGCCATCGTGAGAATATTGGAGCTTGAATTAGGGCAATGAGCAAACATTACATTTCTCGTTAACCTTGGCAAGAGTGGAAGTGAAATCAGGGACATGTTAGTCCAAGTTGATGGGGCTAATGGCAGTGTACAAATGGATTAAATGTTTTTCTGAGGAGAGAGAAAGCATCACTGATGAAGAGAGGTCAGGGCAGCCAGTAATGAGCAAAACTGATGATAACATCGCAAAAATTTGCTGAATTGTGTGTGAAAATTGTCAGCTGACTGTGAGAAGCATAGCAAACCAAGTAAAGATTGATAGAGAAACAGTTAGGAAAATCTTAACTGAAAATATTGGCACGAGAAAGGTGTGTGCAAACATAATTCCAAAGGAGCTCACCAATGAACAAAAGCAAACAAGAGTTGAAGTTTGCCAACACCTTTTGGAGAGGCAAGACGATGTTTTGGGCCATGTTATCACTGGTGATGAAACTGGGGTGTATCAGTACAACCCTGAAACAAAGCATCAAAGTGCACTATGAAAGTCAACCAATTCTCCATGACCAAAAAAGTTCCGTTAGTCCAAATCAAGAGTCAAAATGATGCTGCTGACCTTTTTTGATATCAGAGAGATTGTTCATTATGCATTTGTATCAACTGGACAGTCAACCAAGTTTACTATTTGAAAGTGCTGAAAAGGCTGCAAAAATTTAGACAAAAACGACCTGAACTTTTCACCAACGACTCATGGCTCTCGCAGCGCGACAAGGCACTGGCTCACACGGCACTGTCTGTGAGGGAGTTTTTAGCCAGTACAATAACTTTGGAACACCCTCCCTATTCACCTAATCTGACCCCCAATGACTTTTTTCTTTACCCAAAGATCAATATTGAAAGGAAGACATTTTGATGACATTCAGGACAGCAAGGGTCATAAGATGATAGCTCTGATGGCCATTCCAGAAAAAGAGTTCCAAAATTGCTTTGAAGGGTGGACTAGGTGCTGGCATCAGTGTGTAGCTTCCCAAGGGGAATACTTCAAAGGTGACCATAGTGATGTTCAGTAACGAGGTATGTAGCACTTTCTCTAGATGAGTTCATGAACTTAATTGTCAGTTCTCGTATGATTAGTATACACTGTAAGTGCCATTTAATGTTGCCTTAGAAAATTATGGACCATTCTTGAAACAATCGTAACCTGGCAACTCAGATTAATTTTCTAAGTACTGTGTCAGTGACTGAGTACCTCCATTTCTTGCTTGCTGTTCAAGAAAGATCAAACCTTGGCTAGGGGTATTCATTTATTACTTTAGGAGATGAAAGACACGAACTAATGGGCAATCCAAGGTATTCTGTTCATTCAAGATCAGGACTCATCAGTGTTGCTCGTGTCTTTTTTGTTAGCTGTACCTGTTACTTCAGAAGAACTCAATGTTGATGTAATTGTTGATGTATTTCCTTTGAAAATTCCGAGGCAATCTTCCTAACACAGTTTCTCTGAATAATCGACGCTTATTTGATATAGGAATCTTTGATCTCATTGGTGTGACATGACTGACCATAAAACAAACTAATAGACTTTTTTTTTCCCCTGAAGGAGCATAGCAGATGTAGTTTATGATGACAAGAGACATTTATTATCCCTTCATGGTATTTTGTGCCTCAATTGTTATGATTCACTTTCTCCCTCATATTTTAATGTCTGGTTTACCTGTCTTATGTCAGCTTCTGGATGTCCCTTGACAGTAAGGACTACATCTTGTTTGAACATTTTTTCCTCCACTTCAAAACCCTGTATGTAGTAGGCACAAAATATATGTAGAGCTTGTTACTGCTATCAGCTTGAATAAATTGTATTGAATCCAAGACAGAATGCCCACTAAACAAAATTTTATTCCTTTTCAATCGCATAATGCTTTCCTGAGTACAATGCATGAAAAATTCAACCTTACTGAAAACCCTGTGTCAAAATGTAAGACCACTTTAGTAAACTTAATTGAATCTCTTTTTGATTTTTTTATTGAAAGAACTTTTTATTTTTTGGCATGCTAAGTTCTTATACCTCCGTCCCGTCAAGTTTAGCTTGAAGATACAGTTGATTCAGGTTTGAAGGAAAAACATCTCTTTCTTGAGATAAATAGAATCTTTGGTTTTCTGTGGTACAGAAACATCAATAACTAAAAGATGAATGAACCTCAATCCTTCGGCTTAAGTTATTTTTCTCATTTGATTGACCTTTTTAAAGAACTTCTTTTCCTAAATACCTATTACATTTTTTAGAGTAAATAAAGACTATAATGTACATAGAATTTTACATTCTTTTTTCATAACACTAGAAGATATGTATTTGTCATATTATTAAATATGCCCCCAAAATATGATTTTGAATGGCTGTGGTTTTAAAAACATGATTTTAAAATACAGTGCTTGAATTTACTGTGTTTAATTCTTTTATTGTAGGTATTTCGGGTTGGTATCTTTTTTTTCACCTTGTCATATTTAACCCTTCCCTGTGTCGTGCCAGTCCTTTTGAATCCAAGTCTTGTCATTTCTCCACCTGTGCCATCAGTTTAATTTCCTATGTCCACAGCATGTCCTTTGGGTCCTTAGTAAAGTAATGCTGTCCTAATCCATTTTACTGTTCATGAAAGTTTCTCTCCTCCAAACCATTGCAAATACCACTCCCCGCCTTATCCACTTTTCTGATCGTGGCACGATGAAGAACATTCCTGGTTTTATGATTTTCAAAGTAATTGATCCCTGAGCTATTTTGATTATTGGGGGTGGTGGAACCTTTGGAGCATTAATATCTTTGTAAAAGTTCATTAAAGTGACAGCTCGATAATGTACAAAAGTACTTTGAAAATGTTAAAACATTAGCCACCAAGAGATGATAAAATTATTAGTGGAGGCCAGAAGACAGAAAAATTGGAAAGGCACTATTTCAAGCTAAGTAAATTGTAAATATCTTTATTGTAAATGCTCAAGTATAAGTGCTAACCTGAGTGGAAAGTAATTTGCTTCTCTGAAATTTGATTTACCTGTGATTTTTTTTTTTAGGGCTATATAAGTAAGAATCAGCACTCTTGTCTTTATTGCATAAAGAAAGGATAAACCATGTCACTGAATTATGAACTGATTAAAAATTATATTTTAGAACAGGAGATTTGTTTTCCTGTGATCTATTTCATTTATTTGTCTTATGGACTAATAAATAGTCAAGGAAATATATTTCTCCCTGCTTCATATTGTTGAGGAAGTGGTTAGTTTTATTTCACTTCATATTTATTATCTGTTACCTGGTCCATGAGGTAGTGCGTGGATATAAGCTTTCTATTTTTTTTTGTACTTTCACTTTTATTTATTTATTTATTTTTCAATTCATTTTTATTGTTAGACTTATTGGGGTGACATCTGTTAGCAAGGATTACATAGGTTTCAGGCATACAATTCTACAGTGCATTGTCAACTTGTATAATAAGTTCACCATCTAATGTGACTTCTCTTTCCATCACCTTATATTTAGCTTCCCCCTCTCCTCTCCCATCCCCTCCCCTTTCTCCCCTCCCTAACCCACTCATTCCCAAATAAACATTAAACTATTGATTGTGTCCATGGGTTGTTTGTTTGTTTGTTCATTTCTTTTCTCTTTGTTGCTTTCAGTTTTATATTCTGCATATGAGTGAAGTCATACAGTTTCTTGTTTTTTTCTGTCTGGCTTATTTCACTAAGCATGATGATCTCCAGGTCCATCCATTTTGTTGTAAATGGCAATATTTCATCTTTTCTTTCAGCTGAATAATATTCCATCATGTATATGTACCACAGCTTCTTTATCCAGTCATCTGTCGCAGGGCACTTGGGTTGTTTCCATGTTTTGGCCACTGTGAACAGTGCTGCCATGAACATTGGGGTACTTAAGTCTTTGCGGACAAAGGTTTTCAAGTCTTTTGGGTAGATCCCCAGAAGGGGGATTGCTGGGTCATATGGTAACTCCATTCCCAATTTTCTGAAGAACCTCCACACTGCCTTCCACAGTGGTTGTACCAGTTTGCACTCCCACCAGCAGTGTGCCAGAGTCCCTTTTTCTCCACATCCTCTCCAGCACCTGTTATTCCTTGTCTTGTTGAAAACAGCCATTCTCACAGGTGTGAGGTGGTATCTCATTGTGGTTTTGATTTGCATTTCCCTGATAGCTAATGAGGATGAGCACTTTTTCATATGTCTGCTGGCCATTTGTATTTCTTCGTGGGAGAAGTGTCTGTTTAGTTCTTCTGCCCACTTTTTAATTGGGTTGTTTGTTTTTTTGTTGTTAAGTCTTATTAGTTCTTTATATATTTTAGATATTAGACCCTTAT
>PVJL010001129.1:236396-295129 GCA_004026885.1 Lyroderma lyra | reverse complement strand
CACACTGCCTTCCACAGTGGTTGTACCAGTTTGCACTCCCACCAGCAGTGTACCAGAGTTCCTTTTTCTCCACATCCTCTCCAGCACTTGTTATTCCTTGTCTTGTTGATAATAGCCATTCTCACAGGTGTGAGGTGGTATCTCATTGTGGTTTTGATTTGCATTTCCCTGATAGCTAATGAGGATGAGCATTTTTTCTCCTTCGTCCTTTTCGGTGAAAGTCACTGTTTGGTGATTGACTTTATGGCGATAAACATACCTAAAAGAATCTCATGCACAAAAAGAAAATGCACCTTTTCTAAACTGGAATAAGGCTTAAGAGAATGTTCTACAGGACCATGAAATCCTCAAAATACCACAGTTTATTCTCTCCTATCTGTTGGCTCTCCTTCGTCCTCTCAGACCGAGAACTAGCGTTCTCGTACTCCTTGGAGATGCTCCAAGCTTGCCTGTTTCAGAGAGTAGTTGGGTACCACTAGAAAATTCCCATACCTCAGCTTTCTAAATCACTCTTGACGGATCGTCCCAACCTGCACAGTTAAAATGAGCCACTCACCTGTAACTCTTTATTCAAAAATTCTACACCCACTGTACACAATGCCTGGGTACTAATGTACATATTATATTTTAGGAGATCTCTTCTCAACCTCACCATGTCCAAGTAGAATTATTTTTAGAAGTAAAGCGATCCTTTGCCTACCTTTGCTTATAGGATCGCATCAGAGAAATATATACGCACACAGCTATGGAGGCAGAACAGCTTAGTAAAAAAATAAAAGCGTAATTTTGAATTTAAAAGATTCCAAGGCCTGGGTTTACATTTCTGCCCCAAATTTTACCCGAAGTTTTTCAATGAGTTAGTTAGCATTTCCTGGCTTCCGTTTCCCCTTAGAAAAACGAGGATGCTCCACCTACGGGACTGACCCCAAGCTCATAGCCGCCACGCATCAAATTGCAGCTGCTAGAGTGCCAGGAAGGAAGAGATGTGTAGGCTAGTGATTACAGCTTGGATTTTAGCTGGCCCAGGACTAGGAATAAAAGTTTAGCCAGAATTTTCTTCCGTATAATGTATTTTGAACAAGATCTACTTCGTAAGAATTTGTTAGACAATGAGAGGTATTACTTACAGACATAACGTAGAATACATTACAGATAATGTGTGGGCGTCGACGTAAAATACAGGGCTCTGCAGGCAGCACGCGTGATACAACCCTGCCACCTTGTGGCCGCATTGAGTGTGACAGCCTCATTATCTTCTCCGGAGTACCGAGTTTTATTCTAAAGCCGGGGCTTTACTCTACTGCATTCTTCCCACAAAATAAACAAAGCAAAAGTAAATAAACAAACAGATTTTTTTTTAGAAATCAGCATCCATGTTATTCAGCAACATTGATGGGGTTTTTTTTGTTTTGTTTTGGAAATTGACTAATGTAATTATTTTTTAAGGGAAAAAACCCATTGATTGATTCCTTCAACATCTGATGGCAAAGAACCATAAGAAAAGATGCTCAAAATTATTCATTTAAATCTTCATTAAGTAAATGCAAATTAAAACCATAATGAGATATCACTATACAACTGTTAACATGGCTACAATTAAATCCTAAAAAATGATAATACCAAAATTTGTCGAGGGTACGTTACAGCGAGCTTTACAGCATGCGTTTGTTCATACTGCCAGTAGGAATACAAAATGATGCAGCTGCTTTTAGAGAGGTAAGCACAGGCTTTCTACGTTATCCATCACTCTCACTTTCAGACAAGTTCCCTCGTAAACTCTTCCACCACCTCCCGCATGCATCCCGAGGTAAGCACCTATCCCTGTCTGTCACTAAAACCTGGTTGGCACGTCTAGAAATTTCTATCATCCGAAGTATGCAGTGGGCACCTTGCTTGTGCCTGCTCTCATTTCTTTTTCTTTTCTTCTTTTTTGTTTGTTTGTTTGTTTGTTTGTTTGGTGGTTCCCTGGCTGGGAATCGAGCCCAGGGCACAGCATTGAGGGTGCCGAAGCCTTAGCCACTGCACCACCAGGGAACCCCCTTGTCCTGCACTCGGCATAACCAATGCATTGAGATTCACTCGTGTTGTTGCTTACCCATTTGTATTGGGAAGTAGTATTCCATCACATGTATATGAGTCTATTTCAAATTTTTTATCCATCCAAGGTTGACGGAATATTTGTTTCCAATTTTTGATAATTACAAATAAAGCAGTTGTGAACATTCTGTGTATGGACACATGCTTTAATTTGTCTCTTTTAAATACCTAGAAGTGGAATGGTTGGACCGTAGGGCAGACATACGTTTAACTTTTTAAATAAAACTGCCAAATTGTTTTCCAAACTCATTGTACCATGTTGCATTTCCACCAACACTAGAGGAGGATTTCTGTCCTCCACATCATGTCCTTCACTTCACAGTCTTTTACATTTAGCTTTTCTAACACACGTGTGATGTGTTTCCTTGTGATTTTAGATTGCATTTCTCTGACGCTTCATGGTAGCAAGCATCTTTTTCTCTGTGCTTATTTGCCATTCTATGTCTTTTTTGGTTAAATATCTGTTTCAACTTTTGCCGATTTTCAACTGTGTTATTGTTAGACTCTATTTAAAGTAAGCTTGTCCAACATGTGGCCCAGGATGGCTTTGAATGCAGCTCAACACAAATTCGTAAACTTTTTTAAAACATTATGAAAATTATGCACAGAATTTTTTTTTTAGCTCATCAGCTATCATTAGTGTTGGTGTATTTTATGTGTGGCCCACGACCATTCTTCCAAAGTGGCCCAGGAAAGCCAAAAGGTTGGGCTCCCTTGATGTAAAGACTGCTGACAATTCTAATCAGAGATCATGCTCCTGGAAGCCAGCCCATCATTGAAGTCACGTGGTTTGGAAGCTGACGTGATACTGTGCGACCTCACTCCCAGGAACACGTATCCGAGGGCCCATCAGCAACAGCAAACTCACCGGGAAAGGCCGCTCACACAACCGGTGGCTGACACCTTCCCCTCCTGAGAACGAAGGTCTGCCAGGCCCTGACCTCGGCCTTTCCCAAACCCCTACATCAAATGAGCTTTCGGCTGTGCAGTCGGGGAAGCCGTGCCTCACGTCAGTAATAAATTCAGCTTTCCCCCTAAATATTGAGTGGTGTCCTCTTTCTTCAACACCACTGAATTCATCTAAAAAAATTTTTTTCTGTGTGTTTTGTGACTTAGGAGGGATCCATTTTCATCTTCCTTCAGGTGAGTCCATTCTTTCTGCAATCATTTAAATACCTTTTGTTAAAAATTATAAACTAAATTCCTGTATATTCTTGATTCTATTCAAAGCATGATATGATTTTTTTTCTCTGCATTTCCCACAAGTTTTTCTGGAAAAACAAGTGGGCTTGTTCATGGAAAGGAGGGACAGAACAAATGCATTGAAAGGTTTTTATTTTCAGCTCCGGTTCTGTGGTGCTTCGTGAAACCAGGGATGCTATTGTTTTAAATTCTCCATTCTGCAGGCCTAGTAACTGCAGCATGGGCTTGCACGGGGCAAATGCTGAGTAAGCATTTGGGGAATGGATGGATGAATGAATGAATGACTGGATGGAGTTTTGTCTTCTGGTGTGTATATATACTAAGCACTTAACAGGACAGAATGAAGACATTGTGTTTAATTACAACTGATCACGAAGTGGTTGGGTGGCCAACCGATCAAATAGTATTCGTGAGTTAAATATAAAAGTTATCTGCGGTATCACCAGATGAGGAATTATTAATTGCCAATCAGGGTGCGTAGATGGCGAACACCTGGACAGGTATGAAACACTGTGGGCTCCAGAAACCCAGGCCCGCTAGATACAGAACTCCATCTGGACTCTGCAAGGACACTGATATGTTTTGAAGCACACATTTCTCGCTTCTGGTCTCCTTAGATGTGATGTTTGTTGCTTCTTCCTCCGAGTCCATTTTTTCCATTAAGTAGCAGCTCCGTCACTTAGCACTTGACTCATCCCGCTCCCTTGACTGGCATCACCATGGCAGAATGGGTCCCATGTTAGCAACACTCAAAGGTCTACCAGGAAAGAATAAAGAAAATTTTGTTCCCAGATTTCTGTTTTTAAATGGACTCGGCGTATTTTTCATTTTGTTCTTGCAAACATCGTCATTTCATGAATATTCTTAACATCTTTCAGACCTTGAAAATAGCATATGAAGGCCCAGTAGATACACTTGTTACATTCACTTTCTTGTTGCTCTAGTTTTTGTTTTTTAATTGCTACCAAAATAATAATCGTGGTAGGGTAAAATAATTGGGCACATTAAAAAGAACAGATTAAGAAGAGATTAAGGAGACACTAGGAAATGTGACGTGGTGTCCTGAATAGTTAATAGTAATGTGCCAAAGTTAGTTTTTTTGTTTTGATCAATGCACTATGGGAGAGTGAGGAGTTATCCCAGGAAAGTCTTCGTGTTATATTTGCAACTGTTCTATAAATTTAAAATTGTTCCAAAAATATATTACTTATTAAAAATGAAATCTGTAACCACGTATTTCAGTAAGTGCACTGGAGTTTTTTTTTTTTTTCAATTAGTTATCTTACTGTTACTGCTAAAGTGAGACATTTATTCATTACATTTGGTTCACTCGTGGAGCACACAGAACGTACTCAAGGAGTATTCGCCAAGAGACTGAATTCCAGAACGTGGGTGGTTATTTCCGTCTCCAAGGACAAGGAAATCGCATTGTTCACTGTGGCCACCAGGTGGAAGTATCAGCACATCAGTGAAAATTCATTCTTCATCCAGAGATAAAAACAACCATTTGAAAACAAACGACATTGGGAAAATGTTATGATACGACGTTATTACACACATAGTAGCAGGAAGAATTCCTAGTAGTGTGATGACAATTAAGAAAGATATGAACTGGCTGTGGACAGGAATCCAGGATACTGAGCTATCCAGAACTAAAGGGGGCGGGGGGGTGGGGGGAAGGGGGCAGGCGGGGGGGTGGGATTCGGCCATTTATTTAAACATTTCCAGACACGGATATAAGTGCAGTTGGACAGATAGCACATCTGGAGAATTAACGGACATTTATCTTCCCCCAGACATAAGTGCAGCAGGCAATGTCTGAAACTACCAGGGCATGGAAGGCCGTCAATGCTTCAATAGGGGTGATAGGTCTGAATGCAGGAGGGCCATTTAGACGGTTCTATGGTTTCAACGGGCAATGTACAGTCCTCCGGTGACTTTCTTTTTGACATCTTGTATCGTTCAGGAAATAAAAGCACCTTCCAATATCAGTCAATGCAAAAGGTAACTAAGAAGGCAAAATGTGAAACCAATAGATAAATTAGAATGAATTCCTAGCTCAAAAAACAAAACAAAACAAAACTTGCTGTGTGGTTTCCAGTTCAATTTCGGTTTTTAGTTGGAGTAATCAGACATGCAGTCAAGTTACGACAAGGTATGTCTTGGATACTATGCCAACCGAACTCCCTGTACTACGTGCACATTTTCTTAAAAAAGACTTGATACAGGTATATGTGGAAACCAGAACTTTTTTTCTGAAAAATTGTATGAGACTCAACACAAAGTGGAATCCAGCGATTCAGTCATAATGTGACAAATACTTATTAACTCAATGTCACATGCCACGTTGTAAGTGCTAATGACACTGAAAGTAAGGATTTGCTCTTGTCCATTTTCTGAGTTACATGTGCATTTAGACCTGGGTCATGTGTAAAGCACATTTGTACATGCTTCTCAAGTTAAAAAATGTTACAGGTCTGGAAAATTCTTGTCCCAATTTGAAGAAAAAACAAACAAACAAAAACCAAACCAATATCACAGACCAGGAAAGGAATAATTCCTTTAAGTGGAAAAGACCTACCATCAATATTTGAGAAAGAATGGTCCTGACACTGAGAGTTTTATTGCTAACGGATTGTTAACAAACAACAATGTTTCTAGCAATAGGGTCCCTTCGTTTTTATTTATTTGTACACATATTCATGCAGTTGAAACTTAAGACAACATTTGAGCAGTGTTTTCCACGTTGACTGCCAACCACACACATGGCAATGATACGAATCTCAAGACAGATTCATTTGGTTGGTGATCTCGAACTACAACATGCCCCTTTATACTCCTTTCCTTTACGTCCACATCCACCCATTTCATCTTAATTGAGGTTATTCGGAGCAAAAACTCCAATAAGTGGCATTTCCAGGGATCACATGTAATAGATCAAGGCCTCCACCACATGCAGGCTGAGGCGTGTAGTGCAGAAAGCACTTTATCGGGATTTTGGGTATTCTATTTTGATTTTGTTTTCTCCATGCAACAGAAAATTTTAGTTACTTGATATACTCAAAGGTGTGTAATATCAAAGGTACAAGAGAGAACAGCATTTCACTCTATCCTTTGTGTTTAGAACTATGAGAAGTTTGAGCGGCAATGGGCAAAAATCCTGCAATAAATAAAATTTCTATCTTTTAACTTGTATTTTTTAGGCTGTGTCCCTAGCATTGCAGAGTTTCCACAGAAAAATTATGTTTTCTGAAACAAAAGGAAAGAAAACAAAAGGTAGAATTTGCATTGCCTTACTTTTTTTAAGGATCAAAATGGACTGGCTGGCGTCTTTTCAGTTCTGAATCTATGCTATTAAAAACAAATAAAGCTCATGGGTTTCAAGAACAAACAGAAAGAAAGAAAAAAAAATGAATTTCTGAGAAACCTCGAGAGCAGCCATTATTTTAACTAGTAACTACCAGATCTTCCAGGTCACTCTTCTCTTCTGTTTGTTGGTCTCATTCTTACACGTTTATTTTTTAAGTGGAACACAGTGTACTTCATCATTATTTAAGGTTGAGAATCCACTCTTCTACTCAATGTTTCCTTCTAGATGGAAGATAATTTTTTTGGAAGAGAAACAACCTGAACCGCCAGAGCGTTAAGCAACATCTGTGGAAAGTAAGCTGTTATCGGAGCATCCAAACCAGAAGGTTCTGTGGTAAGAGGGTATGTGTTTGGGGGTATCCCTGCGGAGCCCCGGCCATCTCTTTGCTGGAGCACAGTTTATACCTGCCCGAGCAGGAATGAACAGGAGGAGCGATGACGAATGTGTGCTTGTGGCTGCAGAAACCCCTTTCGAAGGGACTAACCCTAACAAAAACAAAGGCAAGTGCAGCGAGCTCGCCCTGGCACCAGGTGAGCTGACAGATGCCCCACCTCCCCTGGCCCCCGCACAAAGGAGGCTGAGCCATCCCTGAGTTCTCCGCCAGGGTGGTCGTCTGTGTGCAGAACGGAAAGCAAACAAGGGCGAGCTGCAGCCAGATGTGGGGGCTTTCAGGTTCACTGACGGTTCCTGGGGTACTCAGAGTCAAAGCAGCTCACGCACGTTCCTGCTTTCCACCAGGAAACCCGGCGACGTGGAGGCCCAAGGGATCCCGTCAGCCTTAGGCCCCCAAGTCGGCCTTTTGTGCCGCCAAAGATGCTGTGTTGCTCCTTCTCCAGGACTCATAAGGGGATGCAAATGCCTTTGACGTGTCAGCAACTGTTCCTGAATCTCAAATTGCTATGGCGATGGCTCAGGCTGAGGGCCTCAGGTTATGTCTGTGCCTTCATCTCAGACACGGGTTTGGAGAGATGTGGCATCAGCCTGTTCTTCTAGTAGAGAGAATGTTTGCTCTTACACCTTTGGAAGAATAGAAGGAAAATTCTTCCTTTCAGAGGTAACTAATTGTGTCTCTCCCTCTTCTCCACATACCCGGCCCCCAAATCACTGGTTTTATTTGTTCCATTGATTTCTGAGCTTTTCTTCTTTTGTTCTGACTTCCTCTCTCACTCACCTCACATCTACCCCGTTAAAAAAAAAAAAAGGAGTTTTAAAAAGCATATTTATTGTTGAGTTGTACGAGTTCTTTATATGTTTTGGGTATTGCTAACTGGTGTCACGCTAATAAATTTAATAAATTTAAAAAATAAAAGCATATTTATTAGCATGGTTTTGGAATGCCTTACTTATGGATGGGCCATTCACTTACACATGAATTTAGGGAAGATCTGGAAGTCAGTTCTATTAATTTCAGAGGATTTAGCACAACCTGTGTATGCTCAGTGCTCAGGGGTGAAGGGTGATTTTTTAATTTTTTAAATTTGACTGAGTAATTTCATCTCCATTTCCCCATCTCTAAAATGACATCCTGGTTGGGGGAAATAAAAAAGGTACCATTATTCTTGAACTATAACAACGAATAGAATTTTTACAGACCACTTTCTATGTGGGCCTTGGACATACCTTCGAGCCCTGAAAAACTTATTGATGTGCTCTCTGTACCGGTCAAAATGAAACCAAATTTCATTTGACCTCATTGGAAGTCTGTTTACTAAAGTCACTAAATCACCCCGTTTCTGACCTCAGCTAGAAGTTCAAACCCTCTTTCACAGCCATTAACTTCTTCAGCGTTTCACTGAGCAGATGTGGGTTCAGTGGCTTAATCTTTTCCATGCTGGACGATACAGCAGGCCCCCAACCTGACGGGCGGGCGTGGCTGCAACACGAAAATCTCATCCATCAAATCCAACTTGCCCGTGTTGTTTACGTATGATACATTAAAATAATTTTTTTTCCACAGTAAAGAGTCATAAGTTTGCTCAGTGATTAAAATAAGAGACACTGGGTTTGGTGATCCTCTCAAGTCATGGATGTCCCCTCCCCATCAGGCTATTTCTTTGTAGACTTGTTAAATTCACATGAGTGAGCCAAAGTCATGCACTGGAGTAAAACTTTCTCAATTGTATCAAAATGTCTTTTAACTAGCACAGGTTTTTTTCACCACTTAAAAATCATTTTTCCTATGAAATGACGTCAAGGGCTATACTTGTATATGCAAACTGAAAAGGAAAGAAACAAAGCAATAGACTAAGGAATTGGAGACGTAAGCTTACACTTTGGTATATGACTGGTGGAGACAAGTTACATTTTGTCGTTGTGGGTGAAGGTGGCAATAATTATCTCACCTTCCTTTAAAAGTCATATAAAAGACTAATGTTTTTATTGCTTATTGCCAGACCTAAGCTGCTTGATTTGAATCTCACCAACATTATGAGATATCAGCATTACTATCTCGTTTCCCCGATGAGAAAATGCAGGAAGAGATGTTTTAGAAAAATAAATTAGTCTCCTCTTCTAGTAAGCCACTATATTATAGTTTGCAGCCTTTGTGCTGACAGGTAGGACAATAGAAAATTCAGCAGGTATAGAGGATATCTGCTTTGCATGTCTTAGGGTGGAAAAATACTTACTCTAACCTTGCTTCTTTCAGGTCTAAATGATTTCTTTCAGACCCTGGATGGTTTCATTATCCCCATAGGAAGAGTTGCTCCATTTGTCCTTGGAACCCACAGAATCCATGTCCTGTAATATGTGAAGGCACATGAGATACACGTATGGAGATGCAGATGGCTTTTGGGATCTCGGTTGGTTCCACGCCTTTGGATGCTCAGCTGACCACTCAAAAACCAAACTCCTCCCCACTGACTCTTTCTAACCGGAGGTCCCAGCTGCCATGGCGTAGAGTTCTCCCTCTTGTTTACTCGCCCCTGAAGTCTCTGAGAGATTCTTATTTCTCTGGGCAACCAGCTGGTTTGTTCCACATAGATAAGGTCAATTAGTTTGACCTTTGTTTCAATATGAAATGCATAATAAAAGCGGGTGCCCCGAAGACCGGATGTGGCCTTTCAGAAAAGCTACTTGCCGGACGAGGAACAATAATTTATTACCTCCTAAACCCCCGTTGAGATGCTTGTTGCTGGGCATGGCAATGACAAGGAGCCTGTGTGCCTTTATTTATTTATTTTGATTCTGGGCGACCGTGAGATGGGAACAAGGAGCCGGCACCTGCCCTATTGAGGGATGGGGAACGGCAGACAAAAATAGGGTCCTTGTTTCTTTAAGCACCCACGGACACCATTTGAATTTGCATTTTAGGCGGTTGGTTTTCCATGGGAAAAAAAGAAGATGCTCGAATGCAGGCTGAGAGTCTATTATTGACTTTTGACCATGTTGAAGTATTTCATAACTTGGGCTTTGCGAGCGGGTGTAAGCGCGCTGGGAAGCGACACTGAACGGGGCGGGTTAAGGCGCCGATCGCCACCGAGCGCCACCGATCGCCACCGATCGCCACCGATCGCCACCCATCGCCACCCATCGCCACCGATCGCCACCGATCGCCACCCATCGCCACCCATCGCCACCCATCGCCACCGATCGCCACCGATCGCCACCGATCGCCAAGTGCTGTCGATTTGGCCTTGGCTCGTTGGACAAGTCCGGTTTTAACAAATCGAGGATGATGTGAACTTTTATAGTTTAGGCTTCCTTCAGTGTTTTGTCATCGTCACTCTGCATGCCGGTCACATGCTTTGTGTGTTGTGTGCTTAGAGTGCTTGTCCCTTCGTGTGCATGTGGTATAACTGCCATCTGTGACTATTTTTAGTATGTATTTTAAACACCTGGATGAAGCCCATTTACTGGAATCTCTGATTGCATCCTTGATGGCATCTTCGAAATGGGTTAAGTCAGAGGACAGAAACTAAGGCCACGCGTGATTCTCCCAGGGAAACGCATCACGCGCACGCCGACACCCATGATTTAACCGTCTTTCGAAAGAGGCCTCAAGTTCCCCTGGAACGTGGATGCAGCCTCCCGCAGAAAGCACTTCTTGCTCAGGGTGTGCACTCACTCCCCAAACAAACCTCCTCTCAGCAACGTAGCTAATAATAGCGTGGGCGATCGTCACAGAAGTGGAGATGCAAGTTTTGGAAACGCAGCGGTGAACTGGGGTGAGGAGGGCCCTCCGAGCGGTAGGCCCGCCGGCCGAGGGGTCGTGCAGGGGAGGAACCACGTGCCCGGGCCGGGGGGGGAGCGGGCAGGTGTGCGGAGTCCGGAAGGCACCAGGTCCTCCCCACAACCAGACGGGGAAGGCCGGTTTGAGGGGGAGCGTGAGAAGGAAGACCAGGCACCCCATTTCAGAGCTTTTGCACAGCCCTTGTGCGTCCGTGGGAATGTCAGTTAGCACCCCCTTTTGTCAGGGCTGTTGGCGATACTTAGCAAAAGTGGGGTGAAGCCGCAGCTACGCTGCCCGGGGAAGCATCATGGAAGCATTTGTCCCAGGGAAAGCGTCATAGATATTGCAGACAACTTTTTAGCCAACATAACGGATACAAGTAAGAATGGATCTTCCCAGAGTTTTTATATGCAGAGAATGGGGGGAGGGGGTGAGGAGAGGGAGAGAGGGAACTCGTACTGTGAATTTCGTCTGCAACCAGCTTCTCACGTGTCCACGAACTTACTCATCGTGGTCATTTCTGATTTGGGATTTTAGGGCGATGCTAAAATTTCATCTTTTTCAAAACTTCCTAACACAAAAAAATGTGGTCTATTTAAAAAAAAAAAAAGCTACCGACAAATGCCATTTTGCAATATCTATGTTTGTGTACAAAGAGAGAGGAAGTCTCTTTTCCCATGCTCCCCCACCCAGCGTTCCTCCGCGGCCCCTCGCCACCAGGACCTGGACGCGCGGCCGGTGCTGTCGGCACCGTGCTGCCAGGGTGTTAGTTGTTAATAGACGGTTGACTGTCATAGGAACCGAACCACAATTTATGTCATTGTTTCAAACAGCGGACACGAAAACAAGTCCCAGACAGCTTGTTTGTGCATTGTAGATCATCTATGTATTTATTGCTCATTTTTCTTTCTTTTTACTATTGAAAGCTAGTTAGTACCCCCAAGTCATTAATTACCTGAGAAAACAATACACCCGCAGCTGGAAATGGTGGCCTAGACTGTTGGTGACCTCTAATTAAGAAAGGCTTTTTCTAGATCTTTGTCCTGTGCTCGGCATTCTTGCCCCACCGATTTCTTTATTCTTTTATTTTTAAGGTTGTCAACGGAAGCCCAAATACACTGCTATGTGTCTGAACTATCTTGGAAGAGGGACAAATCACACTCAGCGCTATGAAGTTACCTCTTTCTCTTGACTTTCTTTGCTCGATGGCAGGAAAAATCTCCAAATAGCTCTGTCTATCCCAAAGTTCTACTATATCTATCCCCGGAGATCTAGCTAGCTCAAAAGGAGACCACTCTCAGATTGCTTGCATAGGTCTCACTGCAACAAAAACGCACCAAAATGTCATCAAGTGTGTAACAGCCACAAAACTCAGGTAATCAGCTGAATTTCTGACTGGCTGCGTCCAGACTGCTTTATACGATTTGAAACAATGATTGTGGCAGGTCACGAAGAAGAGGTTAAGATACATGGGACTAAAGAAAGACGAGAGAGACCATCAAAGCCCTGTGAGTTGCAGGAACATTAAACTGCCGGTTGTACGCAGTGGAATTCTCACGACCCTGAAGGTGAACTTTGTACGTAGGCTTGGCATCAGCCTCTTTCCTGGAGAAAATAAAGAGGAAAAGAAAGAACAAAAAAGCAAGAAGGAAAGAAGCCCTTTGCCCTTCTCCGACACACACGCATGCGCATGCATATGACGTGTGCACCACTTAACTTTGCAGGGACATACGCAACTGGCCTGCTGCACCCTGCATGACAGAACCTCGTGCTACTGACCACAGGGTGACACGTGTGCTCTCTCATTTGGATTGTGACCGTGCTAGCACAGTGCTTCTCCAAGGGGCCTTTAAAATGCTGACTAGATGGTACATGAGGCTGAATGGTGGCCCTCTTTGGACTGGCCCACCATCTCCAGCTCTGTTTCTTCAAGAGGCTGTTTTTAATTTGTCCGTTTTATAAACTCCCTAATAGGTGAGGAGGAAATAGAATGTATGATTAAAAGACTGGACTTAGGTATTGATTGATTTGAGCCTCCATTCAACTCACTTACTCAACTAATTTATTCTGTTTCGCTTTTGTGTTTTTTTCCTTTAAACCCGTTAAAATAGTAGTGTGTGCCCGTTTCACCTATTGTGGGAATCGAAAGACATGCACCCCAGTGGCCACACACACGTGGAAAGCTTAGCTCAATGTCGTCCCAAAGTAAGGACACAAAATCAGTGTTTGATAGATACAATTACCATTGTTTTTAAGGGGGTATTGCCAATTGAAATCATAGACCCGGTAAGAATACAACCTGGGTGTATGAATCTGAATCTTAGCTATCCCTCCTTTGTTTCAGTACCAAAATGGGGGTGGCGGGGAGCTTATATGAATGCACAGCAAGAAACATCTCCCCCTGCCCTCATGCGCTCCGTAGTTAGGAATTTTCACCTGTATCTTCGTTAGAAAAATGGAAGCTTTCACCAAGTAATTCAGAGCTCATTTTCAAATAGGATTGCTCTGTCACCTTACATAGTTTTTAACATATTACAATTAAACACATTTTACTGCTGGTTGTACTGACAGGTACAACCGGAATCATCGCAGTGCAAACGAGTAGCTGAGAAATTTGACGTTGGCATGTGAGCCAGCATCTAGCGACCCTTTATCGGAAGGGTCTCCTGTGACTTAGGGATTTATAGTTCCATGCTGAATATGTCTTCCTGTTTTTCATTGATATAAAATGGTTAAATCACACAGACATACACATCTTGGACATGTCTCAGTAATAAAATTAGTATGCCCTAGCCTACACCGAAGAGTTAAAGATGAAGCTTTATCTCATGAGCAAATAAAACCAACTTTCAAAAGAATGCTAACAAAAAAAGTACTTTTAAGAAATACATTTTAATTTTTAATTTTAATTTTAATTTTTTCTTTCTTTTCCTGGCCGATTCATATTGATTGCTGATAATGGTTGTACTGAAGGGGAGTAGAATATGCCACCCCAAAGTATGCCTTCTGGGGTATTGATTATTTTAAACAGGTTATGATTGAAAAAAAAAAAAAGACTCAGAAGAGCCTTTGACCGGGAGTCCCCCTAACTGCCTAAAACATTTAGACAGGGGACCTGATTGAGAAAGGGGGCTACCCTCACAGATAAGGACTGTCTAACATGAACTAGGTGAGACAGATGGGAGGAACCCAGCAAGGCCCCTTGGATCAAAGTCCTCTTTGTGTCCCATGGATAAGGATGGCCACACAAACGTTTGTTTACCAACCATTTGCTTTTGCATCTGCATGTGAATTGGCATCCTCCCCTCTGACATCTCAAACCCCCACCCGACCTCTCCTTACCTCACAGTAGTAGCATGGTAAGCCTCAAGTGCCTCATTTGTATTAAGGCCCATATTCTATGGAACCCCAGTACATCCACACGCAATTAAACTGGGTGATTTTCTACTGCTAATCTGTCCTATGTGATTTTCACTGTTTGACCAGCCAGAACTAAGGTGGGAAGGGCAAATTTCCCCTCCTTCACAAACTCATTGACTTGGAGTCTTGTCCCACATCCTTTTGTCTGTGTCAATTTTTTTTTTTTTTTTTGGTAGAGTAGGGTGTTAATTGTATATTTAGTTAGCTGAAAAGCTGAGACATAGAGAAATTCTAGAATCTGCCGAAGGGGAAAAAGAGATTACACCTGGCAGAACAACTCCATGAAATCAACTGATGTCTCATCACTAGCAATGGATGATAGACACAATGACAGCATCTTTAACTGGTGATGGAGAAAAAGCTTGGCCTACAATTCCATGTTCAGTGAAAACAGTCCTCAAAAATGATGGAGAAATAAAGACAATTCCAGTTCAAAAAATAAACAAAAAGAAAACACGAAACACAAAAAGCCCTGAAAGAGTTACTTGCTAACACTGCTTTAGGGATGTTGAAAGGGATTCTACAGAACAGTGTCCCTGGAGAGAAACACTCACAGGGGAAAGGCCCTGCCCTCAGAGATGCACCATCTGCTACATCGAGGATCGTTGAGCTATGCCCAGGAGCCGAATCCAGCCTGCAGACTGCACAGAACTGGATCAGAACAGAGCCAACCCACACCGCCTGCGACAGCTGATGTGCTGCAATTCCTGACTGGAGTGGCGACGGAGAGCACATTGGGCCTCCATAGCAGAAAAACCCCCATTGTCGTCTTAGCATAGAGAATAAAAAGCAGAGACCATGACAAACATAACACAGACAAAGCACAACACCAGATAGCACAAATCTGTGCACTGAGGAACCCCAGGTTTTGGGAAAATAACCGAGCAGCTCGGAAATTTTCGTTGTGTAGAGGGAGAGGCTAGAAATGTGAACGTGTACGAGTGTCAACTAACAAGCCACTCGTCAGCGTCTGTGCGTCCACCCGGACAGAGAATTCCGTCCACGTGGTTCTTTGATGTCCTACGGGGTTAGATGCAAGAGGTGGTACATGGTGGGGTTCTACTGACTGGGTCAGCTTTTCAAATTTGCCTCGTGGCGAATGGAACGCTGAGTTACGGTCCTCATTTCTACACAAACTAAGTAAATAAATAAGGCATGTGTGACTGTCTTACCCTGCGGTCAACATGTAGGAGGCTCCTTTCGTAAGGCACACATCCCTAAAAATTTCTTTCGCAGAGTGGAGATCCCTTGCCGGGTCTGTCTGGCTATTCGGCTAGCAGCAGCACAGGTGGGAGTTGAGGAAAATAAACAGTCCCCAAAAGGACCTGTTGATAAATTTCAGCTCAGCTTTTTCCATCCCGTAGATTCGCTCTGCTTTCCCCTTCTTTGCACATCTGTGACACTGGAACTTGGCCCAGAGGAAGAACACACAGTTGAGATAAAGAGACGTGAGCCAAGAAAGCTGGCTATTCAGATCAGATGGGATGCAGACGGACATCTGTGCGGGGAGAGAAGAAAGCCAAGGACGATATTCCCCAACCCTGAAATAACTACACAGGATTCTGCCCCCTATAAAAGCGCCCCCTTTTCTATTTTTGCCGCGGCTTTTCCACTTAAAGACACAGTGTCTCTGTACTGCGTTGAAAGGTCATTTGCCCACGCCCCTGCAGGTGGGTGTTTGTTTCTTGTTTCAGTTGACCAACGCAAAGGCCCAAGCCAACCTCCTATTATTTGTCTCCGTGTTTAAAGTGGGCTTGACAGTCCGAGTTTTGCACTGACAGGCACACAATAAAAATCATGTACTGTTACTAGTTTTCTAGGCAGAATTATTTCGTAACAATTATCTTCAAATCTCCAGTGTTCTGGGCGCTCAAAACCAATCGTCTGCATTTGAGTAATTAACTTGAAGTGACAGTAGATGACAGCTGCAATTGGTTTCATTTGTGAAGTGAGCATCGCTTTCCCTATCACCATGGAATCATTCTGGCTGGGTGTCAGAACACTTGAGCCATTGAATGTTACCCAATTTGTACCCAGACGAGGTGCACATTTCCAGGCAAATGCATTCTTTTTCTTTCTTTGCTGTGTAACATCATACACTTTCCCACCAAATCCCAATAGCTTTTGCAAGATTTGGAGCGTACAGAGCTGCACAGTATTGGATAGGAGGCAAAAGGTGTTTGCTACAAAACAGCTTTGTTCTGATGTCGTCCCTGTGAGCCGAAGATCGGCCAGAATTTCCTGACAAGGCCTCCACGGCGAGGAGGTTGGGCTTTGCGAGCCGTATGTTCTCGGCTGCAACCCCGCAACGCTGCCCTTGCGACATGAGAGCAGCGGAGACAGGACGAGGCTGACCAGACGTCCCGCGCTCAGCGGGACAGAAGACCAGGGTGCTGTCCTGTTTCACACAGCACGTACGGTCGGCTCGTCTCACTGGGCTAACTTCATGGTGTCAGCAGGCCGACAGCCCCGTTGTTCGCGGTCTGTTTAACATGGGGCGTCCGGTCAGCCTAGACACCAGGTACACGATAGGCCTAGCTCCGGCCCAATAAAACTGCATTTACTAAACCAGACAGCAGGCAGAAGTGGGTCCCTGGGCTGCCTTCAACCATCACCCCAAGTATTCTATTTACATAACAGCATAGTACGCACCATTTTAAAGTTCTTATTCCCTTTGGCTCCTAAAAATTACAAAGTATTACTAGAGACAGAGGAGTTACTATGGTTTAAAAATAAAAGTTTAGGGGTTATTTATGGTACGGGACAATCCAAGATGGATTTTGTGTCGATATAACAGGTGATATTTACGTGGCATGTAACAAATGATCTCCATGTACTTTATCTCACTCGATTACAGTAACAACCTTGTGAGTTGGGAAGGACAGGCGTGATTTTTAAGCCCCATAAAGCGTAACTAGGTTAAGTGGCTCCCCTGATGTCAGCGATGTTAAGTGTAGAAGCAGGATTTTAAACTTTCCATCTGGGCACCAAAGCTTTTATTTTGGGCAGCGGGCCATGTGGGGGCCTGATTTTTGGTGGTTAATTTTGATTGCAAAGAAGTGGTCCTAATTCACCTCCCGATATGCAATT
Source organism: Lyroderma lyra (assembly GCA_004026885.1). Taxonomy (NCBI): domain Eukaryota; kingdom Metazoa; phylum Chordata; class Mammalia; order Chiroptera; family Megadermatidae; genus Lyroderma; species Lyroderma lyra. Next base: position 277,778 of record PVJL010001129.1, on the reverse strand, counting down.
ACTGTTAGAAGTGAAAAAGAAAGTAAATATTTTCTATATTATCAAATTAATGGAGACAGCAAGAATGAATCATTGAAGGGAAAATAGAAACAAGCCTCACATACTCATTTTGCCTTAATAACAGTATTTCTCTGCCTGAATTACAGAGGTAATTACCTCAATGATCCACTTGGCTTCCCTTTGGAGACAACACCTAAATAACCCTTCATGGAGTCTACCACTTCAAAAAAAAAAAAAAAAAAAAAGAGAGAGATGCTAAAATGATTCTCTCCCAGCCAACTGGCATTAGAGCAATCTGTTATGCGTGTTTTTGGCTCCTGTACAATTTTACTGTTACAACTTTTATTACATAAAAAGCTAAAAGAAGAGATAAACTACAGCATTAGGATTTTTGATACAGACATTGAGCCATCGGCACAGGAAACCACGCTCATGGATTATGTCCATAACTCTCCTGTCCGCCTAAGAACTAATCACCTTATAATATTACCGTCTCACTTTCATCTATATTGATGGTTTTTCTCCAACAAGAGCGTAATGTTTAGGAGAAACTGTCTGAAATATCTTTACCACATTGGTCTAAGATCACAGGGTTTACAATTTCCATTCTTTAAATTTTTTTTTCTTAAATGGCTCTTTTAGGAAAAAAAAAAAACCAAGTTAACCTCTTTCACAGTTGTATGTACATATGAAATATGAAAATGTTGGTCATTTCTGACGGCTTTGGTGGTGCTAAAACTACATAAATATTGAGATTAAAGTTCCTCATTAACATGAAGACAGAGGAAAATGACTTGTATGGGGAAAGGTGTGGGGAGCCCAGCTCCCCACCATGCAAAGACGCTACCCCTGAGACGTAAAACGGAGAAGCAATCAGACAGGTACACACATTCCCACGCAAACAGAAGTCAGAGGTGAGAAGTGTGACTCGGGGGAAGGCCAGGAATCCGACAGTGACCATATTACCCCAAATAGCCAGGTGGAGGCACAGTCACTACCTTCATGGCTGTAAAAACAAGCTACTATGGAAGGAGACAGTTTTCATTTCCTAACCTATGTCCAGAGTGATGGTGGTACCTTAACCCGAGTCGCTGACCTTTCATCTTTTGAGATTTAGCAAAGTAGCTAGGGCGAAATGATTTCCCGGTCTTTAAAAGGAGAGGCATTATATTTTGCATGTTTTATTTCTATCCGAAGTTAGTGGACCTCTGCCTCGAAAGAACAAAAGAAAGAAACAAAGAAAACAGAAACAGACCCATCGATGCAGAGAACAACCCGATGATGGCTGCTGGATGGGAAGGGGTGTTGGGGGCCGCGTGGAGAAGGGGGAAGGGATTAAGAGGTACAAATCAGTCGTTACAGAACAGTCACGGGGATGTAAAGTACAGCCTAGGGAATACGGTCAATAATATTGTAATAACCATGAACGCTGCCAGGAAGGTACTGGATTTATCAGGGTGGTCACTTTGTAAATGATATAAATGTCTAACCACTACGCTGTACACCTGAAACTAATATAAAATAATACTGAATGTCAACAGTAATTGAAAACTAAAAATTAACTAAAAAAAATTTTTTTAAAGTTAGTGAAAATAGTGGCTGAACAGCAGTGCCTTTTGAGTCTTCTCTCCCTTCGTGTATGGAGCTCATATCAGTAAGACACCGAAAGTAATTACAACGGTATCACCAGGGCAGAGCAAATCCAAAGCAAAAACCTCAGACGCTGTCTACATTATTTTCAAAAGGTGGGGTCCATAGCCAGGCTAGTCAGGATTGAATAGGTCAGTGCCGGCAAGAACCACGAAATCACCCTGTGTAAGTACAGCACGGTCCCGGGGTCCCGGGTATGGCATGGGGGTTAAATGCTAGGGCCCAGGGCACGTGGGGGGACACAGTGTGGGCTGAAAAGCTTCTTTAACAAAAGGCTGTCAGATATGATTTACTGCGCTGGCCTCCCCTGGGCAGGCCTCACCGAGCACTCTGGATTTGGGCTTTGCCCACAGGCAGACCTTTCTATAACCCAACAAAGACATACAGCCATAGGCACTTGCTAAGAGGGGTGTCTTTTGTTTCGTTCTGACAGGGCCCCTCAACAGGGGAGGCCAAACCAATGAAGTGCAAAATATAATATGAAATCCATTTCCCTCCTCACATGATCCTGAGGATAAGGAACGATTTTTGTGTTCATGGAGTCACGAAAAAAGGAAGAAAAAAAAATCGAAATGTCTTCTGGTGGTTGGAAGAGAAGACCCAGAGAATTCAAGAACATTTCCCCCTTAATGAGGTTAGGCACCTCGTTTTGAGGCCGAGTCAGTGCACGTCTCACTTGTTTAAAGCATCACGGGGCCCTGAAGACGATGTCTTTTCCAGGGGGAGGGGGAAGCAGTTTGAGAGGGGGGTTCTGCTTCATGAGCTGCTTTCAGAAATCATCCCCATTCGTGGCCGAAGAAAGGGAAAGGCCCAGTGTGACCGGGGCCCGGCCCCCGGGTGCCCTGGTTCCAGCAGCGGTGAGTGGCCTGGAGCGCCGCTGCCCGCGGACGCTGCTGGGTCTGAGTGCGTGAAAACCGCGGATTATTTTCACTCATGGAGCACGTGCCCCCAACGAGGAAGGGTTACTGGTCAGGGGACCGCCGAGCTGTGCCAGTGACGTCCGACGTTGGTACATGCTGGGGACCATTTTACTAAAATTCTGTGTTTCCAGCCCCGCCATTCCAACACTGCTTCTAGAACACTCTCTTTACAAGTTGCAAATTAGCAGTCCATCTGAGCTTACTTGTGGCATCAGGCGTTATTTTCAATGTTTCCAAGCGATCGTTTATCCGAGAGTGTGGATAATGTCATCTTCAAAGAAGAGAAACAAGCCTGGGCTGCGGATGGGCAACGCTGGAAGTTCAGAGACAGAGGACCTGAGTCTCAGAGCGTCAAATTGGAGTCCTCGGGCGCCAGGGTAGAAGGAGATAGAAAGAAAAGGTGCGGGAGAAACACCTGCGAAGGATGACCAGGAGGGACTGGGGGGGGGGCACAGGCCGGGCATCTGTGCAAGGGGGGCCCCCGAGCAAACAACGCTGGGGGCGGAGGGGCCTCACGCCACAGCTCAGCTCCGCCAGCGCCTCCGCCAGGCTGGGGGGGGGGGGTCCCGAAGAAAGCCTGCCGGTGGGAGGACTCCTGCACTGAAAAGCAACGGAGGGACCCTGAGACCATTGTGCAGCGCGAAACAGCCAGGCAGGAATGAACCAAGAATCCCATGATTTCAACAAAGCTGAAAGCAACAAAGAAACAAAAACTCACGGACACAATCGATAGCTGAGTGGTCAGTGGTGATCTGAGGGGGTGGGGGAGGGGGGGGAGAAGGGGCAGGGTCTCAAATACGTGGTGATGGGGCAGGAGGACTGACTCTGGGGGATGAACACACAACACAGCACACGGACGATGTACGGTAGGACTGTACACCTGGAGCCTGTGTAATTTCTGCTGACCAATGTCACCTCAATAAATTCAACAATAATTTTTTTTAATAATAGAAAAGTAAAAGGAAAGGCTGAGCTCTGACGCCCAACCCCCTCAGGCATCATGTGGGATAAGCCCGGCGGGCACCCCTGGGCTGAGGCAGCCGGGAGCTGTGGGCCGACTCGCTTCCCCCCAATAGGTCCTCTCTGGAGGGACAACCTGAGCCTCTTCTCCCCCGTGGGCACCCCCTGCCCCAGCACTCTCCTTGGTGGAAGGTTATGGAATACTGATGAAGTCAACGCAAAAAAAAATTACACATTTGATTCGAACGTAGGTAAGGACCAAGTATTCGAACTGATTCATGAAAAACGCAAATCCACACGTGAAACAGTTTAATTCAGCAATTGTTGGTTTTTGTTCACACAGAACAAGGTGCAACTCAGTTTTAGCCGTGATAATTCCTGGATCTTAGACCCAGGCCTATCAGAGTTTAGAGGGCTCATGTTTTCATAAATACTAGGATGGGCCACAGGCATCATTTAAAAAACATAATAAAATGGTCGTCCAGGAGTTGAAAAGTAGGCTATATGGGACGCGCCAACGGTTATGCTCTTCAAGAGGAACAGCCCAGAACAAAAGGATGAAGACGTGTGTCTCCATCTCCTCTTCCTGCCCTTTCTGTGCCAATCCTTCAGCTGCCCAAACCCCCGGAGTTGCTTTCTGTTTTGTGCTGCTTCTTGCCAAGGATTCGCGAGACCAGCACGGACCCCCGAGACTTGCACCCCACGTTTGCCTTCCTCAGCCGCCCCAGGGCTGCTCACTCCCATTTGGTACCACCCATTGCCCTCACTAGCCGTCTTCCGCTCTCCTAAGGTCAGACGAATGCTTTGCAAACACGACGTGTGTCACGCAGACCTAAGGACAGAGCTGTACAGTTCATGTCTGGTAAAGGGAACGTGTGACCAGGGTACACGGAAAGGCAGGGGACACGTGCTCCGGGCGCCAGCGTGTCCAAGTCTGGGACGTATCCTGTGCTCCATGGAGGGCCAGAACCATGGCTCAGACTCATCTAGAATTATTATCTGAGGCCAAGTGATATGCCCCCCGCGCCCCGGCAGGCTGACCACACGTCCCGTTTTAAACGGGACAGAAAACAACGGTCCTGTCCCACTTCAGACGGTGCGTCTGGTCAGCCTCGCCTCCCGGAGCTACATTCAAGGTGCCAGCACGCTGCCCAGACCTTGGCGGTGGGACGACACTGTTGTTTGAGCCATCTAAAACTGCTCACCGGTCAGCCTACGCTCTGGGTAGTCCTCCCACGGCCACTTCTCCAAGGGGGAGTTTGTTCAGGCCATTTGGCCCACTGCAGAGTCGGGGGACGTGACCGCGGAGGTGCCTGTCCTTCCACGTGCCCAACCTCGTCCCCCTCCCTGCCTTGGGCACCATTCCCCGGCCCCGGCAGCGGCCACGCTGGCGGGGGTGCGCCTTCCCACAGCCCTCACGCTGCTTTGTACATAAAGGGTCTCTGGGGGCTGCCTTCTGCAGGAGACGGCAATTAGGGTTTTATGGACTCTCCAGCACAAGTGTTAATGTTTGATAAAACCTAACTACGTTACTCCTTGCACTTACCTGCGTTGGGCCATTGTTTCCACGTCTGTGACACAGAGCTCTGCTGGCCTTGTAGTCACAGGGCTCTCATTTGCCTCCAACCATGTGGCGTGTTCTTCTTTTGTAAAAGTCCAGGCCTGCACATCAGCCATTGGCTACGTGCCCTGGACTAATAATCGTGGTGCTTTGGGTAACAAAAGTGAACTTTATCTTCTGATCTTGTCATGGACTCTAACTCCTGTTTCTAGTTCACGATCGTTAATTTTTTTTTTTTTTTTTTTTTAATGACGACTTGGCTCTCAGGTTGCTGTGTGATTACTTAGGACACCACATTCTTTGCAGCTCCTACGTGGCTCAGCACCGTGAACATGTACGGGTGGAAGGCTGTGTCTGCCAATAACAGGAGCCCAATAAAGTTAATTGTTTCTCCGTTAGGCACTCTGCGAGGGCTCTGAACACATGGAACCCATTATCTGGCCCTGCAATGTTGTTAAATAAAATGTGCAAAAAAGAAAATACAATTATTGCTAAAGTAAAAACATACCACAAGGGGTTATTTAAAAAAAGCAAGATGTTTTACATTTTAAGGATGTTTCGCTGCTGCAGGGGTGTGTTCGGTGAAAAACGAGTGATTAGCTCCAAGACGAGGCAGTGCCCGTGTCTTAAACTTTTCCTTCTGCTGCACTGTCTTCCAGTCCCCGAAATAAATGGAAGCAGATTTTTCATTGTGATAGAAAATAATGTTTTAAAGAATTAAAGGCACATTTTGGCAATGTTGGAGTATAGACCACTCACTTAAAACATTCATTTTATACTAGAACTTGGGGGATTGTGTAACTGAAGAACATGTTTACTTGTATCAGCCTTCCATTAGTTTATGAACCCACTTATTCACAAATGGATATCAACACCTGAAGTAACAGCGTTTTGGAATAAAGGAGAAATTACTTTGGTAGCGTGGAATCAAAACAAACAAACAAAAAAACGATAATCCTCTTTGAGTCACGCTTAAGAGAACCGTGGGGACTTAATAAATACAATGTGTTTATAAGATAAAGGGTCATAAGCAGCTTCCGTTGACCTCCAAAGGCTTTCCATTCTCACTAACACTTCAAAATACAGTATTATTCAGCCTACCTGCAATGCCATTACATTGACAACGACCATTTTTAAACTTTAAATTGTGTTTCCCATACTGCGTAATGGTGATCGTAAGATATTTAGCCAGCCACTGTCCGCTAGAGATTATTCAAGAATGTGTTGTTAGATTTGGAGTTAGTGAAAACCCTGTAAATCATCAAACTATGTACGTGCTGCAGTAAAGCCCTGTATTAATTCATTTGGCATTACAGACTGATTCATATATTAGCCTAAATACCTGAGGACCAGAAAAAAATTTTTTTAAGAATTAGATTTTATTATCTTTGCCTTCCATTCAACAACAACAACAAAGATTTTCTTTTTTTTCTCTCTTTCTCTAAAGGGCCCAAACTCAGACAGCACAGCTGAACAAGCAGATCGGAAATCTGGCTAATTGTCCTGTGCAACCATTAGGTCGTTATTATGTCCTAATGTGAGGGTCGTTGACAAGCAAAGAAGACATGTCCTTGTCAATACAATAATTGATTTGGCTCAATTTTCCACATCTTCATACCAATAACAAGAATGATCAAAATTGACAAATGACTGGAATTTCCAAAATAGAACATTTATCCTTAAAAATTGTCATTGCACCTTGTTTAGCAAGTGGGTTTAAGTAGAACACACCCAAATCTTCTACGTTCTAAATATAACATTTTTCAAATATATATATATATTTTTTTTTTTCTTTTTTTACTGGTTCTGTACTCTGCTTGTTCTAGTTTTCTGGCATATTGAGAGGATGGCCAGGCAGGCAAAAACCTTAAAATGAACAGAAACAGAGAACTTCCACAGATCACTGAAGACAATCTCTCTGAGGCTGAACTGCATAGTTCTTTGGCTACATTTAACTAGAGAAGCAAGAAGGTGTCCTTTTCCCATATTTTAGTGGAATTTGGCTGCTATTTCTTTGTTTGTACTTTCAGAATCACTGAGATGTGATCACACCCTGATCACAATTTTAAATTTTAATACGGATTTTTTGTGAGCGCTCTATTTATTTATTTGTGGGTTTATTTATTGCACCGTTCTTCTCTGGTTCTCAGGGAATGTTTGGTGAGAGAAGGTCGGCATTGTCTAGTTTGGAAGGGGACGCAAATGGTACATTCGGGAATCTGCCTGGAGTGAATTACGCTGAAGCGTAGTTGCCCTCTTCTGAACTACAGCTCAGCTAGAGCATTAATGAGAAAATCAAGTGCACAGCCTAGCTATGACTTCACATTGTTAAGTACAATATGCTCACAGCTGCATAGCATGATTTAAATGATATAAAATATAATGTTGTAGCATTTCCAAGAGGAAGTAATTTAGGGTAATGGCTTGAACTCCCCTTTACTAAAAATGCAGCTAGTTGCCAACAATTGCAAAGGGACTTTGTTACCATCCACAGTTTCAATGAGATGATGATTCACTACTGATAACCTTCATTTCTTTGAGATTTTGATGTGTAGGGGGAAAAAAAGATGATTTGCCCATTATTAACAAGCATTCATGCAAAATAGAAACACTCATTGTGAAGCATGTAGCCAGAGGCCATTTGGAAGGGAATCTGGGAGATAATTATAGGATTCCATATATGACATAACTAGGTTTTGGCAACTTTTTAGAAATATTTGCAGACAGATACTGTATATTTAGTAGGTTAACTAAATCAGCCAAATTACTCTTTTTATTCATGTTACCAGTAATGTAATATAACTACCCTATATTTTATAGATTTGGCATAATCAACATGATTTAATATACTTACATGCACATGTACATCCAACATTTCTATTCATTTTGGGTGGACTTAAAAGAAGCTAAATTTTAAAGTTTAATGTATAAACATATTATATGAATACTATAACATTAAAGTAAACCATTTTTTCTTAAAAAGCAAAGTTAATCTTTTAGAATTTGTTATCAAGCAAAAATTGAATCAACATTTATTTAAGACCTATTTTATGATAGCTCCATGATTTTCAAATCCTTCACAGGGAACCATATTTTACATATAATCTTGAAATCCTAATATATGAAACGAGTAAAATATTATTTAGCATATTTATTTTACAAGTTTAATATTTATAACTTCCAATTATTACTGAATGTACTAGGAACTATGAAATGACTTTGTTAAAAACAAGGATATCTATGAAATCATAGCTTATAGATGATAGTGGCAATTTTAGTTACACACCAATCTGTTATTCATTCCTCTATTTTTATTTGGTTGTACAATATCCAGAAGACCTTGACATATCAAACCAAACAATATGTGGTAACAACTTTAGTCACTACTCCGCAATTTCAAGAAAAGCACCACACAAATCACATAATAATATTATGAGATTTTCACCACAATATGTTCAAGCTACAGCACCAATAAATGTGTTGTCTCCAAAGTGCAAACATTTTGTGTATAAACTTTGGTGTTTGTAGCCGTGATTAAAAGCATTTTTAGAACAACAGTGCTCTTTGGAGGAAAATACGATTCATAACAATAATAATAAGGATCATCCTTTGGTCCTCAGCATTTCTAATCCATTTAATAAAAGCACACATGGGAATAAGTTGAGAATAAGTAAGTGTACCAGAGGTTTTGTTCTGAGTAGTAATGGTCCCCCAGTTGTAGCATAATAACAAATGGGAATGCGTTTCTCTGACATAAACAAAATCCAGACATAGGCGGATCGATCTGTGCTCAAGTACGGCTGCTTCTCATTGCCACTTGTTATCCACCAGAAGAGACACAGGTAGGGAGGGGGCGTGGCTCTATAAGGACGCTTTTCGACCCTGTCCTACTGCTATTACTCACACCCTATTCATCAGAAATAAGTCACATGACCACATCATTACAGGAAACCCGGGAACTGTGGTCTTTATCTGGGCACCCCGGTTTCTATTCCTCTGCGAGAGAACTAAGGAGGGAGCAATCTTCAGAGTACTACAAACGAGTCATCTTCTTGTTTTTGTTTTTCTTTTGCATTCCATCTGTAGCTGTGACTCATGACACGTTTAGTTTACATGTGGATTCGGGATTCTTAGAAAACACCCGAACTCTGTCCTCTGGCTCTGTGAGCCGGAGCCTTTGTGGGGGTTCTATGGAAGGTTTAGCCAGCACCCTGCCCTGCCCCCCGTCCTTGACCCAGAAAGATACAAGCCTTCAGGCTAGAAGAAATGAATATAGGAAACGTTGTTTCACGTGTCAAACCCCACGGATTTCTGCCTCACCTCAGTGGCTCTCCCATGTCTTCAGGTAACTTTTTTTTTTTTGTATTTTGTCCAGAGTTTATATTCCTAGTTGTTTTCTGTAGGTGAGTGAGTCCAACGGGAGCTGATCAGCCATGACTGGAGTAAAATCTCATGGAAGTTTTTCTCTGACAGTTGCACAGCTGTTTTCCTCTTGTCGTGTAGATTGGACATAAATGTCACGTCTTTTGTAAGGCTTTCTCTGGCCTTGACTAAAAGTAGGCTTCAGTCCCTCCGCGTAAGAAAGCGGCCTGTTTTACCACTGTGCCTACAGCACCACGGATGCCCTGCGTTGCCCGTGCTTATTTAAGGGGCTCTCACTCTCTGAAGTTCAAATGTGTGTGAATCAGTGAGACCTTCCCTGGGAACACTATATAAAACGCCCTGCGATCCTCCTCCACACACACGCAAACCACACGCAAACCGCACACACACACACACGTCTAGAATAAACATATGGTACTTTGCAGTGTTCCTGGGATAGTCTCAGATTATGCCCCTTGTCATGGCATAATGACTAGGAACACCTCCTATGACAATTTTTCTAGATCACTCTGATAAATTATAGTTACATTAATAACACCTATTACATGGGTTTATTTTTCTTCATATCACTAACCACCACCTGATATATTAGAAGTTATATCTATACATATATAGAAATATATTGAATATGTTATATATTAATTTACGTCTATCTATTCAAATATAGGTCTGTCTCCCACACTAGAAAGTAAACTTAGAAGGACAGGGACTTTCATGTTTTGCTCACTGTTGTTGAACAGGTGGCTAGGACAGTTCTTGCCCCAAGGAAGATTCCGTTTAAAGAGAAAATGAATAAATCGATTTCCCTTTTATCCTAACAGGACACAAGTTACATGGTTCTGAGAGCTGATATTTCTATTTCTCCAACTTGTATCGTGTTCCTGGCAATACAGTAGGCCTTGGATGCCTGCACAGATTAATCTGACAACATAGGTTAATGCCCTTGCTCTGAAATGGTTACTAATGTGCAAACGGTAAGCTAGGAGGTCCGATCGCCAAGTTGGGGGAGTTTCTCTTGAGGATGTATAAATCCTATTTACCTCAAAGACCATGAGTCTTTGTCCACAATTGGATTTCCATTTATATTGTATAGACTGAGAGAACTAAGGCAGTTTCTAAACTTTCAGATTAAGGATCACCTAACGCAGTGTGAGAGGTGAAGCAATGCACCCCCCAAAAAAAGATGTCCACGTTCTAATCCTCGGAACCTATAAATGTGTCACCTTACATGGCAAAATAGACTTTGAAGGTGCATAAAGTTAAAAGACCTTGAAACAGGAAGTTTTTCCTGGATAATCTGAGCAGAAACCAATATAATCACAAGAATCCTTGTAAGCCAGAGCGGGAGGCTGAAACGTTCGTGTCAGAGACAGGACGATGGTCTGCTGCAGGCTTTGAGGAAGGAGGAAGGGGCCAGGAGCCAAAGAACGCAGTCAGCTTCGAGAAACCAGGGAAGGCAAGGAGACGCTCTCCGTGGGGCCTAGCGCGGGCGCTCAGCCTGCTGCCTCCCGAGTGTCAGCTCGGTGAAACGCCGTTAAGACGTGAAACCCACCTACTCTTACAGCCCTTCAGAACTGCAAGATGACACATTTATGTTGTTTGAAGCCGCTAAGTTTGTGTCACGTGCTATAGTCACAGCAATAAATGAGTGCACTCTGCCTTGGGCTTCTTTGGTATAACTCCCTTCCGGTGACACGTTTTCCCTCTTCTTCTGTGATTGGGCAGGAGAGAACCTGCCCAGTCTCTGCTCCGAATTTCCTCCAGGCCCAAACCCACGTAACAGGCCATCTCTCCAAATCCCTCTGCTTTACCTACAGAGGAGCTTGCAGGGCTCTCGCTGGGGACAAAAGCCACCTGCTTCATTCCTGGAGGCCGGGGAAGAACTGTCCCCCATGCAGCTGCCCTCCAATGAGCTCCAGTGCTTGCTGCCTCACAGCCCAGCCGATCCTCCGGGCTAATGGGATGTCACCTGGCCCCCAGCTCCCATCGCGTCTGGAAGGAAGGCGTGTCGATGCTGATTTAGGTTTCGCTTCTGCTTTAACTTATCTGTCTAAATCACACTGCATGTCATGCTAAAGGAAATAAGCCAGACAGAAAAAACCAAGAACCACAGGACTTCAGTCGTATGTGGAATATAAAACTGAAAGCAACAAAGGAAAAGCAAACAAACAAAGAGAAAACCTCGTGGACACAGTCAATAGTTTAGTGGTTACCTGGGGGCGAGGGGGGAGGGGGCGGGAGAGGACGGAGGGGGAGCAAATACACGGTGGTGGACAGAGAGCTGACCCCGGGGGGCAATGCAGCACACAGACGTGCACCGTAGGACCGTACACCTGGAGCCTATGTCATTCTTGCTAACCGATGTCACCCCAATAAGTCTGACAATAAAAAAGTCTGAACCATGCAATAAAAGTGTTCCATTTTTTTTTTTTAATCGCCGACTCCTAGAATGGATTCACTATTCTGAAATAACTTTTGACTCATTACAATGGGATTTGGGGAAGAAAATGGGGCAAATACGTGCGCTCCAGTTGTTCTGACTTGGGAAGTTCTGTTCTCTACTGCTTTTTTTCTTTTTCTTTTTACATATCAGGTAACTCTTGCTCTACTCACCGCGTGTGTCCCTGCGTGTGAAGTATCGGGAGAGGCTATGGGCTTTATGTTGCTGTTGGTGTGTTGTGGCGATCAGACTCCTGGGGCAGCGCCCTGGTCGTCCGTCAGGCGTGGGGTCTGTGACGAACAACAGGTGTAGCCACGCCCACACTTCTGTCCGCGACAAATGAAAAGCAGGGGTACGTTTTCTGTGGGATCTTGCCCTCTCTCACAATTCTCTCGTGCTGGAAAACTTCCCCAAATATTGGCAAGGATCTGGATTTGCGGCTGACCGATGGTCCCACATCCTGCCGTGGCCCCCAGCAACGCTGTGGCTTTGAGACAGGAGGTTTTGATGTGGCTCCGCTGGAGTCACGTCCTGCGTGTGATGTCAGCTGCATCAACTGCCTTACGTTCCGTAAGCAATGGGCTCGGCGGTCCATCCTGTATTATTTTTACATGGTCAAGTCGTTCTTTGAAATGACGACGTGGATGGCATCATCCCCGTATTTCTACATCAGATACGGATGCTCTCCTTTCAGTCTTTGGGTATTCCTTTAGTTATTCCAAGTGTAAGTGGGTGAGTTAAAGATAGAGGTTAAACATGTATGCCCAAATCATCAGCTCTCGGGGAAGTTCAGGTATGTTAACATAATCAATAAGATTATCCCCTCTGTTCTGTATTTTATAATAAGTTATCTTAGACATCAGATGGCTCATTTTCACTTCACTTTGTAGTTTAATCCTAAATTGCATGGAGGGCATAAGGGACTCAATATCTGCCTGCAGGGTGCTTTTGTGAATGCTAGGATATTTTAACGATAGAATGGAGTCTAGGCTAGTAGACAAAATATGGTTTCTAATGCTGAAGGCAACAGACAATAAGTGAGATTTGTATTTTTTCTGTCTGCACCGAAGAGCCCCGACTCAAAGGTGCACCAAAATGGCAAAGGGTAACCCTGAAAAAGATGGAGACCAGAAATGTTTAAAGATACTTGGAAAAGGAGATACACGAGCTATTGCATGCTTCGGTCAACACAGAGGGAAGACCCAAGTGTCTGAGCTGAGTTATAGGAAAGATAAGCCCCCGGGAGAGAGAATTGGCCCAGAAAGAAGGCCGTGCAGGTATCAGGCCTTAGGGATGCAGACAGTCAACATGAAGAAAAGCTGGGTAATTACATCGCTTTATCTGTCACGTTATCATTTATTTATAAGGTCAGCAAACTAAAGGTAAAATTGCAAAACCACCCGCCTTAATGGAAACGCCTCTGTGCATTTTATGGTACAGTATTTCTTTAATTAAACTTTACGAATTGGCTGGGCTCTGACATCTGTACCCAAAATGTGCTTGACTTATTTCTTTAAGTGTGGGCCGAGAATGTTCATCTTAATATGGATGGCATTTATGATAACAACTCAAAATTCCACTGTCATTATCGATAAAATTGTTAAGAATGTATTTAGGCACTGTTACACCATCACGTCTCATGAGTCCAGCAGAGATTCCCCAACAGACAGACACCCAAACGTCCCCACTGGTATCGTATGTTAAATAAAGGATTCCCAGCGAACATTTGAAAGACATCAGATGCCTTCCAGGGATGGGCAGCTGGGGGAGAGGGAAGGGATTAATCTAAAAAAGAGCGGTGGACCATCCCCAGCCTCTTCTTGAGTTCCTTGATTGAAGGCATTAAGTTTTATTTTATTAACTTCTTTCTTGCCCTTCCAAAGTTGAGGGTGCTCACTCCAGGGCTCCTGCAAAACTGCCCCGGGGAACCTCAGTGCAAAGGTTTGAAATCACAGCTGGCTGTGATTAGGAGGATCGGGGCAGATCAGAGCTTGATTAACTTTCAGCTGCTATTGGTTTGCCTCAGTTCCTGCAGGAGAATTAATCTGCAGGTTCGAGTAAATTTTGGATCTTAATGGATACCAGATACATTGAGCCCACCCAGACCACCAAGACTTCGCAACCCCTTTCCTCACATTTAAATTGTACAAATGAATTCATTCCTCCTGACCCAGTGGCCAAATTGAGTCTGCCCCACGTTTCTCCCACAGCGTTCCCTGTGTTATGCTTTCTAGTCTCAGAAAGTGCAGTTCCTAAGGGTAAGGTCCACGTCTTGGCTTTTTGTCCTTTCGGAAGAGCGAATTTAATTCCTTTCACTCAAAAGAGAGTTTGCTAGGTGAGTAGCACAGCGTTTCTGCTCCCTTTCTCTTAACCTGTGGTTGGGGAACGTGAGATCATTCCAGCTCTGTAAGCCATGACCTGTATCATCCACTTCTGTGATGCAACCGGACGGACCCCCCTTCCTCAGCTGAATTTATGCCATCTTAGTTAAAGACTCTTGAGTTGGAGATGTAGAGTTATTATCAGGCATCATCATGACCTTGATAAGCATTAAGAGGTACTTGGTCATTAAGTATTTTTACAAGAATCCATGTTTTGGGATCCTTACAGCCTATATTGATACATTTCCTAACAAGGAGAGATTCCTCATCTAACCCCTTCCTTGCTAACTGAATATTCCTGTAAATTGAGACACTCACTCGAAAAAGAACAAAAGAAAAAAAGAAACACACATTTGTAACACACATTTGTAACCAAAGTAACACACATTTGTTTCAATTCGAGAGACTTCTATTTTTCTGTTGGATCATTATGAGAGTATTGACATATAAACCCCACAGTTACTATGTAAATAAAAATGAAGTGGTCATCAACATGAATAAATCAAACAGAAGTCTTCCTACCAGGCCTGTAACTCATTTCCTTTGGGAGCATCTCCCTGCAGGAAGTAGGAGGAAGACTCAAAGCTGAGAGAACTCAAAGCTCATGGAAGTGCTCGCGTACCTCTTGGAGAATTTTAATTCTGCTAAATGAAGGAGGGGAAGTGTCTATTTGTGACTTCTTGCATCGCTACGGCCAGTTGCTTCCAGCTTCTGACTCATCTTATTCTCTCCAAAAGGTTCCATTAGCCCTATACTAACAGGAATTTTCAGAGCTGAGGCACTCTTAGGAGATCCTCTGAGAGTGAAGCGCTGTACGCGTCGCCCTGCCTAGCTGAGGCTGTCCCCCACTCATGTGGGTCGTCGGAGGGCACGTCCCCGTGTCTCCATCACTGTCTCTAGCCACATCATTTCTGCTTTCTCTCAACCCTCCTCTCGCAGAAGCTCTGCTTCAGCAAAACTGACTTCCCTGTCTTTCTCCATTAATGCGGTGTCCAGTCCACACCTGCCCTTGCCTTCAGTCCCTTGTCCCACCTGCCAGGCCCTCCACCTGCCGAGTTGCTACATCCTCTATGACTGACTCCCAGGCTACCTGCAGCACCGTCTCATCCACAGGGTTTGTCTTCATCTTCTCACGTTAATTCCTTCTTATCTACTTTTATGTACCTTCCTCCTTTGTTTCAGACATTTGGCACTTGGTTCGTGGTCTCCGGGGTGAGTCTTTAACACTTTACGAAACCATCTGGTCTCTGCAACTTGATTTTAATCTCTCAAGGTAGGAGGTACACTTTTTTTTAAAAAGATAAGAATCACACTTTTCTCATACCAGCAGTAATTTGTTTTAATTTACCAGTATTTGCAAACTATAATGCTTGTGGTACTAGCAAAAGAGATAGTATAGTATCATTAAAATGTTCTTTGCCTCAGAATCGCCAGCAAAATCTTACATGTTTAGGAAAAACACCGTTCGACCATTAATACCTACTAGCAGTGCTGCATTTGGTTTGCAAACAGGACGCCAGGTAATGGGTACAGATAATCGGCCTCTTGCTTGATTGCAAGTGCCGTGCAAATAACTCTGCTTGTCACGCCGTTACCACACGTGGTAATGGAGCAATACCTAGTACGTAGTACGTAGCTGGTGGCCAATGAATAGTTTTGCGCGAGCAAACGAGTGAACAAAGAAATAAAATAACCCAGATAAAAACTCAGGTGTAAAAGGCCATCTTACTTTTCTATCATTAAGATTAGTTATGATGGATGAAAACAATGACAATAATGGGACACAGGGCTACCCGTACGCTAATACAGGGTCTCTCTGGATGAATGGCCAGTGATAACTTCACCTTGCTTTTTTCCAGAAAACGACTGTGTTTGTGTATTTTAAATACATGGACAACCAGAGAGAAATGCAAAGTAAATGTCTCTGGGGATCAGTCTCTATGCAGCTCAAAGTGGCCAAAATTTCCGCTGAGGGAGTCAGGCGTTGGAGCACATGAGAAAATTCGGGGTATATCCAAGGGAGTCAAATGCGTCTGACTTAGTCATGGAGGTTGATCTCCAACGTTACTGAGTGCAATTTTCTTCTAGGCCGAATGGTGGCTCCCCCGCTACCTGGTTTCCCTTCCAGTCTATGGCCCTGGGACACAGGGGGTGCACCCGTGAAGGTGCATGAAAGACTCGGTCTCGGAAGTAACTGAGTGTGTCAGAACTTAAGGACTCAAGGGGTTGGAGGGACAAAGTGTGCTTCTTCCTACACTCTTCTCTGCTAGCATGACTGGGACCCTCAGTAGAGACGTAGCTGCTCAAAGGACTTACACCAGGGACCTGGGCTCCCCCGATTTCAGGAACACTACCTCTATTCCTTCCTCTCATCACAACCCAGTCCTCCGAGTACAGCTGATTTCATCCTACAATTGGGAGCACTGCTTTCCCTCCTTCTCACCAAAGTGTAGGTGTCCGGGTTGGAGCTCCTAGAACCCACTGCAGACAGAAAGGGCAAAAATGGTACTAAAATATGTATATTGCAGGTCATTACTGTGTTGGAAACTTCTAGAATGCAAGTCCCATACTATTTCCCTGTGGTTGCAATCCATCATTAGACATTAAGTGAATGAAGGACAAAGTAATCAATATACATAATATAAACCACAGCCTCCGAGAAAAGTAGCCAGCGTTTTTGCAATCTATTAAAATATGTCACCCCAGGAGTCAAATATTATGGACGGAGTAGCTACCCAGCACGTAAGACTGTTAGACACGGATGATTAAGCCCTGAAGAAAAGACACTTTTCAAAAGAAGAAAGCTAAAAAGAAGGTGACCGTGAAAACCAGGAAATGAGGCTGACGCCCACGTTGTCAGTTTAAAGACGAGCAAAGGGCACGCGAATCAAGACTCTGGTACCTTCCAGCTCCAAAGCCATTTTTAGACACCACTGACGCACGAGCCAGCACACAGAAGCCGTCTTGGAGACGAGAGGGTGTTCCTGAAGAACTGGTCATGCCATCTGCTGCCACAATTAGGTCAGGGACGGTCTGTTGGGTTATTTTAGCCCAGTAGGAAGTTGTCAGTACTTGAGGTGACAAAGGCCCCCTTGGTCTTGCTGGGGACGCTGTGTCACACATTCACTGCTGTGCTGGCCTCACACCCCTCCCTTGGCTGAGTTCTCTGTGTCTGAGAACTCAGGCTCCCCATTGCCCTGCTCCTCATTAGACACCTTAAGGGTCACCGGCAGGCAGTGGTCTTTTTTTTTTTTTTAATAGAAACAAGGGTCTAGCATGAATGTGTTATGGAGTTTGAATAGCTTTCTCCTCCCCGAGGACCCTGCGAATTGGGGCTGGAGGTCGGTTGCCAAAGACGGGCTCGGTGGGAGGCCGCGCCTGGGAGCCAGGGGGGTGATCTTCCCGGCGGCTGTCCTGGCTGCATCTTCCCTGCTGTGAAGCTCCACGTCCCAGAGGCTACTGACCCAGGAGCCTCCATCAGCTTTGAACCCACTTTTAATAACAACAAGCTCAGAGAATCTGGGGAGTTTTCCACCAAAAAAATGGCTGGAACGCTGACAGGCATCTCCCCGAGGTCCGCCGCCACTTCGGGGGGCCTTATCTCCTCCCCCGCCCCAGCCCCCCACAACCCCAGTTCTGGAAGCAAAAACCAAACATCACCTTTTGGAATGAAACCCGCAAATAAAAACCAATTAAGCCACCTCACCGCCGGCCCCGGCCCCGCCCTCGGAGGTCCCGCCGTGCTGACTTTAATGTTCTGTGTGACAGCTCTGGGGGCCGAATTCTTCGGACAGCCACCGTCCTCAGGGTGGGGGCTGTGCGAGCCAACTTCTTCATTAATCACAGCGGAGAGTTCGGCTCTCGTGACCCCAGTGCACGGACGCCCGTCTCGGCTTGCAGTCCTGCTCCTTGCAACAAACAGGCTGCACAATGTGTTTACTTTACATGTCAGATACTGTTAGCCTTGAACTGGGGCCTCTCGTGTGAACTACCCAGCGAGTCCCACACAGCCGGTCTCAGGTTTCGCTTCCACCACGGAAGCCACATCAGACCTCCGAGCTCGGGATGATCACGGTTTTGACGGAACTGCTTGCAGGTGATGTCTGCAGGTTTACGTGACGGTCGAAGTCCACGTTAAGCGGCCGATGTCCAGCCCTGTTTCCTTCGGGGTTTTCTAGGTCAGGGTCAGGAGAACACAGTGCTGTGGAGGTGCTGGGAGGAACTCGCCTGCTCCCTGTCGTGGGGTGCACCAAGTTTCCATGTCTGCAGTTAGTTCTCCAACCTGCGCCTTTCTCTCTCGTCAGGGCCCCCTGCCCCGGGGGTGGTGGTCGCATGGCTCTCCTTGAATCGGGTTCTTTTCCTACACTTGTCATTGTCAGTTACTCAAGTCATTTCTCACTTTTCTGGAAGCTCTGCTTCATACAAAGCCAACAGGCAAAAGTTCAGCTGCTCGCGTGCCGTCGTTACTCCGAGTGTGTCACTCCCCTCTCAGCAGACCCTACGCAGAGGGCACGGCCTTCAGAAATGTCCCCACGCGAGGGCAGCTCGAGAAAAGGACACGCTCTAACGTGTATATGCTCTAACGTGGTAACATTTTAGGGCGGACCACTCGGGGCCTGGGGGAAAAGGAATTTCCCGTTTTCATCAGGCAACTTCCTTGATTCAGTGCGTGCCCAGAATTGCACTCAGCATCAGGGTGAAAGAGCTCCAAAGGTGAAGTTCTTCTAGATGGTGAAGACTCTCGGGCAGGGACAGTACTGTTTTAATCTCTCCAATCTGGTGACTCTCAATGGGGGAGATTTTGCCCCTGGGGACAGTTAACAATGTCCAGAGACATTGTTGCTATGACGCATGCCATCTATAGGATGGTGACAGGGTCTGTACTAACCGTCTTACAATGCAGGAGAATCCCTGCCCCCAGACCAAGAATTACCTGGGTCGCCGTGTCAGCCTTGCTGCTGCTGAGGAATGCTGCTGTCATCTGTGTCAGTACCCAGCCCAGTGCTCTATGTCTAATGGATACTCGATAAACGCCAATAAGGACACGAGGAAGGCGAAGCTCCTGACCTCGAGGCAGCCTTCAGTCCCACGCACGAGTGCTCCCTTACTCATCTATGCGATGCTAGATGTCGCCTGTCTGCCTAGACTCTGTGACTTCCTCTTTCTTCCCGCCATCCCTCACTTCCTCAGACGGCCCGCCCCAGCCCAGGTCTGTTAGAGTCATCTCGCCTGCTTAGCTCTCCGTCTCCAGGCCGACAGCTCTCCGAGCCAGGAGACCACAGGGACGGGATCAATAGGCGACCTGAAATCAGGAGTAGCACCCGTCGCCACCACCTACTCTAAACATTAACGTCACTTGATGGATTTCGGCAACCGTCCCATTTTATGCCAGGCCCTGTTGATACAAGTGCTGTAGCTGTAATGAAGTTAAACTCAATATATTTTTTCCTCTAGTTATAACTGGCAATAATTTTGCAAGTTCCCAGCTACCGTTGAAGCCATTTGGGGCAGGCAAAAAAAAGCAAACACACTCCGGTATGAAATGTAATTGTGGTTGCCACATGTGAAACAGGTTAGCTACCAACTTTTCTCGTGAGCCTTACTCTCATTTACAGACGCTCTCTCTTGCTTAAACCAAGTATATTGCACTAATACGAAATGGAGACAATTATCTGGGCATTTCATTTAAAGGAAAATGGCTTTTCCTGGAAACATTCAGATTATGGAGACAAAATGAGACCTGAACTATGTTGCCAGAGGGTGTATTAACGTTTTCAGATTATTTATCATAGAGATGTGGAAAATAGACTCCACGCCCGGGTCCAGAAATGTGACCAGACACAGTTAATTAGTGTGTGCGTACTAGATGCTAACACATTGAACTTGTTGCATTGATGACCCATTTAATCATCTCAGTGACCCTCTGAGGTATATAGTGATCTCTTCATTTTTATAGTTAAGTGCACTGAGGTTCAGAGAGGTTGAGTAACTCCTAAGATTATACAGATAGAAAAAGAGGCTTAACTTACTATTAGAAAGAACATGGAATAAAACCTTAAGTTCATTAAGATTATAGACTCTTAAACAGCCATTAGAAAGTTTAAACACATTTGACATTATGAATTGTCCCTATATCTCTAGCAATAAATGCCCTTTTCTATATTCAGCAGGGTCAAGTCGCCACCAGTTTATAGTTCTGTGTCTGGTCCTTATTCTTTCCGTTAACCAACTTTATGAAAATATAACTCATCTCTAAAATGTATGGTTCTCTCTCATCGTGACAAAAGCAAATCATCTATTATTTTAAGTTCTTCTCAGGGCAGATGATGACTTCTCTAAAAGTAACATGTCGATACCTGAGCCACGGTCTAGCATCTCATTTCATTTTAGATGTGCCTGTATAAACACCTCATTGTATCATTAGATGGATGTCCTTGGCCACTTTCAAATAAGCATCTGAAGGTGATTTCATGAGGAAAATGTTACCACAGGGAGAGAAGATACCCTGGAAAAATAAATAAGGAAATACTCTAGGTACTTACAGCTACTGCGAGCTTCGTTTCTTAATCATACTTAATTCATCTAAGTAAACTCTATTTGTGTAAGGGAAAGCACACATTTTCTTTAAGTAGACCAATTTGCAAAGAGCCCTGTACGTACATCTGTAACCTACTATAAACACGAACACACAGGGTCCTTTCACACGTATTGTTTTTTTATATATATTTTTATTTCGTATCAAGGATTTCTATTGACGTCAATGGCAGTCTCGGTGTTGGAGTGAATCGTAAAGATTTAACAGGCGGTGGCTGAGAGGATTTTAGCTCATTCACCGAAAAGAGAGAGAAAAAAAAGCCTTGCCTAAGTGATCGAGCCAGCGAATCCCAACTTGGGAAATTCTGCCCATTTCAATCTTTATGAGTTGGATGAACAGGGTCAGTAACAGTAACGGAACAGGCTCATGGTTCCGGACGCTCGAGTATTTCAGTTGGGTAGAAGCTTGTAATAAATTACTTCCTATCCCAAACTAATTCAGCCTGTTTCCATTTCCGAATACTCCTTTCTAGCATTTCTACCATCAGGTAGGGAAACAGAGATTATGATACACGTAAAATTCAGTTAGACATTCCCATTTGCGTTGACACTTTGGAAATCAGGCTCCATGCACACACCCCCCCCCCCCATTTTAACACCGGTGTCAATCGCTGTCCCGTTGGCCCACATGTTTTCACAACGTTTCTCAGGGATTGTCGGATGTTAAAAGTATCCACAAGGCGTGTCACACCACGAAAGCTTGCGTCCTGTGTAGGATTCGTCCCTTCACCGTGGGGAGGATTATGTGCTTTCATGACTTGCTAATTAATAATCACCGGAGTCCCTTCTGGTTTAAAAATAGTCTTTTCCAGGTAATTCAGTCTCTGGTGAGAAAAAGTGAGATTTCCTATCTCCTGCCCCTGCTTCCTCAAATTGTTTCTGGGGGTTCGCACTGGGGCGGGAGGTGGCGCCCCTGAGCCAGGTCGGGGAGGGGGGGCCTCCGCGGGTGTGACCCGACACCTGCTGACACCCTCTGAGCGGGCCGGGTGGTAGGCCATGCAACGCCGTCTAACTTACTTGCAAACCCGGTCCCACTCCTGATAAGCAAAGTAATCAAAAGGGTTTCATACCCTTAATGAGAATACAAGTCGTACATCAGTCTTCAGATGAGAAATCTGAGTTAGAACCCCGAGCTGTTCAGTCATTTTAACCAAACACAGAAGTGGGGTGGGGGGGTCCGGGGAGGGAGGATAAACTGAAATAAATTGTGTGCACTTTGAACTTTGAACTCCTCTCATGACTGGCTGTCCCGGAGTGGCGGTGGCTGTGTGCTCCCAGAAGCAGCTATGGGTGATTCTCTGCACCCGTGCTGTCTGCTGTCCTGGGAGGAAAGGGAGAAGGTCAGGCCCTGAGACTGACGGGGTCTAGGGACCGGTCTTCTCATGCAGGACCCCTCGTGCACGGTGCTCCGTAAGGCGAAGCCTGCCTCATTCCCACTTGGTGTGAAGAGCAGTACTTTCCCCACGAGCCCCATGGTGGGGGGAGGCTGCAAACCTCACCAGCCCCCCAATTCCAAAGCTCGTTCCCCTTTTTACCTCCTACCGCTGGTCCCGCCCTCCCAGTGAGCTGCACGGCCGCCGCTCTACCACCCAGCCTATCTGATCCCCGTGGAAGATGAATGGCTTCGACTAAAAACATTAAACAACGGCAAAACCGAAGTGCAGCATCGGGTCGACCTCACTGGGCTGCAGAACTTCCTCTCTTTTCTTCCTGTTTCTGAGGCCAGGTGTGGGTTTCTTTGCCATCCACTCATACTTGCTGGAATCCTTTTCAATCAAGGGTGTTTCTTTTGTGAAATTTGAAATCACGGTCATTTGTCTTTCCTAGCTTTCTTTTCCGTAGGAAGCAGCGCTACATGTAGATACATGGGACGATCTGAGAAGGAACCTTGGCTCTGTCACGTGTTACTGTTAGTTCTCACCCCCAGGGCTGTCACTTTAGGATATTAGTTTTCTCACTTGCAAAGTCAAACCAAATAGCTGCTCCTTGCTTTGACTCTTAGGGTGGTTGGGAAGATGCAAAGGTATAATGTATATAGAAGCAACTCAAAAACTTTAATGGACCAACTATGAAAGGAATTAGACTGCTAAGCCATATAGCAGACTTATTATTACTATACACTATTTTAATATACATAAACTTAACTTACTGAATACACCTGAGTCAAAAACATCAGGGGAGCATTGCCCAAGTCTATTCCAGTGCTTCCTGGAATATTAGTTAATTGGTACAGACATACTTAATTTTTAAGCAGTGAGCTATGATTCTGGGTGGCTATCACCACAATTAAATTGCAAACTTCTGTCTTTTTTTTTTTTTTTGTGTGTGTGTGTGTGTGTGTAAAACAACAACCATTTATTATTTCTCATAAGATTTGCGATTGGCTAGATAGTTCTGTTTATCCAGGCCGGTCTCCCCGGGCTGAGCTGCGATCTCTCATGTGTGTGCAGTCAGCTGCTCTGTGTGACCCCCACACCCAGCAGGAGAGACTGAGCTTGTTCTCTTTTTTTTTTTTTTTTTAATTCATTTTTATTGTTAGACTCATTGGGGTGACATCTGTTAGCAAGGATTACATAGGTCTCAGGCATACAATTCTACAGTGCATTGTCAACTTGATGTATAATAAGTTCACCACCTAATGTGACTTCTCTTTCCATCACCTTATATTTAGCTTCCCCCCCTCCTCTCCCACCCCCTCCCCTTAAGATGCCACTTGAGTAAGGACCAGCTCCCCACATAGTTTGCCACCAGTTTGCATCATCTGAAAATGCAACCATTCAAGTGCTAAATTGTGCAATGACTAATAAAGTTTCTGGAGAGCCATTGTGGATTTCATCACTTCTTACTCACCCAGCATGCAGGTTAAATAATATTCTCTATTGCTGCCAAGATATTAATATAGAGCAGGCAGCTCATGCTGGGGACCAGGATTCGTGGGTCTTTGGGATGGTGGTAGGGTGCTGTGAGAGGACGGTACACTTTCCACAATGGGCATCTTAGGGTATGATCGAGTTGACCTAATGACCCTCCCACATGAACTATTGACCCCAGTCATGAACTGCGAGGCCACTAATATGCAAATTCCCCAGACATTGGGCCGTTGAGAACTGCATGTTTCTCATGATGACATACTTGAACATAAAAATGTGAGCGCTTCCAAATCTACCCAGTCATCCTGTTCCTTCCCCAATCCTCTAGGCTAGTGGTTCCCAACCCTTTCCCACTGGTGTACCCCTTTTAAACCCATTTCTATAAATTGTACCCCTTGTTTTTAAAACAGCTGCTTTTAAATACTGACACTTTTGTTCAGTGCCTATCTTAATGTAAAAGAGTGGAAATGGGGTAATAAGTGAAAAAAGAAAAATGACTACACTAAAAGTACAAACTATAGATTTAACTTTATGATATTCGTAACAGTTAAATATTGATAGGTGATCAATATTAAAACATTAAATAAAAAAGCTACTTGAAAAGAATCACGATTAAAGACAATGCACTTACTTTTACTCAGTAACTTTTACTCAGTAACTAAACTGATCAGTCTGACTACATATGGATTTATGTTTGGTGAAGTTCTAGAAACATCGCAAAGGACTGTTCTGAAACTGTGCACAATGATTGGTAGAAAAGAGGTTTGGAGGAAGGGTTCATAGCCATGCCCTTATCAATCATTGTTTGCTAATGTAATTTAATTTTGAAGAATCTCCATTAACGGTGATTCAAACTTAACATTCATTGTTTCATAACTAACGTTTTGCATTTTTTACTTGTTTTTTTTGCCATTACTGATTTTTTTGTGTGTACCCCTGACCAGCCCAACGTGTACTCTTGGGGTACGCATACCACTGCTTGGGAACCAATGTTCTAGACGTATGCAAGAAGGCAAGGTTCTAATGACCACGCTCAACAAAATGACCCATGGTGACTCCGGACATAACCGGTCTAAACAAACATCATTGACCCTTGAGTCAATGTGGCGAGGAGGATTTAATCAAGAGTCAAATGTTCAGGTAGCTCGTGATTAATCCTTTTCCCCCCTGAGAACCATTCTACCCTAAGCTTCTAAATATTGACAGAGTTTGAAAATGAATCTATTTCAAGTTTTCAAGATTATGGAGCTGAGATTACTTTGTTCAAGAAGCTCTTCTACTTCATTGTCGAGGGTGTTTATCAAGTAATGAGTGGCAGACATGGATGAGCTGTGGCTGTCCTGAGAGTGGGAACCAGTTAGGGAGACCCGAGCCTGAGAGAGCTGCATGAAAGGGACCTAGAGCTCATGGCTTCCCTGAACAAAGGGGACCCAAGGACCCCAGTGTGGGCTCTTCAATCACAGGTGTCCTCAATATAGAGTGACTGAGATCATGGAGAATATGCCTGGGAGTGGCATGGTCCCAGTCATGCTGTCACTGTGCGTGCTGTCTTGTTGCTCCTCTCCATTTTTTTCCTCAAAACTAAATAAACTTGGCCCTGTGTGAACCGTGTTTTGTCTCTTGGATCTGACTGCCAATCTGAGCTCAAGATGATTGCTAATCAGGTCTGATGACTCTAAAGGTGAGCCTCATGATATAAGAAACCACTTCTGCAAACTTCTAGAACTATGTCGGGGGTGATGGAGAAACAGAACAAAAATGAAAATGTCCTGACTATGCACCGATGTATATACAATAGTCCCCATCTTCTATGTAGTTTTGCTTTCTGTGGTTTCAGTTACCTGCAGTAAAAATATTAAATGGAAAATTCCAGAAATAAGCAAATCATAAGTTTGAAATTGGATGCCATCCTGAGTAGCACAATGAAACCTCACACTGACCCACTCGGTCCCACCCAGGACTTGAATCATCCCTTTGTCCTGCAGGTCCACGTTGTACATGCCAGCAGCTGTCTCGGTTATCAGATCAACTGCAGAGGTATCACAATGCTTGCGTTCATGTCACCTTTATTTTACTAATAATGGCCCCAAAGCACAAGAGTAATGATGTTGGCAATTAGGATATGCCAAAGAGAAGCAGCCAAGTGCCTGTTACCTATGATCAGAAGGCCAGTGGTAGCCCAGTGCTAGGTCACAATGCCTATGTCATTCACCTCTCTTCATGTCATCATGGAGGTGCTGTATCATCTCACATCATCAGGATGGGTATTTTGAGAAAGAGAGCAAGAGAGAGACCACATTTATGTAGCATGCATTACAGTAGGTTTTTATAATTGTTCTCTTTCATGATTTGTGTTTGTTGTTAATCTCTTGTTGTGCCTCAATTGTAAGTCAAACTGTTTGTATAGGAAAAGCACATTGGGTTTGGTACAATCCACGGTTTTGGGAACCTACTGGGGACCCTGGAATGTCTCCCCCATGAATAAGGGGGGAACTTCTGTACCTATAATACTTTGATGAGTACACAAGTACAAGTAGAAAGGTCTGAGAAAGATGAATATGTGCTTAGCATGAATAAATGGTTCGAGGTCTGTGATGAACAGCTATCAGCACGTCAATGCCCAGAAATCGTACAAGCTGATTTTTGTCTGT
Source organism: Lyroderma lyra (assembly GCA_004026885.1). Lineage (NCBI taxonomy): Eukaryota > Metazoa > Chordata > Mammalia > Chiroptera > Megadermatidae > Lyroderma > Lyroderma lyra. Next base: position 251,368 of record PVJL010001129.1, on the reverse strand, counting down.
GTAACCTACACAGAGGAAAGAAGTCAGAAGAGCTGCCAGCACTAAAATGTCCCACCTAAACACTGGTGACATAGAATATGTTTTTTCTGGTATTTTTCTAGTACCCCAAAGAATCTATTGGAATAGAAAAATAATAGAAATTCACGACCTACTTAAACACCTGTGGTTTGGTGGTTTGGACGTTGGATAAAACATCACTTTTCATACAAGTAATTTAGGTCAAAAGGGATTTAAGCAGCCAAGTGCTGCGTGCTCAATTCTGTTGCTTTGGGGTTCACTTGCTCATCAGTTATTGATAACGAGTCTCCTCTGGATAGTCTTCTGTAAGTCCCATTTTGAAAGCAGTCTATTCTGACCATGGATTAGGGGGGATGAAACATAGTAGCGACTCAGGGGCTTTTAAACCAAGTGTCTTTAATCACTGCAAAATCTGCGAAAACTCCAGGAAAGGTTATTCCGCAAAATGGGTGAATCCCACCCACTGTACGAACCCATTTGGTAGAGTAACCTGCACTGGAATGCAGGTTTCGTAATGATTAAAGACAATTTGATATTTTAGATAATTTAATAACTTAGTCTTGGAATCCCAATGCGTAGCTAACCTTAGGACTGGGATTTTTAAAAAAATGGGCTTGTTTTATTTTCCAATATATTCCTAAGTTAGACTACTTGCAAACATTTATTTATGAAGGTCACTTTTTAAACCAGTGCTGTCACTGGGAATGCAGTGACAAAGACTATGCAACATAAATAATTCACATATCCCTGTTTCAGAAAAAGGGGAAACGTCACCACTGACGAGAGAGTGGGTATCTGAGGTTCGGAGAAAAATGATTTAGTTTGGTAAGGTCTATGATGGCTACAGAAACAAACATATATATTTGATTTCAAAGACGGATGGGGAAAGTCTTAATAAACTCACAAGTGTGTTGCTGAAACTACTGCTTGGGTATAATGAAAACATTTAAACCTTTTCAGAAATACAAGGGCTCAGAGTATATGATACCCAATTAGCCTTTCTGAAAGAAATACTCTGGCCAATTGAAAAATAAAGAAATAATTCCATGCTGGGAAAGATGGGAGAGAAGAGAAATGATGATGAACCACGACACCACTAAGCTATAATAATATATAAGTAATCGCCAGCATCATTGGAACACCTCAAGAAAACACATCAAGTAATTATTTAAAGAATACGCAGCCTGGGAATGTTGTCAGGAAGAAAAAGAAAGAAAAAAGCTCACTAAATTTCATATATACTTTTTCCACATCAGAGACAATATAAACAGCTTTATCCTCATTAAGTGTAGAGCAGTACACTGCTATTATGTTGTACTGACCCACACGTGGGCTTACACGCAGCAAAACACAACTCTCATGAACGTAGGTGGACAAGGACTTTATTACGCAGAATTTACGTAGCTCTCAGAATTGACAGGGAGATGGTAGGAAAATGGTTCAGGCAGAGTCAGAGGGAGGCAGATCGCACTAAGCAGCATGACACTGAAACCTGACATCTGTGCTTCCACCGCAGCCATCCCCCTTGGGCACTGGTCAGCTTGGTTGGCTCCATGGCTCCGGACACCATGACCCACTGTGAGTCTTCATGCTACCGTAGCCACTGGGAACAAGTGTGTAAGAGTGCAAAGCCTCGGTAGGGACCTAGAACTGACCAGCCTAAGGACATTTGCTCCCTCCCTGAGCCACCACCCTCTCGGCCCTGCCTCGCCCCCTTGTCCCCAACCCTGACTGAGGTGTCCATAATTTGGAAAGGGGAGAAAAAGGATAAGTGTCTATTCCAGAAAAGTGCACACACACACACACACACACACACACACATGCACACACTTCTTCACACTTTTAACTGTACTGTGAATTGGAGCCGTTAGGTAGAAAAATTCAGAAGCACCGGACTTGGTAATCATGTATATGAAAATGAAATGGAATCCTTTCTATGAAAGGGTTACATACACTTCAAGGCTCGAGAGCAGCAAAAAGGTGACCATTATTCCAGGCATAGCGGTTAAAAGTCAGAGTGAGATCTCTCATTTTCTCCTCAACGTCTCCTAGGACTCTGGGACCACAGTCACATGGACATTTGGCTGGGAGACCAAGTGTAGAACTGAAAGAAAACGAATGCTTATGTCTCTAATATAATGAGGCTTTAGATTCAGGTTAACCTAAAGTGACTCCTTTCCCAGTGAATTTTACCTAAATGTCAAAAGTTGCGTGCCAGGACTAGCTCCACATATTTTCATTGCCACCCTGATCTGGCCGAGAAACAAGAACACAACTTATAGACGCTCTGGTTGTAGCGGATCGCTTTTATTTTTGTAAGGATTTCCCTGCCAAGTTCTCGGACATGGAAACTTGCATTAGCGTGCTTAAGATGCACACCAGGGAGGTGTTAGAGGGTGCTCCTTGACTACCACTTCTCAATGCTTTGGGAAATTAAAAATAGCCGTGATTTTCAACATTTTGCAATATTATTTTTATGCCTTTACAACATCGTCCCCTTCAAGGATGTCAAGATTGTATTCCTCTAATTTTTTTTTTTCTGGTACTTAGATAATTTTACAGTCACGTTGCACTTTCTCTTGTACACATCAGTGATCGATCTCAGGGAAAACTCATCTCCAGGATTTGTCTGTTCTTTGCAAATGTAGATTTTTATTCTGATGCCCCAAACTAGAAAAATGTCTTCAGATTGGAGAATTTAAATGTTTTCGATTGTTACTGTCAAAATTGTAAAAATTATTTCAACTTGCGTGAGGGCCACAGGACCAAGCCTGCTTATCTCAACGTCTGATGATTCTAAAATGAGGTTGCTGATGATTTATTCATTGGTCCACAAGTACTCAGTGAATTACCTCTGTGTCAGGCACTGCAGGGGCCAGCAACTCATCAGTGTATAATCAATCACCATCCTGCCCACGTGAGGCTTCCATTCCAGTGGCGAGAGACAGAAAATTAAAAAAACAACCAAATAATAGAGCAGGTCACAACACGGTAATTCATGTGGAGGAAAATATGCAAGGAAGTGGGACAGAGACTTGAAGGGAAAGGGGTTTGCAATTTTCTATGAGGTCGTTGTGAAGGTCTTCCCTTGAACATGACTTGAACACATGGACGTGAAGAATGTGAGAGCTGATGACTACCTGTGTGTGGGAAGACTTCTCTGGTCAGGGGAAGTAGCCTGTGCAAAGACCACAGTGTCCGAGGGTCAGGAAGGACCTGGTGTGGGCAGCACAATGAGCAGGGCAGGCAAATGATGATAATGAGGGTGATGCGGCAGAACGTTGATGTAGGAGAAAGTGACATTAGGCTCCAGGACCAAGGGACATGGTGCAAGTAAATGCCTTCTGTCTTTAACCCAACAGAGAAAGGGGACTCGTAGCAGAAAGGAACCCTCAGGCTGTTGCATTCATGTGGACAGAGATGGTGCCTTGAACACAGTAGAGCTTAATATGCAAACCTTTAAAAAACTGTGTGTGCAAGTCCCGTAATGATATTTGCAAATTATTACTCAGGATGAAAGAGAGAGAGAGAGAGAGAGAGAGAGAGAGAGAGAGAGAGAGAGAGAGGAGTATCTGTTCGTATAGTTGCATTAGAGCTGAGAACTGGCAGAGCTAGGATTGGAGAGAAGTCCTTCTGTCCTCAAAGTCCTAGAAATAAATGTTCTCACTATGTTAACGTCTTCCTTATATCCTTAAGGCTGACTAGATGTACAGTTTTAAACAGAAAACAACGGTCCTGTCCCATTACAAACAGTACGTGTGGTCAGCCTAGTCTCACTGGGCTAAATTCAAGGTGTCAGTAGGCTGACCAGAGGTTCTATTTGAAACAGGACAGTACCGTTGTCTTCTGTCTCATTTAAAACAGGACACCTAGTCAGCCTACCCTGGATTCTCCCATTTTTCTGAAGACTTTTCTATTTCAATGCTGTTAATTATAATAGAGAAAGTCCTCTAGGAGTAAAGCGTATTGTCCTTGAATGTGGCTGGGATCTGGGGCAGAGCTTTCTTAAGTGACCGCATGTGGAAAGAGTAGAGTTGGAGCATCTGCCCGGTATGCAGGTCCTCATGACCAAGTTCCTCCTGGGGGTAGAGGACTGAGTAGAGTGTATCACAATATTTACAGATATATCCCCTTCTATAAGCAAACAGACTTAGAGATACACCTGAGGAAAGACAGTTAGATAGTCAGCATCACTCAGAGACCCATCGTCCCTTTCAGTAGGTGTGCACTGAGCATGTCAAATGCTTGGGACTTCTGCATCAGACTCTGGGGACACTGGCAGACTGGTTAGCACAGACAACCTTCTTGGCATTTGTGGCCAATTCACTTACACTGCAAAGAAGAGGATACATATGCAAGTCCCTATGCAAAACATCTTCATACATGAAATATTTAAAATGTAAATATGCTCATTGCATTCTATCAAAAATATACATGAGTCCTCTCCATAAGCCCATCAATAATATGTAGTACCTGTGAACAACTTGGTACATGCTTTAACCAAAGATTTAAATCCTACAGGTGAAAACTATAGCATGGCATATAGTGCAATTTAAGTTAATAGACTGCATGGCATAACATATTGTGTACAACTTTCTATTTTGTCACAGATGGAAAAAGCTCATTCTTTTGGTGACTCCATTCTACTCTACCATAGAGAGTTATCATTTATGTAAAATTTTAAGTTTTCTATTTTAAAAAATAAAAATGGAATAAACATGCTTATATTTTTTAAAATATTTCTACATGACACGAATGTTAGGAATTGCTGTGTTGGTGTATTATACTCGTATGCTGTAATTAGATAGACATAGGCTAGTTGCTCCCCAAAAGTTTCACTACTTTTAAACTTCCACCAACAGTTCAAGGAAAATGACTGTGTTTCCTAAAGGTGGGTATTATAGTTCTTTTTGGTCTTTCCAGGTGGATGAATAAAAAATATCGCACTGGTCAATTTCTATGTATCGCTTATTGCTAAGTTTGATTCTTTCAAAAATTTTATTACCAATGTGTATGTTTTCTGTGATTTGCCCGTTCATATCTTAATGTGATTTTACTCTTGAAATGCAGACTGATTTCTAACTCACTTTCTGGTTGTTACTTACATACTCTAGGCATTAATAATTTATTGCCACGTATGCTGAAATTATTCTCTCTGGCTTGACTTCTCCAAAGGTCACCCTAGTTTTTGGTCTTTGTTTATTTGCTTTTTTTTTCTTTTGTTATACAAAATATTAAGTTTTAATTCGGTTAGAATAATGGATATTCCCGTTTCTGTTATTTGATTTAATGATATTCCTAAAAATAACTTTCAACTTAAAATTAATTTTAAAAAACATCACCTATGTTTGCTTTTATTCAATTAAAGTTTTTAAATTTACATTAAACTATTTTGTACATCTAGCAAGGTTGTAATTCCAATTTTTTAAAAAAACCTTGTATTTATTTACATTTAAAAATAGTTATCCTTAAAGCCTAAGGGCTCATAACCATGTTCTTTTTCACCATATTCTATGGAGGATAACATAACAAAGTGTTTTATAAATATGTATTTCACATCTAACAAATATAACTATGTAAAGACATGTAAATGCATATATGACCATATATATTAAGCTTTCTATTGTCTACACACATATAGTTTATATTTATACTTTTTGTACATGTGTAAAAATAATCTTATCTATCTACCACACATTTTATTATAATTTGCGTTAAACAAATACTAATTCTTTTTTGAACAAATTATTCTTTGCCAAAATGTGAATGTTAGAATATAACAAAAATAAACATACACACAATTATAACTTTAAAACTTCATATTTAATGTAGTTAACTAAAAATTTGTTACTCTGTGTTCAACAAATTTTGAAAATAATTTTTTTTTTTACTAATATTATAAATAGGTTTAGTTTCATGGACTGTTTTAGGAACAAACTCAGAGGAATATAAAGTTAAGATAAATGGATCTAATTACTTAAAATGATATATTCCATTCTTCTAAAAAAGAGTTCAATATACACTTTATCTCATCCCACTTAATAACATAAACAGACATAACTGAACACTTTACTGAAATAGCCCCCTTTCAAATTCATTTTCCAGAACTCAAATTTAAAGAATACTTATTTTTCAGGATCACATATAAACTGATCTTCAAATGGTGATATTTTCATTTCTAATAATATCCTAATACATTTTCTTTCACAAAGTCTGGCTGCTCTGTCACCTAAAAGTCTGTCAGTTCATCTCATTTTGTGCTGAGGAAATTTCAGAAATTTACATAAAGGAGTCTCAAAAAATTGACCCAAATTTACTTACTCTCAAAACCAAAATTAAAGTCAGAATCACCTTAGATCATATAATTTTTTTTCCCTTTAGCTGCTGCTATGTATCAGAATTATACTGGGGACTACAGAATGGAGAAATGCCTGTTAAATGACTACAATTCCATTGATAGAAGTCAACCTATGTAACAATTTATTAAGACTCATTAACCATCTAAGATACAAAATGTATTCTAAAAATGAAAACCAGTACAGTGCCACACCAATAAAATTAATTAATTAATTAATTAATTAAATTTAATTTAATTAAACAGATGAAAAATAATTTCCACTCTGCTGTAAAAAAAACAAAAACAACCACAAATAAACAAACAAAAAGAAAGAAAAACTGGCCAGTGTTAATGCTAATAAAAATAGATCGCAAAATTTGCTGTTCCCTCACAGCCTGATCTTAGGTTAAAAACATGGAAACGAGGTGAGAATGTTTCTCTGTGAATATTTGCTCAGATTGTGTCTAAGGAAGAAGGCAGAAATGTCCCTTTATGCAGAAAGAAATGGTTTACTTTACTCTATGCTCTTGCAATTTAAAAAGAGAAGTTGTATTACAAAGACCAACTGGCACATTCTTTACATTTGTTTTCTCAGTCTTTTCCCAGCCCTGCATTTCAAATTAACCAAGAGAAATAAAAAGAAGAACCAGAGAAAGTCAGGGCATTATGACGGGATGATTTTATTTTATGTATGAGTCTAAATGAGATTTGAGAAAACGGATCCCGTCTTCCTTAAATAGGTCTGTGCGGTCAAAGACCATTAGGCAACTTTGGAAGACCCCGTGGGGACTCCTGGGGCCAGACGTTTCAGTCCCCCTGGACTGAGTCCACTGTTTGTCTTTCTGCATGGAGAATTAATAAATGTATCAATCTTCCACCAGCCGCTCTGAACTAGGGGACACAAAGGAAATAGAATAAGTGGGGGAAAAATCGCACATGAGCCTTTTCCTTCCCCCACCTCCCGGTCTTCTCTCTTTTGCGTGTTGAACTTATTTTCCCTTCAGATTTTTTCATATTATTCTTTCTTTTCCTTGTTATTAGTTATGTCTCTCAGCATTCCTGACGGTATTGCACTTTGTCTGCCTTGAAATGATGCCTCGCAACCTGGACAGGGGCTGTAATTTCATGGAATTGGCCACCTTCGCATACCTTCTGCTCAGAAGATCAGTCAGTGGCCTTGAAGTGTCAGATTTCATTAAACGATTTGAGTTTCAAGGGGAAAGAAAAAAATTAAACGGAAAGTTAAGGAAAAGTGCAGTCAGGAAATGTGAATGGTGCCAACAGCCTTTAAGCACGGGATTCCAAAAGCCATTTCAACATTTCTGAACTGATAAGCTAATTAATTATTAAAACAGAAACACTCCTAGGATACCTCTGACCAAGGTTATAAATACACTCCTTCTCAATTCCTCTTTCTTCCCTTTTCTATTCTGTAACTGCACAGTGTTGCCTTTAAACTGCACCCAGGTGATTCTAAGATGTCAATTAAAAAGGTTTCATTCTAATCACAGCGAGGAATCAGAGGCGGTAAGAAGAAATAGAAATCGCTTCACGGAAAATAAAAAGGTTCCAGAACTTAAAAGAAATAAAATTGTTGCTTTAGGCCAACGAGTTTAAAACTCTGCTAAAGCAAACTTTAGCACTACAGTGATCAGTCCTATCTATCTATCTCAGTAGGACTTCTTCCCCATCCCTCTGCTTAAAACTCCAATAGCTGTCGGCTCATTACTCCTTTTGCAAATGTTTAGAGGGTAGGATAAAGATAGTGACAATAGAACACATCAGGCAAAATTTAGTAGCTCTGCGAATGTATTGATGAAAGTTAACAGAGTCTGAAAAGCTGACTCCCTTAGAGATGCTGGTTTTCTTTAGTAAAATACAGTGATGAGCCATGTAAGTCTGAAAACATGGGTACCACCCAGATGCAGACATAAGGAATGGAACAAATCCAAGAGCTGAACTGCCCTGCGACAGAAAAGGTTATTTTGCGTGTTCTGTTGCTCTCCTGACGGGAGGGAAAAGTAGCTGGGTAGCATGATTAGATCCTGGCACTCACATGTGTCGGGACGGTCAAGGGTCTTTTAAAGCACGTAGGTAGAGCTGTTCTGTTTCATAGTTATTCCTGGTATCACTATGATATTAGCCTAGTTTCTATCTACCCAAACGTATAGAGAAAACCTGTTACACGTAAAAGGAAATAATGTGCTGTTTTTTGTTATCCATTTGGCGTGATGATTGGGAACAAGAGGGGTCCTTTTATTTTTGTAGAAATAAGTAAAAAGTACTGAGTGCTCTTGATACCGATACCGCTACGGCCAAAGGGACAGCACAGTAGGTCCAGCAGGCTACAGTCAGGAGCACTAGTTATTTCAATGTAATATAAAGGGAATGTAATATAAAGAATCGATTATGATGGTGTGGGAGGATCAGAAGGGCAGAGGGAGCACCCTGAGGTAACGCTACGAGAAAGGCTGTCACAGCCGAATTCAGGAGACGCTTGTTAAGACTGGCAGGACCGATCTGATTTGGATGGCTGCGCTGGGGTGCAGGGTGCAGGCCCAAGACTGCTGGGACAGCAGGTGGGCTTTTAAACGCTAAGTCTAAGTGGGAAGTAGTGGAGAACTATCGGGGAGACTGGCCCGTCATGAGGCTGGCTCCCTGTGTTGGCTAGCTGGTACTTACACAAGTGAAGCGCCTGTGCTCCTGCAGAGACAGGGCGGATCTCCCATGACGATTACCAGGGTTGCCTCCCGGGTCCTTCAGAAAGACATTTTTGAGTTATAAAAGTGGTGAAAGGTTAGGGAGAAGACTTATGTCTCAAAGGGGCAGAAGAGGAATTAGCTCTCTAAAGTAAATGCTCTAGAAAAAGGGAGTCGAAGATCTATAGTCGGAAGGAGAGCTGCCTAACGTTCAGTCAAGCTGAGAATATTGAGGCCATCTTGGGCCGTATGCCCAATGGTCAGGAGCAATTGCCGAAATTTTCCAAGCACTAGAAGCTGAAAGGCGGGGCTGTGCAGCTGGGACCGAAGGCCTGGTGGGACAGTGCTGGGCGCTTGTGTCTCTGGATTTCGTAGGAGAGGCTTCCTGGAATCGGAAGCGGACCCAGGTTCCCAGGAAGGGGCTGCTGTCTGGTACATAACACCTCCGAGGCGGCATTATGCACTGGCTCCGGGATGGAGCTGGAAACTGGACCCAACTAACAGGAACTGTGACCTGGGAGCACGTGCTGTGGCCTGTGGGAAAAGCAGTTGCCGGGATGGTGCTTTTGACAACAGGGAGCAGTGCGTCCCAGGCTCCTCCTCCAGGCTTCCCGTCACCTCTGGGTGTCATCTGCTGCATCATGTCCAGCAGAGAGACAGCTGGCAAAGGACAAATGTGGTCTGTGCAGTATCATAGGGCAGAGTTAAAGAAAGGGTAAACTTGGAGAGGGGGGACAGTAACTTCACATCTGGCCACACACCCAGGTGACAGACCATCCATAAACTGAACCAAGATTGCAGAAGCAGGATCTAAGAGCTCGCAGGGACAGATAAAGAGGACAGTGCTTCCCCACCCTTGGTTCCATGTAGGGACTAGCAGAGATAAAGGACAGCCACCACCCTTCTTGGGAATTCCCACCAACTTTGCTTGCATTTCAAAAGGCAAGTGTACCAGCATTGGTCCAGTCAGGGGCGCCAACCTGTGGCTTCCCTGGGCTGGGCACATTAAAAGAAGATTGTCTTGGGCCACACAGAAAATACACTCACGCTGACAATAGCTGATAAGCTACAAAAAAAAAAAAAAAAAAAAAAAAGGTCCGTGCATAATTTTCGTAGTATTTTACGAAAGTTTACGGATTTGTGTTGGGCCACATTCGAAACCATCCCGAGCCACAGGTTGGACAAGCTTGACTGGAGAAAGAGCACACGGTGATAAAAAAAAAAAAATGAAGCTAACATGATTATTTTTCTTAAAAAGGACTTGCTGTGTAATAGGCTTTTTAAAATACTGGGGTAGATTGGTTTATATCATAGTGACTATTTGAATACTGAACTGAATAGTTCTATGTGCTTAGAAAGAACTAGGTGTCCCAGGTGCATGGCTGGCCACTGGCGCTCCCCACACCCCCACCTCTGACGCAAGGGACAGCCATGGGAACCAGCAGAAGAACTTCCCTCCGGCTCCCTCTTCCGACAGAGTGAGTATTGGGAACACAGCCAAGCAGAAACGCCATATCACAGAGCAGGTGTTGGGGTGTGAGTTTAGGCTTAGAGACAATACACTGATAGCCAGAACAACAGGGCAATTTGGCTGATGTTTTGTATTATACAGTGATTTCTAATCTTTGGTTGTAGTTACAAAGCAACAGAAATAAATTTGCCAAAAAAATTTTTTAAAAGAAAAGTAAAATAATATTGAAAGTGCAAAAATATCTGACTTTTTGATCTCACAATAATTGGATAGAAGGTCGTCCACACACACTATCTCACAGGAGAACTTTATGCTTAGGAAAATCAGTACATAATTGAAAGAAGAGAACAATTTCTAGTCAATATCCCACTAAAAACACATGCATTGACCCCCAAAGGCGACACAGAATTTTATTATACATTGTCATCACTCCACAAGAAGGAGCATGTGTGTTAATACATCCTGAGAGGTTCACTTCCTATGCTCCGTTCTCAATGCAGGTTTACCCCCTATACATGTGCAGTAACTTTAATTAATGGTTCTGTTCCTCCTTGATACAGAAACTGAGCTTAGTTTTTGCCTTGCTTTGCTATTCATTCTGTGGCTTGGTCTACAATGATAGAGGAAATTTGAGATTTTGCATATCAGCTGGCTAATCACAGCAACTCGGTTTCATTAATCCACAATTTTCCGCCACTTTTCCAAGAATGATCGAAAGCTCACTTGCTGGCACTCTTTTATGTGCTTATTATGGAACCAACATCGCTTATGACATTTTTTGCTTGAATTGCCTCCATAGTTATTTTAATTTTTCATATTATATTGCTGGCTCCAGTAATATCTATGGTTACCAAGCCCAAATAAAGGGACAGTTAAAAAATTCAGAAAACTATTTTTTTGAAGGGAAAACCAAGCATGCTCAGCAATAGTTAGCTTTTGAGCTAAGTAGTTTTGGGTTCCCCACTTCCAATTCACTTGATGTAAACACCACTGCATTTTAGGATATGGCTTGGCACGTCGTTCGCTATTAACCTAAGTGAGAAAAGTACGCTTTGGTGTGTTGCTGAATGCATTTCTGCACCCCAAACCTAAAACTGGCTCCTGGCGGAAGAATACAGAGATCGCAGTTAAGAAGCACCTGTGGTCTTCTCCACTTCACCCTGCAACAGAAAATGACATGCTTGTTGATAATGTTTTTGTTATTACTGAGATGTGTGTATTTGTTTTGTTTTACTATATATTCTAATACACCATCGTATATAAACAATTAACAGTAGAGCAGGCCCTTTTTACAGTTTTTACATATTGTGTTCCATTTCTCTTGGAAAATTCTTTTTTTTTTTAATTTTTATTGTTAGACTTATTGGGGTGACATCTGTTCTTTTATCATGCATGGATAAATAGTATTAGTAATAAGATAATTTTATTGAGCATCTCTTACAGGCCACACAATGTTCTACTTATATACCTTACATGAATCCACTCATTTAATCTTCATAACACCTCACTACCAAGGAGATCCGTACTACAATTTGCCTAAGGTCCCACAATGAATCTGAGCCTAGATATGTGACCACTACATGTCACAGTCTCTAATAGCTAATGCATACTGACAAATTTCCATGCACATGTCATCCTATTTATTCGTTGTAGGATTCCCACAGGGTAGAGGCTGTAATGACCTCTCTTGTGAAAATGAGAAATTGAAGTCAAGATAGATAAGGTCATAGAGCTAGTAATCAGCGAGGGCAATACTTGAACCTGGACAATGACCTCCAGAATCGGTCCCCTCAATCATTCTGCTACACCAGAATAAACAGCAGAAGAAAATCTGTGCGAATTTTTCAGAAATTTCTTCCATGTCAGTCAAGCAAAATAGACATCATTTCCATGCTTGTATTAGACATGAAAAATCTAACGATTAGACTGAATAACACTATTCTTCAAAGAGGGAACCTCAATGTGGTAGTAGATCGATGTTGCTTCATTTAAGAAACCATTCCAAGGAAATTGGAGCAAAGGCAAAAACAAGCAAGAAAGGCTACTGATTATGTGCACAGGGTATGAAGATCTGCATTATACCTCATGTGCAGACAAACTTGGTGATGCTCAATCAATGTTTCTTCTTCTTAACCTCATACACAGCACAACAGAAAATTTCAAGGTGGGGCTACCTAGTGCATTGGATTCATCACCAGAGAAACAGCAGTGCTCAGATGACAGAGGGAAGTCTGGTCTTCATATCCCAGGAAAAAGGACATCTAAGGAAAGATAGGAAGTTTCATGGGGAGAATTAATGAAGCAACCAGGGATAAGCTGAGGAGATTCCAGAGTCTTAAATTCACAAGCTGCAGACAGGACCGCAGAATGGAAAGGCAGCTGTCTCGACTTTTCGCCCCGTCTTTTCTAGAGCTCCCCTTTGGACTGTCTGCCTGCAGGCTTCCTGACACCCCAAGGCAGTTACATTTTCTTTCTCTTTGGCATCTTCTGGAGTTAATGTTGAGGAACCCTGAGGTGATTTGCTAAATAACTTCTTCTGGTGAAAAGAACGTGCTGGGTTATTATTCTTTGGTCCGAATGAGCCAGACTGAGTGTCTACACGGTGGGACTATGCCAGATAATTACTTTAACCATGTCCTTCCCTGTAGCTGTGCATACGTGGTCCTCGTAGTCTAGATAACCCTGGTTAAGCCCCATAGTGAACAATTACTGGCAAGTCGCCATGAGCTCACAGTAATTTCATGTTCATCTTTGCTTTCTACAGGGTGCTGGTGACAAAAGCAGGTTTTGTTTATACTTAGGTTCGAAGGAATTTTTCTTAATTTAAAAGAAAGTCTCCAAAACATAAAAAAAAAAGATCATTCAATTAGAAAAAAAAAAGGTTTTGGTTCCAAGTTTTTCTCAGGAATCATAGACACAGGGCTAAGAAAAAACTGGTGCAGTTTGGCTTTTCGAAACAAAAAGACACTGGGAAAAGGGAGCACATTCTTCATGTCTTGCAAGTCAAGCACTTTTATTACATTTAAGTCACATCTGATGCAAGGTGGCTCTGTTTCTAACGGGAGGACCCATGTTGCTGCCTGTTGTTACCAAAGGTAAACGATATGGTTTCTCACGAATCGCTGTGTCTTGCGGTCCCAGAGTAATGGAAAAAGCACTAGACTAGGAGGCAGTAGGTAAAGATCCAAGTGCTGTGTTTCTATTAGTGTTAGAACCAGAAGCAAGAGATCTAATTCATCTCTCACCTTTTCTTTGTGAACACGAGAATAATATCATCCTAATCTTGTAAACCTTGGCTTCCATGAGATCACATAGAAAACGATTTTATAAGCTCCACAGCACTAATTATTCTGCAGCAAGAAAAGAGATTTGAAATTGAGTGAAGAATTGCATACTTTTCAAGAAGAAAACATGTCCTGTCGGGGTAAAGATGGTTTAGGGTAGCAAAGGGAATGTCAGTGAAGAGACAGCGTCCTGGGAAAAAATACATCAGGAAGAAAATCACTCCCGTGCAAAGTTATACTTTCCTCAGTTGCCACAAAGGAAACCCAGGAATTCCAGAGAGGAGCAGGGGAAACATGAGTAGGAAGCGAATTTGCAATATGTATGAAAATGTCCACACTCTTGGATCCAGAATTTTCCTTTCAGGAACTCTCCCGAGTACAACACATGAATATTATTTTTTTAAGTGAAATGTACTTGACATACAACATTGTGCAAATTTAAAGTGTATAACATGTTAATTTGATACATGTATATATTATAATATGCCTGCCATTGCAGTGATAATTAGCACCTCTGCCACATCACATAATTATCTTTTATGGGGGGGTGTGTGTGAATAATTGAGATCTAGTCTCTTAGCAAGCTTGATGATTATAATACAATACTGTTGTTTATATTCACTCTACTGTGCAGGAGATCTCAAGGACTCATCTGCCTACTAGTTGTAAGTTTTTACCCTACAACATCTCTTCTCCCCATCCCCACCCCGAGCCCCCGGTAACCACTCTGTTTTTACAAGTTAGGCTGTTTCAGATTCCACACGTAAGTGCTATTCTACAGTATTTGTCTTTCTCTGTCTGACTTATATCACTCAGCACAATGTCCTTAAAGCTCATCCATGTGATTGCAAATGGCAGATTTCCTTTCTTCTCATGGCCGAATAATATTCCATCAAATATATACGAGGGCTGTCTGGAATAAATCCCGTCATTGTCAATGTAACGAGAACAGTTATGTGGCCGGACACTTTCCAGATAGCTTACGCACGCACACACACACACACATGTACACACACACGCACACACACACACATATGCACACACTCTCACACACATACACACATGTACACATACATGCACGCACACACACTCTCACACACACACATGTACACATACATGCACACGCACACACACACACACTCTCACTCACACACACACGCACA
>PVJL010001129.1:0-236296 GCA_004026885.1 Lyroderma lyra | reverse complement strand
ATATATACACACATACACACACACACACGCGCACATACACACACATATACATATACATACATACACACTGCATCTTTATTTATCCATCCATCCGTTGGTGGGCACTTAGCTTATCTCCCTGTCTTAGCTATTGTGAATCATACTGTAATAAACATAGAAGTGCCTATATCTTTTCAATATCCTATTTTTATTTCCTTTGGGTAAATACCCAAAAGTGAGATGACTGGACCTGAAGGATACTCTTAGTTGAGATTCTTAATAAATATAGAAAAATACTTTCATGTCTGAATATTAGGAAAGTGGTAGCTATGTACATGTTTGATGACTATTACATAGCCACAGGCATACTATTTAGATAAACATAAGTGAAGGGGGAAAATTTTTATCAGAATGTTAATCCCAAAATTTGAAGCCACCAGTTATGTTTATGGTCACTATGTGCATATTAAATGAATTATCAGTAAGACAAAATTCTGGAGTTGCCTCTGAATGTTGAAATTATGGAGATATTTATTAATTTGTTCTTTTCAATACTTTTTAAAGGTGTTGATATTTTATACAATGACCTTCATGATCAAACACAAAGAAACTAGAAAAACAAAGTAAAAAGTAAAAAAAATTTTCTGGGGTTACAATAATCCTTTGAAATTTTAGGACATTTGAATAGTGGATGAATATATATTTTTGATAAACCAGTTATGATTATGTTTTCTGGAGATTTCATATTATCCATTATTTGGATGTAAGTTTTGATTCTTTAAGGAATAATAATAATAATAAACCCCACAGTTCCTTACTGGAATACTGTCAATATTCTATTTTTGAAATCTCTCCTCTTATTTTCAATGCTATCCTATAATACAGCACTTAGAACACTGGACAGATAAGGGTCTTATAACAGAATGTGACATAATTCATTAATAATAGCCTCTATAGTCACTAATAGGAACTGGGTGTTGTTTTCCTTCCCTTTCTTATCTGGAATCTTCTTCCTTGGCAACTGCAACAGAAGGTCAGGCTTCCTCTTTCTTGACTTCGACATTATTACGTAAGGTGACGATGATTATTTTATGGAAGGATAAAGGCATAGAAGTTGGGAATGCTCAAAACCCTTCCTTACGGTGTTCTCTGATGACTCGCATTCTATGGCTGGTGGTGACGTGTCTGCTCACCTGGGAAGACGGTGTCGTACGCCAAGGTGTTGTAATCATTCACCAATCTTTTAAGACATGGCAGCCTACATCTGAGGTGGTCTGATACGGGATAGATTACTCCCTTTACTATTATTTTGTGTCATCTACTGTAGTTTCCCTGGGCACCACTGGCACAGGGGAACTTCCTGTCATAGACTCAGGTGTGCATATCTGTAAACCTTCAGCAAGTGCTTGGCCACCAGTTACCAAGGTGACATGTATATCGCCCCTATCACACCCTTGCAAAACACTTAGATTTCTATTCCCCACATTAATAACAAATCTAAGAAAAATACTTTCTCTATAACATCTTCTTTTGCTTTAAATAAACTCTTTAGCAACGATGACATGGCTATGTAAAACTGGGTGAAAAAAAATAGTGCAACTCTGGCTCTTCAGTCATGAATTGAAGATACCTGGACCAAAAGAAAAGCATCTGCTTCCCCCTTTCAAGCCTGTAGATTTGCTGTTTCTAATGACTTGATATAATTCTTGTAGCAATATAGATTTTGAATTTCATGAAAATTCCTCACAGAGCCTCCTCATGGTTTTACTGTCAGTCTTACTTTCTAATGAGAAGCGTTTTCATTTCCTTATTTGTTGTTTTGTTTCGACAATTTTCTTCAGTGTTTAGCGGGACATGAGAATAGGCTGCACAAAGCCTTTTAGGGCTGGTCCTATTTCAGACTAAAGGTTGCATTGTTCAATTCTGAATCTCTCTTTTGTTGTTGTTTGCTTCCTCTCTTTCATCTTTCTGTTGAATGCCAACCCAAGATCAGAAATGTTTTACCAACATCTGTTTATTATTTTATCGAAATCCAGAGACTGGACACATGCACATTGTTTATAGGTTTGTATACAGCCCTCAGATGAGCTCCACCTATTTATTTGTGACAAGTTGGCTCCAAACCCACATTTTATATTTAATTCCTCTTTTTTTTCTTTGCCTTCAAAGTCAAGAATCTTTCTAAGTGGTACTGGTTAGATGATCACACAGAACCTCACACAGGGCAACATTTTCTGTTCAGAACTAACAAACACATCCTATGGTTTATGCAAATACTTTCACAATAAAGCCGAAGAGCATGAGCTCAATCACATCCACCACTTACTCTGCAAAGGGTTGAGAAATTATGGAATTCTTACAGAAAACATGTGGAGAATTCTGGACAAGTCAGATGCCCTCGTCTTCTATCCACTTTGTGATAAATACATTGTCAGGGAATTTTGTTTTAAACTTTTAAATACTGCTATAATGAAGTGTTAGGATGGTGGCAGTTTATTTTGTGCTCCCAAGCATGCATAAAGATCTTCTAGAATAAAGTTACAGTGCTGTCCACATTCCATTCCAAATTGGTGAGATTTATCTGGAAACAAACTCAATTTTCTGATCTCTTAATTTCATTATGAATTTCCCACTCTATCCTCAAACCCGTGTCTTTCATCTGTGCTCAATCAATAACCGATTTGCAGAATGAACCATTCGATGACATAAGGACTAGAATTAACATGAAGGGAGAGGTTCTTTCATAATACTTGGGTCAAGTCAGAAATGCAGTTTTCAACATTATCTAGTAAGTTGGGAATAGAAGTCCTTATTCAATTAGGCAATTCTGCTTGAATATAGTTTTTCTAAATTATTTGAACCATAAAGATGGGGTACATTGTCTCTGTACAAACTGATTTAGGTAGCACTTAAATTACTTATGTTAGTATCTCCCCAGTACAATCCACAACTCAATAGCATGAATATTATTTTAGCAAGTTAATAAGAAACAAAACTTGTAAAATAAAGAGTTTTAATTTATATTTCTTACATTTTTCCCCTTTTTGTGGATAGATGATAGATATTTCGGATAAAAAAGTTACATATTGCTCACTCCAATAATTTTTTTTTAATTAGAACAAGCCACTTTCCTTGGAATTTTTAATTATAAAGTCTTAGTTTCTGAACCACTAAGTTGTTATCATAGACATTTAAAATACTCCTATGGTTATGACTTTTTTGGCTTTTGAAAAATACAGACAGCCCCCAACTGACCAAAAATTTACACTGCAAATATTTTTACAAAATTATGAATAGCCTTTTGGACAGTTTGGTGATCATTATTAAATCTCCTACCCGTATTTAGTTTGGTTTTGGATATTGTTTATGTTTGTGGATCTTTTTTTAATGTCTTTTACTCTTCATAAACTAAATTATACTGTTGGGCTGTCAAAATATGTATTTACTTAAATTATCAAGGGGTGGTCATGAGCTTTTGTTTTACAGCATCAAGAATGGCTCTGACTTATCTCTTTCAAGGTCAGAGAGACTTTGCAAGTGATCTGTCTCTGCTCACACAGCTGGTAAAGGAGGGGACCTGGATGATAGTATGCAATTTGTCCCCTGGTCAAGAGCTCAGCAGAGGTGGCAAAATTTAATGTAAGAGGGATAGATGTGAAAAGGAGTAAGGGAAAATGTCACATCCATATCCCCACAAGACATTCTTCCTGCTAGTATAGTCGGGAGACCACGGGTTTCAGAGTCAGAAAGAAGTGAATTCAAACATCAGTTTATTAGCTGTTTGGCCTGGAGCTAGTTATCAAATCTGGTTGATACTTCAGTTATTTTCTTGTAAAATGAGGTGGAAACATCTAATTATTGAATAATATAATCAATGTTTGAAAAGCCCCTGTCATAGAGTGAACATGTAATCAGTGGTGTATTTTACTATTTTTCACACTTAAAATTCTAAGGCTATCATTTTAATGATATGCAATATTGTTTGAATTTGGGCTCAAAAGTTTGGTGTCTGTTGCAAATTGTCATGAGAGAAACAAATGACTACAGTAGTCATTAGTTCTGTGTAGCCTTTTGGGGAATGTTTGGCAATGTCTGGAGACAGTTTTAGCTGTTACAATGGGGACGGGAGGGAGGGGCTGGTGGCATCTAGAATCCAGGGATTTTGATAAACATCCTACAATGCACATAACAGACCCCACAACAATGAATAATCTGGCCTCAAATATGAATGGGGCCATGGTTGAGAAATCCTAGAATACACTGAAAGCATTTCAAACTTCTTCCCCTCAAATGACCTGATGACAAAAATGAATTCTCAACACCCGCAAGATAAATTCAAGTGAAATTATGGTGTGGGTGTCATTCCATTCAATTCATCACGACTAGCCTTCTATTTAAAAAAAAAACATTGCCCATGCACTGTTTAATTTTCATATATTTTAGATCACACTTATTAAATGTAATTGTGCTATATTACAAACAGAAATTTAGGACACAATTATAAATGTCACAATTGAAGATATCTGCTTGTAGAATCTGTGAATTCACCTATTTCTTCCTGAACTTGTTGACATGGGAATATATCCTAAGCCAGTGATGCTGACAGAATACATCCTCAATAGGAAAAGATCTGCCACAAATAATATTTGAGTTAGTAGTTGCAAAACTAAAACTAAAACAAAAACAAAAACCTTTCAAGTCTTTGAAATTCTGCTCTTGAAGGAAATACTTAGGAAAACCATCATTGACATTCTCCATCTCTTCTTGTTCAGGAAACTATTTAAAATTCACAAGATTTAGTCCCTGTATCTGAAACAAAATACTTTTTGTTTCATCAGATTTCTTTGAAAGATATTTGTTTTTAAGTTATTCGTCACCACTTGTAAGTAAAATGAAATACAGAGTATTTTCATCCTGGAGACATTTTGTTCTGTTAGACACCAATTTGGAATTAAGTGACTCAGGAAGAATATTTCTTTTGAGGGTTATTAAATGTGAATTCTGCTCAGGCTTCTCAGAAGATTACATAGACTGCAAATTTCCTAAACTTGCTAGGAATTTAAATTCTGAAAATTTTTCTTTATAGAGCATTCTTTAGTATAGAATATTTTTCTCAAAAGAGAGAAAGAGAAAAATCTTTTCCTGTTCTGAAAAGATTTTAAATTCCAAAATTTCATATTTTTACATTGGTAAAATATGCTATTAAATAGAATTAAGGAAAATAAATCAATAAATATCTCATCTTTCCTCTGAGATACCTAAGAGCATTGCCAGCCTCATAGCAGGAGACAAAACCTAAGTCAGTAAGGAAACTGGAATGCTGTGAATTTTAAAATGAGAAGTGATTGCAAATCTGGATATCCATGGTAGCTTATCTGCAAAACTGGCCAAAATAATGACCCTCCCTGTATCTACCCTTGGTTTGGCCTCTCCCACAATGACTCTGGGTTTAGCCAAAGGAACAACAGTAAATGATATAAGCAGAGACTTGAAAAGTGCTTGCACCTTGAGACCTGGGAACCTCGTGACTATGACCAAGTGACTCGGTCTTGGCTGTCCTGCTGGAGGAAGAGAGACACGTGACCTAGTTACCGCCTTCCCTCACCTGGCCTTGAGGCCAATGAAAGGATCCGAATGAACGTGCAAAGAGAATGCTTGACACTCTCTGGATGACTTTGGGAATTGTTATAGCCAGAGACAGGAAATGCATCAACATTTAAGGAATAGGTACAGGATCATAAGCCACAAAGTATTAATAATAGGAAGAAAGAGGCAAAGAGGTAAGAAAACCAAGAGTGCTATAACAAAAAGCACACAAAAACATGTTTTAAGGAGAGAGTGCTCAACGAGTTCATATGATCCTGAAATTTCAAGAAAGATGAGAACTCTGATGTGCCCTTCTGGTGCTGGCAACAGGATGACCCAGCCAGAAGGTTCAGAGGAACCACCCATCGCATGAGATTGCCCATGAGACAAAGATGGCGGAGACTTGGAATAACTTTCATATGCTTTTCTAAAATTATTTTTGCTGAATAGGAGGTTTATAGGGGTATGTTTGTGCATACTCACATTTCATGTAAGGACGTGCCAATGGCTAGGCATTGAGTCATGTTGTCATAGAAGCAGAGAGCTAACTGGATTCAGAGAATAGTAAGGATATATTTTTCCTGCCATTCAACAGCGATAGAGAAAGACAATTCTGAACATCGCTTGGAGGCTGTTTGTACGACTAGCCTAATCAATGACTAAAATCAGAGAACACATTTAAAAGCCTGTATTTACAGAGGTTTTTAACCTTCTTATAGTTCTTCCATCATTCAGCGTCCAAAAGAAATAAGCAGGTGCACACCGTGGAGAGTTTGAAGAGAATGTCGTGGAGGGACAACCTGCAGACTGTGAGGGCTGGCATGGGGTACCTAATTACGACATCGAGACTTCCAGGAAGTAGCAACACTTGGAAGATTTACCTCTTTGAGGCCTCAAGGAGCCTAGTGGAAAGGGTTCGGCGGGATTCAGTGGCAGTGGTGGGACGGAGGGGAGGAAGAGAACCCTTCTAAGATTATAGGTGCGGATAGAAGAGGGAGGAAATGCGCAGATGGTTCTCTCCTTCTCTCACTGGCCAGTCCTATCAGATAGCAGAAGGCACGGAAGCTCTCCTAAAGCATCCTTAGGGCAAGAGCCTTAGGGGTACAGGGCAGGGCAAAGGAAGAGAGGGCATGGGTCTGGAGTGGGGAGACGTAGCGATGCAGTACTTACACCTGAGGGCAGCAGGCACTGCGGCCCCCTTTACTCGCTCAGCACCAGAGAGCAACCAGTTCAGGGCAAAGTCACATGGCAGCCACGCAAATGGACGGCAACCT
This sequence comes from Lyroderma lyra, assembly GCA_004026885.1. Taxonomy (NCBI): domain Eukaryota; kingdom Metazoa; phylum Chordata; class Mammalia; order Chiroptera; family Megadermatidae; genus Lyroderma; species Lyroderma lyra. The sequence continues at coordinate 229,457 of PVJL010001129.1, read as the reverse complement.
GATTTTGCCCTCTAGTCTTTTATCCAAGGACGGAAGGGAGCTTGTCTGATGTGTTCACTGGGGTTTGAATTCTGTTTCTGCCACGTGCAGCCATGTAACAAGCACGTGGCCTCACTGGAGTCTCAGTCTCCCCAGCTGTAAAAACGGAACAATACTAAATTCTACAAGTCTTTACAAGGCTGCTTGGCATATATATACTAGTTCCTTTCTGACTAGAAATAACGCTTTTATTCACGGTTTCCCTATTAAAATATGTAACATTGCATTTCAAAAAATGTGTAACTGCTTAAGTGGAAAAAGTCCCCAAGTCTCAAGCAGTAAGCTACCAAGTTTCCAGAACATTCAGATTCAAGGACGTTTTCCTTTCCCAATACTTCCAGGTTTTAAATAAACCCGACTTTCATTTGCGCTTGTGGCCTGTATTATTCCAGAGATTGGTTCCTAATCCTTAGTTTTCTTTTCTCTTCAGTTTTCACACGCCCACACACCGAGACACACACTTCTTTTCTTCCATCCTTCATGTATTAATTTCTCATCAAATGCGGTTCAGCACGAAATCACAATTTCCAGGCGAGATGAGCTCAAGACCAGGGATCTTGCAAAAAATCCTTGTATTGCGCAGGTACAGAAGTCCACCTTACGTTGCACAATTAATCCAAGTGGCTTTAATCCACTTGGATTAAATCCACGCTGATTAATCCACGCTGGCTCCAAGTGGCTGGGCAGAATCTGCAAATGGACATGCTCAGTGTGGCCTGTGATGTGAAGAAACAATCTCACAGCCTTAAAATCCTTCATGAAATTAAATATTATCTTAAGAAATCCTAATGAATTTAATCTCCAAATCCATCTTCACCTTCCTTTCTGTGACTTCATTCGAGCCTGGCCCTCCTGTGACCTGGAGCACATTGGCTTCCCATTAGATGAAATGCCACTAAAACCTCAAAACAAATAACCTTCGAATTACCTTTTAAACTCTATAAAGAGAATTTGCTTTTCCACGTGACATCATTCTAGGATGGTTTTAGCACACTAATTGTATTCCCTCGTGGCACTAATTCATCTTCGTTTACACAGATAAACCAACCAGATGTTAAAATATTAAAATGGGTTATCTCTGTATATTTCTGCTCATCAAAGAGGTTGCAACTGAAGGCTACTTCAATATTTCCTGCACGGTTTTGAATTTATGAATTATGCATTTATTTTACAGTGTTTGCAAACAACACCAAAAACAACAATCTAGCTTGCATGATAACAAAGATTCGGAGGGAGCAAAAGTTACTTTAGAGACACAAGGACCAGTGATATTGTTAAAGTCATTGAAATAATGCCATAGCAAATGTACACTGGCATACGGAACGTTCTAGGAAGCTCTGACTTGCCCTATAATAAGGTCAGTACCACATTTCACAAAATAGGACTCTATTTTTTTTTCTAATGATTCAATATAGCCTAAAAATAATGTTAGAGACCAGTTTCAAAATGCCAAGCTTAAACATTTCAATTTTAAAGTCTTATTTTCAATGTTCCTACTAAGATTCCCACAAATTTACTTCACTATTTGTTAGCTGTTCAATCAATCTATGTACATTGGTTATCAGCTATATTTTTGTCACTTTCCCCCCACTGACAGAAACCTAGCAGAAGTATTCTTTAAAACAAATAAAAAACAACTGGGTTGGTCTTCCATATAATATATAGATGAAAGTACAAAATGTTGAACAGACAAAATTGACTTATTCAGCCATGCATTTAAACAATGTCTTCTCATCATTGGGTTAGAGGTGGAGGACAAAAACAAAGAATCATATTGAAATCATTCAAAAATTAACAAGAAACTTTGGGTGTTTTGTGTAAAATAACATTGGTCACGGTAGGATTTGAAGGCATTGGGTACATTTCTTCTGGCTGCGCTGGCCTGAACTGTCTTGTGAGAGACTGTGAACTCTGAGTTGTGTTCTGGGCAGGGGTACGATGTTGGTCATAGGGGACAGGGGATACGATCATTCCAGATGTGGAAAATAAGTTTAGCAAAGCTGGCAAGAGGTCTGATGAATGACGGGTGGTTCATGTGGCCAGAAGAAAGGACTCCGAAATATCGAGCTCTGCATCTCATAGGGAGTGCTTATTATGCGTGATATTCTCCAGGCACGGTGGAGTTGTGCCTTGAAAACATAACTTCTATGGGGGATTGAATAGATAAAAGAGGAGAGCCTGATTGCATCACTAAGAGACAGACCTGATAGGGCAAGCCACTGTCACAAAACTTCATTGCTGTCATAAACATATCAGATAAAAAAAAAAAGAATGAGAACACCCCACACCCCCAAAATAAGTATATTTGTTTACTCATAATTTGTGTGTGTGTGTGTGTGTGTGTGTGTATAAAATTGCACCAATATACGGTGTACACTATAAAATGCACAGATAAATAGAAATAAAAAGAAATAACTGCAGAGCCAACAGCCTTCTTTTTGTGCCCCCAAGATCATTTTAAGCATCTCCTGAATTGTGAGCACCCTTCTTTTGTTGTCACTGGTCTAAGTAATATATAAGAGAAGTGACGAAGGTTATACATACGACAGGGAAAAGGATCAATGCAAAAGGTGTTGCTGTGACTACAGCTGCTGATCACAGATGAGTGACAGGGTTAAAGGCGGTAGTAAAATGGATAAGCAGGCCCAGAGCAAAACTAAATAAGGGTGAGGCAAAACCTGGGTAAGGACCTTCAGAAATTCTCTTCCTTTATAAAACTTGCAAGAACACTGGCAAACACTGTGAGAATGAACTTTTCCAGATCTCCAGATACTAGCTAGAGGCTTATGACAATCTGGCCAACACTTATTCAAAAAGAATGACTGAATCTCAGTGAGAACACAGAGCCTGGTGGCCTTGTGACACCAATTGTTGCCAATTCAAATAGCCATTCAACATGGCAGCCCTTCCCTTATTTGATTTCCCAGTAGCATGTGACATTCCGGGTCTTCTGTTGAACCACATTTTCCCCAAATGCTATGTTGCAACATTATCTTGCTTTACTGCTACTTTTCTGACTGTTTATTCTTTTTTCACACCTTAAATGCTGGTGTTCCTTGAGATTATGATACATATCCTCTTTTATCACTTTGTAATATCTAGTTGGTATCTCATCCAATCAGATGACCTCAATTACTATCTATGGATTGGTAACTCCCCATTTGGTATAATTAGCCTAGACTTCCCTCCAATGTCCCAGACTCTTAACATCTTTGCGAATATTCAAGCACATGCTTTAATAATCCGAACACAGGTACGATTTTGTTCTCCCAACTCTCAGAATGCCATCATTTCAAAAATCACAGTTCCCAGCTCATGAGTCAAAGGACTCAGCCCTTTCCACCAATAATTGACTCTACTTGGAATATATTTAATACTTGCTGATGAAACTTGTTATTCATTTTTATTAATAAATATATTTCCTTGTGTTCCATTACTCCGTGTTTGGTTTGAACACATATGTCATTGGTAGAGTCCCAGAAAGACATTTTTGGGAGACTTCTTAATAACTACTTAGGATTGTAAATAAAGGGGAAAAAATAACTCCAGCCATTTCATTTGGTTGGGGGGTTAAACTGGTTCCTTTGGGTAAAGGAGCCCATTAACATGGGTTTCAACATTGGCAGCTTTAACATCTTAATTGTGTCTTATTAACTGTACGTGTTGGAAAAGATAAATGAATCAAAGAGCAGAATGAGCAAAAAGGAATCTTTTCCCACCATAGAAAGTAATAAGCACTCCAGGAATGCCGCCCCAACAGCAACTGCAAGCGCATGCGGGCTTCCACTTGACATGAGGAATAACCATAAGACTCCAAAGTGAAAACTTTCTGAGAAGTTCAAGAGCAACCAAGAAAGAATTTTGGAAGCTCTAAATTGAGAAGTACTCTGTCTAGTAAAAGTCTTATATTTGATCATCTGTTAAATCAAATGTAACATTTGTTGATTAGCTCTAATCTGTGTGTGTGTGTGTTCCTTAAGATTATCTACATACAAGATCCTGTTATTTGTTAATAGAGATTGATTAATTTTTTTCCTAACAATTGAGATAACTTTTATTTAGTTAGGTGCCCTGGCTAAAACCTACAGTACAACATTGACTAAAAGTGGTAAGGATAGGCATTCTTGTTAAAATATTGTGTCTTTTCAGTCTTTTACCATTAAGTATGATGCTAGCCATGCGTTATTCACAGGCACTCCTGATTAGAGTGAGGACGTCCCCAGCTACATTCTCGATCTGTTAATTGCTGTCATCATGAAAAGCTACTGAATTTTGTCAAATGCTCTTTCTGCAGATACTGATAGGATCATGTGAATTTAGTTCTATATTCTATCATTATGGTTTATAATATTGATTGATGATCATAAATTGAATCATCTTTGAACTTCTGGAATAAATCACACTTGGTCATGGTGTATAATCCTTTGTGAATATTTCACTCAATTCATTGTTCGGTAGTACTTTGTTCTGGGTTTTTGTGTCTATATTTATAAGGGGTATTTTTAATAACAAGGCTCTAAGTTGTCAAAGTTTTATGAAAGTTTGACTCTAGATTGAAAAAATAATACATACAGCATGTCACTGAAATTGATAAAACCCAACTTAAGGTACAGAAAATGGGGTTTATTTAATAATCCTACTCCAAAGGCAGCAATAAAGAAATGACTTAAATAAGAAGAATAATGTACCAACCAGTGAAGGTTCTAGAAAATTTGAATAGTATTTAACCATGCATCTGATCTATAAATGACCAATGAATGAACTTTCCTAGATATTGTCAAAGGAACCTTGTAAATCATGAAGACTAAGCCAGCATTACATTTATCTAATTCTTAAATCTCAGGCCTTAATTCATAACATATCTTCTATGACAACATTTCCAAACACATTTCATGTCAATATTTTATCAGACGTGCCCTGAGCACCTCTTGTGCATTTGGTACAATGCCACTTAAAGGAGAAACAAGGATTAATAAGGCAAAATACACATTTTTAATGACTGTCCAGTTAAGAGATACAGATATTAATCTTTTTTGAAATATACCCATTCTTTGAATCCCTCTGATGAATTATCTGAATATTATCTGTAAGAACTGTTAACCTAAATATAACAAAAATCACCCACCTCTAAATTTTTTAAAACCCTTAGTTCTATCATTTTTATGTTTTAAATTATGTTATATGTATTCATTAATATTTTTTATCCCTGTGTTATAGTATAAATTATTTGAGAATAAGAAACACCATCCATTCCTAGCTTCCTATAATTTTAGCATCTACTAAACCTATAATTAAATATTAATTAAGCAATTACTTGATGCCTGGCATCACTGACAAAATATAAACTCCACAAGCTTAGGACTGTGTCTTATTTATCCTTGAATCTCTATTACTTGGAGTACAATACACACATTAAAGTCTCCCAGGCTATTTTGGACTGCAGATCTGCATGCTTTTCTCCAACTGTCTTTTGAGGATCGTCTATTTGCCAGCCTCTGAGCTAATCAGTGGGTAGATTTTTAACAAATGAAAGGTCTTCATAACCTCAGGTACGGATACAAGTCAAGGCTACTTCCCAAAACTGTTCAGACAAGTAGGTGATGAATGGCATCTGAATATTAGTTTACGTGGATTTGCTCCTTTTGCTGCTGAGATAATGACTACAGGGTGTGCTTTAAACTTAGCCCTGTTGCCTGATCATGTGACTTGTCCTTCTGCTTACACAGGGTTTTGTGGTAACCTGCATTTCTTTATTTATTCTTTCCTTTTTCTGTCAGTTTACTTTGTCTTACCACCACAGGCAAAGACCATCCTCAAAGACCATCTTGAGTTTGAGATAGGAATGGTGTTTAGTAATGTTTATGTCTTGGGAGTCAGACAGACTAGATTTGACTTTGCATTTGACCAGGTGTATGGTCTTGGGTAAGTTATAAAAAATCCCCTAATTTTCTTCATCTTAACATGATAGTAATTACAATATGTATTAATATCTCACCAGGTTGCTGTGAGTAGTGTGTCCAGCATAAAATAATTAGTAATAAAGATAACTACAATTTATTATTAGTATCATTTAATGCCTTAAATGAGGAAACTTATCCCTGGCATATAAAACTATTTTCATGTCTATCAGAACATTAAAACTCAATGGGAGAAAAACAGACACATGTCGATAGCTTATGCATTTTTTTTGGGGGGGGGGGCATTTGTCTCCACGGTGCCAAACCCGTTTCTGTCAGGTAAGCCATCAGTCCTAAGTTTTCAATGAAAAATTATTCACTCTGGGAGCTCAGTTCCTGCATTATTCATGCCATTCTGCATGCAGCTAGATTTATGTGTCAGGAAAAACATACAAATGGAATCCGATTTACTTGCACAAGTTCCTGGACCATTTGATTTATGTTTGAGTAAATAAAGACATATGTCTTATAGGTATTGGCTTCACTTCTCTTTAGAAATGGAAGTGCAATGCTTCAGCTTCTCTTCTTGGCAGGCCTAAGCTTCTGAAGTTTTGTAAGCAGTGAGACCTCAAATCATACTCCCTTCATTTTCAACCGGGTTCACTGTACTTTTGTATTTTCTTTCAGCCCTTTCAGTATCAAGACAATAGAGAATCTACAGCCCTGGGCCACTGTGTCCCCTGAGTTCCCAGCATAGGCACAAGTGACAAAAGTAACTAAAATAGTTACAAATATAAAACTCTCGCTCTTCCCAGGATATTTGGGCTGCCTTCCGAGCCCCAGTATCTCGGGCCCTCAGTTGATGGGTGACATGTGGATCCTCTTTTCTCTTCTTTTCTTTCTTTTTATTTTTTTTTTCTTTTGTGGCTGTGGATACCTTTCAGCACTGCTTTCTTTGCCTTCAAGTCTCTGCCTTTGGGAGGAGCAGGGGCTCCTTTCTTTGCTTTTGGTGCCATCTTCCTGAAAAAGCAAGAGCTTTCTGAAGCAAAATGCCATTTGCAGAATTAAAATGTATAAAAAGGCTTCTGTTTGAAATTAGTCCAACATTTATGTTAAATGAAGTAAGATTTGACAAAACAACATTGGGTCTGTCCACGAACATAAGCATTCGCTGGGTGCTGAGTAAAGAGGGAGATATATAATGTTTTGATTCATAACAATAATGCCAAAACAATAATTTTAGAAACTCAGAGGCTTCTACCAAAGGAATATAAATGTACTATAAACTTGTTTGGTAGGTATTTGTCATATCTACTTAATTTTTAATAAAGTCCATAAAATTTGCCTGTATGTATCTCAAGATGCACTGCAAAATATTTCTAACAATTTAAACTATACTTTAAAGTAGTTTTCAAAACCTTCTTCATTTTAAGTATTAAATGTCAGACATATATTACAGAATATTTTAGCAATGGCTAAATAATAATAATAATAATAATAATAATACACCTGAGATCAACCAGACGTGTGTATAAAAGCTGTGATAAAACACAATGGAACCTAATCAGTGTTAGAGTTAAATTTTCTAAATTATGTATGAAAAGAGAAATTGAATCCCTCCAGTTTCAGTTAGCAAATGGCATAATTTGGGTCCTGACCTTAGTTGCTTTTGTAATTGCAGAATTCTTAGAAAATACCATCTGTACACCAATTATGGAGTGTAACATAAATATTCCCAGATCTTACAATAAATAGCTCAGAAACCAAATGCCTGTCTGTGAAAAGGACACTTTGATTTTTATGAAAAGATAGCTTTTCCCCACTGCTTACATCTCAGCTAATAAAATGCGAAGTCTCGATTGAGTTACATTGAAACACCCAACTCAATTCAACTTAAAAATGTACTTTGTCAGTGACTCCAAAATACGATGCTACTTTAAGCTTTATGACATTGGGACAGTAACTTATGCAACAGCTGTAGAAACATTAATACAAAGTTTTTAAAAATCATCTGATTTTGGAATCATGGGACTCTCCCTAAAATGGCCTATTTTTTGGTTAGGTGTTTTAAAATGTTATATTTATCATTTTTGGGTTCCTGCCTGGCATTTTCTTGGACGGAATAAGCTTACAATGTTTGGTGAGAAAGTAATACACTAATTCATTTGTGCCTTATGCTTACAAACATAAGACGCTTTCAACAATGATATAATAAAAGGGCTAGAGTTACGAACCCTATTTATTTATTTGTTTGTTTGTTTATTTATTGGGGTAGCTCCCTGGCTGGGAATGGAACTCAGGCTGTGGCATTGAGAGCACCGAAGCCTAGCACTACACCACTAGGGAACCCCCCCAAACCTGATTTATTAATAACAGATGCAATGGGAAGATACAGAGAAGATAAGGGACTCCCTGGAGACCCCCAGTGTGTCCTACATTTTTCCATGTCACTCTATCATGCCCACTGTCGATCTAAGCGCTAAGAGCTAAGAATAACTAAAAATCTACATTTCACTTTCTCTGAATTATGATTTGAACACCCCTTTCTCCCATGGATGCATTCCTCATGTGAATTATATCAGGCTAGCGAGGCTGTCATGTTTTCAACATCATCCAATAAATGTTTGTTGACACGTGCATGGAGTGTGAATGAATTAAAGTGGAAAGCATACACACTGGACTTTCTGAGAAATGTAAATCGTGGGAGAATCCTCTGCAGAAATAGCCCTTTTATTTAGCCCACTCAGCTAAGCAACTGCCCCCTTCCAGGAACTCATTTCAAGTCCACTTTAGAAGTGCATTTTAAAGTCACCTGACGAGAAGGCCAGCAGATCCCAACACCCCTCATACTGAGTGTGAAGCATGTATCTCCTCTCTATATGGACTTGGCCACTTTCAAGGTGGTCAAGTCACCTCCATCATCTTTTCTTGTGTGACCTCCCATTTTATAGGCTAATGGTGGGCCAGCCTACCAGTAGGCTCCTGTACCTTTCATCAGCACAACAGGCTTCAAAGGATCTAGTTCTTTCCTCAGTGCCAGTTCTTGGAGGTGAACTGACCGTTTCCAAACCCACCAGATTGCGAACCTCTGTTTGCTGATGGGGTGCCCTCACTAGACAATGCTGTGTGCGGCACTTTGTGCACCTAAGTCAAGGGAACTCTGTGCTGTTCTGGGGGGCGTTGAAGGGATCTCGTTCCCAGACACGAAGAGTTGGAAGCCCATTTAATTCCACTGAAGCTACTTTATTCAGGGTTCAGGAGTTCCTTTCTTCACGCTATTTCCAAAAGTTGTATGAGGAATGTCCCGTCTGTATTTTTCATCTACTTAGAATTAGCAATGGAATGGTAGCGAGTTCTCCTGTGAGGTTCTGGGAGATTCTGTACCCTGATTGGAAGGGCTGCTGCTACATAAAATTCAGTGCTCTATTGATGCCGGTGAATAAATGCAAGGATATAGGCAGAGGCTTTTAAAGTGCTAATAATAAAGGTAATTAAAGTCATTGATGATGGCTGATACAATTGATAGTTTGCGGTACAGGAAAAAAAATGCTTCTGTTCAGCAAATGTCATGGGTAATCTCAAATTACAGAGAGTCATTCATCATGTCTCATATTATTCTGTGGATGTTGACACCTCGGAATTTAAATAGGAAATGTGAATAGGTGGGTTATACATTTTCCCTGAATACACAGGTACTGTTTGGGTCATAAAGCAATCATTATCGAGTGCTTATTGTGCACCAGATATGGTACCAAAGCGGAATAAGACATTAGTTTTGGCTCTTGCAGAAGCCAAACTGACTAAAAAAGACAAAAGTTCAAAGAGATGATTATTTTAAATGCCCCGAGTGAAATGTGAAAATGTGGACAAATTATTAGACGACACATTCGAAAAGGGAAAGGGAGCTAAAAGAGAAGCTGAAGACGGCTTCCCACCGGAACGCCCCCTGAGCTTTGAAACTGTGTCGGAATGAGCTAGATGAAAGGACCAAGGCGTTCCGGGGCAAAAGGTCAGAAAACCACAGCCTTGCATGTACACAGAAAGGGAGAAACCCCAGCATCTTCTCCAGGCAAAAGAACAAACAGGAGTAATAGATGAGAACAGGAACATTTCTTTAGAAAGATGTTCCTTCCTTTCATTACAAATAATGAGAAACAAAAACTCATGGACACAGTCAGTAGTCTTAGTGGTTACGTGAGGGTAAGGGGATGGGGGAGGAGGGAGGGCGAGTCAGCTACACCGTGGTGGAGAGAGAGCTCTCACGGGGGGTAATGCAGCACACAGACGATGCACTGTAGGACTGTACACCTGGGACCTGTGTAATTTCTGCTAACCAATGTCACCCCAATACATTTAACATAAAAAATTATTGAGAATTTTTATACATGTAATCTCTCTCTCTCTCTGTGTGTGTGTGTGTGTGTGTGTGTGTGTGTGTGTGTATGAGATCAGACAATTAACATTGTGAACTCATCCTAGAAAAAGTGCTATAATAAATACATCATTGCTGAACATCACTACGGTCACCTTCGAAGTCCTCCCCTTGGGAAGGCATGCATCAACGCCAGCGCCTAGTCCTCCCTCCAAAGCAATTTTGAAACATTTTCTGGAATGGCCATCAGAGCTGTTATCACACCCCAAATCTGACAATTAAGTTCATGAACTTGCCACCATGCAGTTACGTTGGCAGCATGCACAAACGACTTGGTAAGGTGTCATAATCTTGGCAGGTTGTTTGACACCTCACCAAATTGTTTGTACAGTGCTGCCAACTCAAGTGCACAGTGGCAAGTTCGTGAACTTAATCGTCAGATTTTGGGGAACACACACACACACACACACAGAGTTCTTCTCCCAGTAAAGTGATATCCAAATTATTCTTAACACAAATGCATTCTTGCTGTATGAATACCAATTTCCAATGTTATTTTTAAAATATTTTCACTGCTTTGTAGAAGAGTTTATCATCAGATCCCATGCTCCCCATTTGGTCATTAAAACGCCCTGCTTTTCAGTGGGGCGGCATTTTGCATGTAATTATTTTTTCCCCTCCCCCTCGTTCCTTCTGCTCCGTCCTCTCCTATATCAAGCTCCACTATACCCTCGCTTCACATTTGTGGCTTGCGGAGAGAGCCAAACTGCATAGCGAAGAAAAACATCCTACATTCATTATAAAATGCTGCTCAGTATGTTTTACATATATATTCTCCGGTCTGCAAAGAGCATGTTAATGGGGATTTCTGATTTTGTTCTTCAGAAAGAAAAAGTGTCAAGCTGCTGACGTCGTGGACTCCTGATATACTTGCAAGCCTGACACTATCCATTCTGTGTGTTGAAAGACACTTCCTAATCCAGGAAGTCAACTAATATTGGGAAATACTGTTGACCTACCTTTTTTTTCTTGTCTGTACAGGGTAGATCAGTACTTTCTTGAGCCATAATGAAAGAAATCTTAAATCCAAGCTTCTCTGCTTCAAAATGGACCTTTACTTGCTGTGCCACCACTAACTGTCCGGGGAGCTCCGGACAAATGGCTGTCTTCCTCACCAATGTTAATCCTTGCAGGTCATTGATACTTTTTTCTTCAATTTAAACAGATGTTTATTGATGTCCCACATGTGGTAGACAACATGCTGCTAAGTTCTTGTCTTAATCTGCTCAGGCCATAACACAACTAATACAAACTGGGAGGCTTAACGGGAATTGACATGTATTTCTCACGGTTCTGGAGGCTGGGAAGTTCAAGGTCATAATGCCAGCCGACTCAGTGACAGGTGAGAGCCTGCTTCCTCGCCGATGATGATCTTCTCCCTGTAGCCTGGGGTCTCTTTTATGAGGCTACCTCCCCTTATGATCTAATCACCTCCTAAAGGTCCTACCTCCAGACACCACCACACTGGGGATTGTACTTCAACATACGACTTTGGGGGCGGTGGGGGACACATGCAGTCCATGCAGTATTTTCACACATGTCATTGCATTTATTACACACCATAGCCTGTGAGAAAGAGTATTCTTGCAGTTTACATGTCATTCATATGGGGCTTGGGAAAATCAGGGAGGTGGAGTCCATGTGCAGAGCTGGCCAAGGGCACCAGGACTCCCTTCCCTGCTGAAGTGAGAGTCCAGGACACAGACTTGGATATCACCCTTCGCCTGGCCGTTCTCTCCACCTGCAGGCTCTGGGGTCTGCAGTGTGCAACTCAACTTCACCAACCCTCCATTTTCTTCTCTGTTAAACAGAGACAACGTTAAGGACCACAGAGGACACAGGAGGGCTGTCCGGAAAAATCCCAGCCATAAACGCCTCTATTTTTCATACTACCTGGCTGGGTACTTTCCGGGCAGCCCTCGGATATTGATGATGAAATGAAATACTGTATGTAAAGCACTCAAACATGTGCAAATAAGCCAGCAGCGACAGCTTGCAGTGGCATCTAATTCCTGAACCCAAATCCAGTGCTTTCTACTAAATCACTGACGTTCCTTATTTAAAAATCTGCCTGTGTCCATGAAGGAAAAAAAACAACAACAGGGAAGTAAACTTCACACGTGAAGTTTCACTTCCATGTCCCAGACCCACATAATTGCATCAGCCAGCAGGCACCTAGCGTCACACCTAATGTTCCTGCCATTTGTGTGTTCAGGGACCTGAGTACACACTTTACCTTCAGGCCAAGACTCCTAATTATATCATATACCAAGTACAATGCATCAAGAAAAGCTTGAACATGCAATAATCAAGAAGAATAACATATATATGTGTACATATGAGCAAATGGGGGAAACTCAAGAATCTTTGTTTTTAATTACAGATTTCTGTGTAGCTGACTTTGCTGCCTTCCTTAAATGGAAAAAAAAGGGAGGGCGGCTTAATGGAAAACTCTCTTCTATACGTTAAAAATCAAATTTGTGAAAATTTTATTAGGGAAAACTAAAACAGGTTTCCATTTTTGGTTTTAAACACAGAGCCAAACATCCTCGCCTACAGGGGCAGGAGAGGGAAGGGAGAGGACGACGGTTTAAAAACCAACGTTCCTGATAAAAAGGTTTCAATTGGCTTCTCAGGTTGGCTGTTGTGGGTCCCCGCCATGACCTCATGGGATACAGCTCATTAAGTGATTATATGAAAACATAAGAAAATCATTTTATCCAAGCAGTAGCCACTCCAAATTTTCATCTTGAGTTAACCACAGTTCTTAATGTTCCATTAGTGTGGGGGAATGTTCGAATTCAGAAATGCATAAATGAACTCTCCAAATGAAGACCTACATCCTATTTGGTTTCCAGTTCTGGGCAAAAGTTCAGACAACTGAGTATTCTATCAAAACTAGCTATAAATACTTTTCCGTGCACGTCCAATTACCACAGAGATTGCTACAATTGAAATGTGTGCAATATTCCGGCATACCCAAGCCCCTTTTCTAATCCTCAAAGGCAACTGCCTTAAGTTAAACCTCTTTTCTACTTCGATCATTAGAGTTTGCACGGCCCATGCTCGAGGACAGAGCGGAATTCAGAAAAGACCGACGATTACCACTACAGTACACCAGCTACATACGGGTCCTGTCTAGCTTAGATGAATGGCAAATACTCTTGGGCCATATCTATGTTACTGAAATTATTTCAATGTTTCTTTCTCTCTTAAGAGATTAGTGCTACAACCTACCAATCAAATTGAGAAATGATCAATTTATTGAAGATTCTGGTTTTCAACCTGGAACATTAGTGAAGCTTAAATACCTGAGGCTAACGGAAATCTCCTGAGTATCCAACACAATGAAAAAACCAAGGGAGGATATAAGAATACCAACACTGAGCCTGGTTTTACACTAATAGACAAACCACATAAGGTAAGAACATAGAAATAATCCACCATGTAGATTTATATCTACCCTAATAAGCAGGGTAAAATCTATGCAAGGGCACAACCATGATAAATGAGGCTTCAAATTATTTTACTTTTTAAAACTGAGAACCTATAGATGCTTCAAATGATTAAGGCTTCTAGGTAGGCTGACCAGATGTACTGTTTTAAATGGGATAGAACCATTTTTTTTCTGTTTTGCATAAAACAGTACGTAAGGTCAGTCTACTGACAGCTTGAGTTTAGCCCAGTGAGACTAGACTGACCCTACGTATGTCTGAAATGGGACAGGACCATTGTTTTCTGTCCTGTTGAAAATGGGATGTTTGGTCAGCCTACCTCTAGGAAACACCTGTCTTCATCCCCTTTCCATCGAAATAAAATACTCTATCTGGAAATGAAGATTCTTTATATAGACACTGATGTCATTTTCACTTTAAAAAAAGTAAGTAAATGATATTGACTTTTCCATTCAGCAAGAAGAGCTCTGGAATAATTTTTAATGCCTTGAGGATGTGGTCAAGTTCTTGGATGCTTTAGAGTATAACATCCCATTTGAAGGATACGGAAGTCCTAAACCATATGACAGATGTGAATGGGGGCCCCGTGAACATCCAAAGCACATCTCCTCTATAGAGACTTCTACTTCCTTTATTTCATTTGCGTTCTTAGTTCACATTGTCAGCACCCTGGCTTTCCGTCCCACCCCTGAAAGAAACGTCACCTGCATTTCCACAGCTATAATTAATATCTTCATACAACTCAAATGTGAACGTAAAAGCCCTTAGCTGAAAACTCTTCAGTAGATTCCCCATGGCCCATGGAGTACAAAGTCTAATCTAAGCTCCTGGTATTGTAGACAATGGCTTTGGCAAGTTCCCATTTTATCATCCTTTCTCTACCTTCCTTGTACCCCTCCACACCCTTGTCTCATAGCACCAAACCACTTACAGCCGCTAAAAGACACCGTGCTCACCAAATACCTATCTGTCTTCAAACCTCAGAACATCATGCTGAGCGAAATAAGCCAGACAGGAAAAACCCAGAACCATATGACCTCACTCCTATGTGGAATATAAATCTGAAAGCAACAAAGAAATAAAAACTCATGGTCACAGTCCATAGTCTCAGTGGTTACCTGGGGGCAAGGGGGGAGGGGCGGGGAGAGGAGGGAGGCGGGGTCAAAGACACGGTGGTGGACAGAGAACTGACGCTGGGTGGTGAGCACATAACGCAACACATAGACGCGCTGTAGAGTTGTACACCTGGAACCTGTGTAATTTTTGCTAAGCAAGGTCACCCCAATAAGTTTAACAATAAAACAAAAACAACACAAAAAACCTCACTCTTCCTTCTGTCTGGAATAAGCCCTTCCCTGCGCTCAACAACCGAGCCCCTTTGTGTATTTGGGAAACAGCTCTTGCTCAGGAGTAAGACAAAGTGGGCATTCATGGTTCTACAGGACTTCCCACTTTTCCCAGTTTCACTCCTTCCTCTAGACGTTTCCTCACCCTCACTGCACTGCACTTTTGCATGCCTTCATCCCTCGGTCCCTGAGTTACTGTTCTACACACACAGGTGTGCGGTCTCTTATTGGAGTTGAAAACCTTAGTGTAAAAATGGTGTTTTCGGATTATTTCAGTGTTTTAATTTCCTCTACAATATCTTATAAAATTCACATCCACAGTTAATGAGTCATAATCACTGGACTAAAATGGATAAACAAAGAGGAATCTTTTTGCTGGATTAATATATATAGCTGTATACTTACCTGACCTTTCTGGTTGTTTATGATTAAAAATCATTCTCCACAGGTGACTGTCAACAGATTCTATTAAGAAGAGGCCAGAATTTGGACAGAATAAGTATCTGTGATAAGAGGCCACTACATGTTCTGAAATCCTTTAGAATTAGCCAGGACACAGAAATGCAATGCACTGTGGTCTTCCATTTAAAAAAGATGAAGCACCGAAGGGGGAAGAGTGGTAAGGATAAGACGCTTTTGAGTGTGTTTCCATTTTTGACAGTAAATGACACAATTTTATTTAGAGGAAGGCAATGGAAAATACAGTTTAATAGATTATCCCAATTCTACAAACACATACACAAAACACTATCATCATTTATTTTAGAAGTATTTTTCTGAAAGGAGGTTTTTCTTTTTAATTGTCAAATAC
The DNA here is from genome assembly GCA_004026885.1 of Lyroderma lyra. Taxonomy (NCBI): domain Eukaryota; kingdom Metazoa; phylum Chordata; class Mammalia; order Chiroptera; family Megadermatidae; genus Lyroderma; species Lyroderma lyra. The sequence goes on along the minus strand of PVJL010001129.1, from coordinate 213,477 downwards.
ACATACTCGTGTGAGTTTTCACAAACTCTAATAATTTCTGTTTAATGTAGCTCTTCATTCATTCTAGAGATATTACCAAGTTCCTGCCACATGCCAAGCCCTGGGTGTGTGTCGGGGGAGCGGGGCAGAACAACCAAGAACAAAACAAAAATAACAGCAAAAATAAACAAGGCAAGACCTTGGCCTTGTGGACGGACATTCCTGACAGTACTTTGTTGTAATTAGCAACTTATTCTAATTACAAGGGAGGTGAGAATGGAGAACATGGAACATGGATGGCTTGAAAATTGCATGTTCGAACTTCCTAATGCTTAATGCTTAGAAAAGGAACCCTTGTCCAAATTTTTTCATGCGAATATTCTTCAATTTGTCATTAGAATAGCTGCATAACTTTACATTTTTAAAATTTTATTTAACTCAGCTTTAAATGTTAGATTCCTATTTCCATTATATTGCTATTATAAAAAAGAATGTGGAAGTAACAAACTCCACCGTAAGTATTTGACCACCTCTCTGTTTATTTCTTAGGATGGGTTTCTAGGAATAGAATTAATAGGCAACTTTAAGTCTGACACATATATAAATATTTATATATATATACATATATAAAATTTAATTACTTAATGAATGGCATCTTAAATTTACATTTGCAAGAGTATAAGAGAATGTACCTCTTGGCTAATTCATTTTCATATTTGTGAATTTTATCAAGAAGAAATACATGTGTATTTAATTGACATTAGTTCCTCATGAAGCACTTTTAAAGGTTTTTTTTTTCCTAAATGTGAATTTTTCATCTGTGTTTACCTATTTATGTCTTTTTCCCATTTATTTCATCAGGGAGTAATTTTCCCTTACTTACTTATTATAAGCACATTTTACAGACAACAAATATAACCCAGACTTTATACTTTGACTTTCTGTTGTAATTAGGATAGTTTTACCATTCTGCCCTTAAAACTTTCATGTGTGCAAGTATCTTCACCTGTGATTTTTTTCCCTTTGTAATTAATGCTGAGATAGTCTTTCTTCTCCCAAGACCAAGTGAATGTTTAGCTGTACTTTCTTTGAGTTACTTTTTGGTCCCTTCTATTGTTAATTATTGAATCAATGTGGAATGTATTTTGGTGCATGGTGCGTGGTGATGCTGTGACAATATGTTGTTCAAAATCTTCCAAATTCCCCACAATTATGGGCTAATCATTTCCTTCCCTACAGATTTTGTTACTCCAACTTTAAAAAAATAACTAAATTCAAGTATCCCCATTGATTATTTATGAGATATCCGCTCTGCATGATTGATCAGGCCATATAGTCTTGCTTTGATAAATTAATATAGTTTAATAACACGTCTGAATATCTGCCAGAACAGGCCCCCTCTCTCTTTTTAAGTGTGATGACTGTACCTTTCAGATGTGGTGATATCTTTTCCACCACAACCATGGTGGTCATGGGATTGAGGGATGGTTACCAATTTTTCCACCTGATCCAGATTCTAGGTCTGTAATAAAGCAGCACATAGGAGAGAAGCAAACGGTCTCTCTTTTCCATGTTTTTCATTATGGATTAGCTCTTTCAAAAAACTGAAAAGAGTCCAGATTCTAGCAACGTGCTACCTCTTGGTGTTGATTTTTAAGACTGCTAGAGAGTTCAACATTTCTAAACTATGATTAATTTGCTATGGGCACACTGAGAAAGTTCACCCGGAGTGCCCTATTTAGGTATAAAGGTCGGTCACAACCCACAAAGGACTGTAATACATGTTAGGAACAAAGACGTAGTGTGGATTGTTTAGAAGGGACCCAAAGAAAGAAGAGTGAAGTGTGATCTTTTAAGAAAGAAATTGGTTACAATCTCCTAGAGTCAGAAATCTCAATATTCCCAACCTAATGATCTACTTTATTCCATTTTGCTTTTCATGGACCCATGAAACATTATGAAAATTATAGAAAATGTTCTGTACAGAAACAGATTTCAAAACATCAGCTTTGAATTACAAAATTCATAATGCTGTCCACGTGAAAGCTTGTGTTTTCACCTGAGACACTCTCCACCTTCTGCATTGGTCTGAATCTGCACGCGTCTGACTAGCGGTGAAGTTGTGGGTCCATTTGTTCAGGGTCTTACTTCTTGTGCTCAATTTGCTGATGTTGAAATGTCTCATATTCTACTGGGCACACATATTCCAAACATTACTTACAGAAATTAAAGGAAAGTGGACCATATTGGAGTGGAATTATTCATTCAATTCAATTCAGTCTAACATGGCTAATTCCATGCGGGAGTCTTAAGTTTAAATAAACTTTCCACGGCAATCTATTTTCTGAAGACTTTTGCTTTGTTTAAATTCTTTTATAGAAGGACATTTTCCTCCATATGTTTATTCTCACAGACAAATACAGGAAAAAGCCCACTTGCTCTTGTTGACCTTTCTGCTTAGCAACTATTACTTTTCTTAGCTCAAAGGTAATTCTTTATTCAAGAGGGTCTTATTTAGAACACATGATAGGCATTCAGAGTTTTTCAGTAGCCTCTGAACGCAGCAGAGCATTTATTTACATTGTATAAAATTAGAGGAAATGAAGGGTATGCATTTGAACTAAAAGCAACAGCCTAATTCTCTCTATGGAGAGATTTCAGTCAATGTCATTTCAGGGGTAAAAAAAAACCAAACCAAAACAAACAAACAAAAAACAAAACCCTCAGATTACAGACATTTTAAACAATAGAGATTTTTGTTACCTAACAATAAAATATATCATGCTGCTTTCTAAATAAGACCCAGGTATGAGTTATGGGCTATTTCTCTTCCATGCATTTTCTAAAAGTATATTTTGATTCCTATTTTAGCAAACTAAGACATATGGAACAATCTTTGCTGGCCAAACCCAAAGGAAACTACTTCAGGGAAAAATATTTTTAAAAAAACCTTTGATGCATCTAATAGGATATCTAACTTTATATGAGCCCATATATGGACACATAGATCTTTAATTAAAAACTAGGCTAAATAACAAGGCATGTCCAATATGATAAAAATGGAATTTGTACCAAGAATGGTTTTGATTAACACAGATTACTACTCTTGCCCTTCCCATTGCTTACAGATTGTGAATCTTATTTATTTGGCTTGAGTTTGAATATACTTGAAAGCAAATTTTGTAGAACACAACAATCAAGTTTAGGTTCAGGAAAAAACGTTATAAAAACATATCCTCAGTATTTCTAAATGCAACACAGAAAGTAAGATTTCAACTCAAAGAGCAAAAATATTTCACAATGCCTATTTGTGACATGTCCATTAAGTAAAATAAATGATGACTATAAATCAAAGATATGAAAACAATTCTGAAAATAAAAGCTGATAAAGATGTTGTGTAGACATCAAAGTTGTTGAATCTATCTCCATCCTAAGAAAAGTTTAGGAAAAACAAATAACCTATTGCATTTATATTGACATTGCAAATAGGTTTGATTGATCCAAAATAATAAATTGTCATTGAACTAGGTCAATTTTCTAAAGTAATTGTTTAACATATATAAATCCTGATTATATAAGCTCTTTTAAAAATACATTTTATAAATAATTTTACACAAATTTTAATTAAAGATAGTCTACTTAATTTATGAAGTTCAAACAATGAATTAGGCAATGTTGACATGTTCTCCTGTATATCTCCCACAACCTCAAAATCCAGAATAACTGTTTTCCCAATATAACTGAATAATGATTCCTAATAAATGGATTCTTTAAAAATTAAAAAAAATTAAGAGTGGGTTATATATTAAAGTATGATTTTGAAATTCTCCAATGAATTTTGTACTGTTTATAAGAATCCCACTAAATATAAAATGCAACTTATATACACATAGATTTAACAAAAGTTAGATACAGCAATTAATTTGTGTGATAAACATTTATTTATTTCCTAAATTTATGCATTCACGTATTTATAGCAGCATGTAATAATATGTATGTACGTGTGTAGATAGAATTAAGAATGCTTAATTTCTAGAGCGTATACTGATAGGATATACTTATTTTCTCCTTTCAAGTTTCTGTTTTCTGAATATTCTCTCATAGAGACATACCTAGAAGCAGGCTTATGCAATGGTCAAGGACTATGGCAACAGACAGTTTTGTGTATTTCTCCTATTGCATCAGATTAGGAGGCTCATGGTGTTAAGTCGTGTCAGAAATGATGAGACTGGTTAGAGTTGGACTTCCTGATAGCTCCATTGTAATATCCATTTTCCCATTCATAATTGTTATTCGGTGTCTTAAATACATTATTGCAAAAAATATGTGAAGTCAAATTTGCAGGATATGTGAATTCTATGTTGGGTTATTTGGGGCTAATCATTTTTGCTTTATTGACATCATTTTATTTATGTCCTCCTATGGCATGAGAAAATTGATCTATACATTCTTTTTCCCTTTTTTCTTGGAAGATGAGCTCTGCTCATTATGATCTACATTCATGCACCACAGGTAGTAATAATCATCTATGGCTCTAACATGATGATCCTTTCTTGCCTACTACACTACTTGTCTCCTTACCTACCGCAGTGAGTAAGTTGATGGTTTCATTACCATCCCTAGACCTGAAGAACTAAGGGAGAGAGGGAGCGGTGACAATAGGGCCACCTGATCAGATCTATGGCCCTTGGTGGAAAGCTACAGTCAGAGTGTGTTAGCTCCATTCAAAGAGAGCTAGAGGCATGGATACCTGGATGAGCCCTCCTCCCAGCCTGTGACATCCTGATATTGGTCCCCCCTGGTTAATCCTAGCAGGTACCCGAAGGCAGCCAAGTGACATAGTCCCTGCAGGCCAGCGTCCCTGTCCCAGGGGCCCTGTGGGAAAGAGTGGGTAGAGAGTCTGCAGGCCAGCTGCGAGATACCCGGCACTCCCTTCTTGGAAATTTGACTCGTGCCTAAGAAGCAGGGTGATGCGAGCTTCAGGCCATTTTAAGAACTTGATGAATGTATCAGATAATCTCTCAACCCAGGACAATACATACGTGCACACACATACATACATACAAACACATGCAATTGGTCATGTATTTTTAGGGATTTTTATGTAGCTCCTTGAGTCTATCCAAAGACCCAGGTTAAGAATTTCTGTTGTAATAAGGGTTGGGCATCTTATTTTTTTCTCACATGAAGCTCTTTTATATATATATGAAGTTTATAATGTCAAAATAAAGGTGTGTTTTGTCCAGCTTTGTGGTGTCTAGGCCATTCAATTGTATGGAAAATGCACTGAGTATCGAAAAGATAGCCTTGTCAAGACATTCCCATTTGGCAATAATATCAATAAGGAAGTGATTTGTAGGTATTTATTATAAAATGCACTTACATTATAAAAGGACTTAAGTGTTTTAAGTAAAGGTATGTATTCAAATAACAGTCTTAAATGGTTTAAATTTAAACCATTCTAATTCACTGTAGCTACAAGCCAAAGACATACTTCATGTTCAAAGTCCTTTGTTTATACAACCAACTTTTCTATTACAAACGCTTCTATTAAAAGGTGAGCTGAATTAATTGTATAGTTTTTGAAGCGAAATCTTCCAAAGCTCAACCAATAGTTGAAGTCCTCTTGTCTTGGGCCTCTTGTGCCTCTGTTAGAAATTTAACAAACCAACAAAACAGAATCAGATACATAGATACAGAGAACAAACTATGGTTGCTAGGAGGGATGGGGATTGGGGAGCTGGGTGAAGAGGGTGAAGGGATCAAGAAGTACAAATTTGTAGTTATAAAACAGTCATGGGGATGTAAAGTACAGCCTAGAGAATATTGTCAATAATGTTGCAACAACTCCATGGATAGCGCCAGGTAGATCCAGACGAATGCAGGGATCACTGCAGTAATTATGTAAGTGTCTAACCACAATGCTGCACACCTGAAACTAATCTAAAATAATAGTGAATGCCAACAGTAACTGAAAATAATTAATTAAAAAAAAAAAAACCAACAGAAAAAAAGAAACAGAAAGCCATCCAATGAATAGTGTTTCTTTAAAGGATGTATGGACCATGGTCAGAAGTCCTAAGGGAAGAACTGAAGTCTGAGCAGTGACATAACCTTCACATTGACACAGGAATGGGTCTGTTGATATTAGCCCGGCTAATCATTTTGCTAATTGGACGGCCAGTTGGGCCACGGTGCAAAGTCAGATCAGCTTTCACTTTAACTACTCACACAGATGATGTTTGACTCAAATGTATTACTTTATATCAACACACTGAATGGCTGTAAAAATAATTCCACATGTGCTGCTGCTTCTTTTTTAATAAGTGTCTTCCTCAATTTTCCCTGTTATAATAGAGATTTTTTTAACACAGAAAAATTAAAGGTTATTTAAAGGATATCAGTTGAAAAACGCACCACAAGATTCTGGCATAAATCCTGCTACCAGCTCCTGACATCCTTAGTCCGTCACTTGCCTTCACTGAGTAAAGTGACTCCGTTCAAGTCGACCTGCCTTTGATTTCTGTTTAAGAAGCAAAGTGGCTTTATCTCCAAAAAATAGGTTCACATTTTAAAATAAATGTATTCAATTTCTTCCTTTTTAGCTGTTTATAAATCAGATGTTTGTAGGTATTTTCATGTAGGAGATGAAATTCAGGATTTTTGAATGTGCCCGAGCACAGTGTCAAATCAAATGGACAGCATGTCTTTAAAGAAGCAGAACCACTTACTGGCTGATAGTTTTAATCCATCTCTTTCTTTCATTAGTCATTTTCATCTTCAAAGTTAAAAAAAAAAAAAAAGGTTGCCGAGTTCCTGAAGTAACCAACGCCAGTCTAGTGTCTGCCAGTACGGAAGATACCACCAAAGGCAAAGAATGTTGCAGCAGACATAAACCAATCAGAATTACTGTACATGTTTCAGATCAACTGAACTATGATAGCACCCCAACTGGTAGGTGTCTCCCTTTAAGACAAGAAGTCTTAAAACTGAGAATGAGGTTTTACTAATGTTCCCAAGATTCTTAAAAAGAGTTAAACCTTCAAACATGAGTTCTTCGGTGGTAATTAAGATGACTTACTGCAATTTCTGGCTAGGGAACTTACTGTTTCTTGAGAACAGAGCTACTCTTTAGAAACAAATTTTTACAGGATCGTTTAAGACCGTAAGTCTTTTAGGTGATCGGGGTACCTGTCACGTTACTTTACAATAGGATTTAAACTAAGGATCAAACTTCCTGCCACGCCAATCTGTGAGCTAGGAAGCAGTGAGAGGGATCTGTGTGTGTGTGTGTGTGTGTGTGTGTGTGTGTGTGTGTGTGATTCTTTCCTTCTGCTTCCTTCACGTCTGCTGGACGTGAAAATGGACAGGGACATAAATTACAGAAAGAGTCTCTTGCTGTAGCCACACATCTTGGCACTGTGGACAAAACAGCTTACCCAAGTGGAAAAATATGTAATCCTGAAGAATGATTGATTTTGAATATGTGCACTGGATGGAACAGGATACTGAAACAAATTGGCCTACTTGTTTCTTTAATAAGAAAATGGAAATATTAATATACACACAGACACGCATATCTACATACAGGGTCCGGCACAAATAATGCCCCCTTTTTACGTACAAAATCGTAAGCATGCGATTCTGTAACCTAACACCATCATAACTACGTGAACATAACGACTCGGAAAAGGGCGTTACTTCTGCTGGACCCTGTGTATCTGCTTGAACGCTTTGCCATCCCGTCTCTACGGCTTTGCGTCTGCTGCTCCTCTGCCTGCACCTCTCTCCTGCTCCTCTGCCTGCACCTCTCTCCTGCTTCCGGCATGCCTGCACCTCTCTCCTGCTCCTCTGCCTGCACCTCTCTCCTGCTTCCTGCATGCCTGCACCTCTCTCCTGCTTCCTGCTTGCCTGCACCTCTCTCCTGCTTCCTGCTTGCCTGCACCTCTCTCCTGCTTCCTGCATGCCTGCACCTCTCTCCTGCTTCCTGCATGCCTGCACCTCTCTCCTGCTTCCGGCATGCCTGCACCTCTCTCCTGCTTCCTGCATCCTCTCCATCCTCATCAAGCCCGCCTGTTCCACTCTGGGTTCTCTTGTCTAACGCGCCACTTGGTTAGCTCCCGGGAGAGCCCTTCCGCGTTCTTCCATCCTCCTGACACTCAGGCTGGTGGCAGTTCCTTCTCCTTAGTCTAATTTCAACCGCTCCTGTGCCTCATGCAGTCGCATAAGCTCTTACCTTCCTAAGAGCCCTTGTAACATTGCCTTCTAATGGCTCCCTGGCCTTCCTCCGCCTGTAAATTTCCTGACATTGTCTTTTATCTTAGAACCACTGTTAGCCAGAATGGTATCTACCTTTCGTATAAATAGATCATTAAGACATCCTCAATGCATTGAATTAGGACCCAATTATTGGGATAATTTTTCAAAACTTAAACTTGAGTTTATGACAATAATAATTCTGACTTTCTTTCCTTGGCATAACCAGTTTCACTTATTGATAGTCCTGGAGTAATTGAGGTGGACACACACAGATGGGAAACCAGTATTGTCTCCTCAGAGCTTCCAATGCCAAATACGAGGACAGACAATTAATGTTGCGAACCCATCCAAGAAAAGCTGCTACACACCTCACTGCTGACTATCACTACGGTCACCTTCGAAGTCGTCCCCTCGGGAAGCTATGCACCGACGCCAGCGCCTAGTCCACCCTTCAAAGCAATTTTGGAACTCTTTTTCTGGAATGGCCATCAGAGCTGTCATCGTGCCCAAAATCTGACAATTCAGTTCACCAGCTTGCCACCATGCGCTTACACTGGCAGCACTGCACAACCAACTCGGCGAAATTACGACCAGAGTGACACTCAGCCATGAGACGTGTAGCACCTTTTCTAGGATGAGTTCTTGAAATTGATTGTCTGGCCTCGTCCTAGCACCTAAGAGCAAATTGGCCCGTGGGGGCCTCAGATTGTCTTTAGCTGGAACGGAAGATGTTACTGCCATCCAGTATGTTGACTAGTAAGGGCTGGCCCTGGTCAACCATGCGGATGGTCCCCATGAAAAGCCCACTCTGGCCTGTTAGGCCTGATACAAAACACTGGTGTTCACCGATGAAAGCCCTTTCCTGTATTCATGAGGGTCCAGCCACATTGGCCTTTCTGTATTGTTTCCTTAGCAAGCTTGTGTGTGCCTTAATGTCTATGTTCTCATTTTTGCCCTCAAATCTCCTCAAAGTTGACTTTTTCTGGCCATGCAGATCTCAGGGCAAATATCCCTTCGCAATACTTCCCTACAGATATTTATAAGTAGCCGCCATCAGTCTTGCCCCATCACATCACTCTGTCACTTGCTCTATTGCATTTCCCGCCATCCAAAGGTATCCAGCCTGTTTTCATATTCTGGCCCGATGGAATATCTATTGATTAGAAGCTCCAGGAAAACAGAGTCCTTATTGTATGTAGCTGCTCTTAACTCCCTGTCAAGAACAGTGTTACTTATGGATGAAATGGATTTCTAAATAAATACCTGCTCTGTCTGTGTCCCTAGAAGTCAAGTGACTACTGAGAGTATATGGGGTATATTTAGATATAACTCTATCTATAGTATATAAATACATCATATGATATATGATTTTCGTTCCAAGGTATAGAGCAAAAGTCAGTAGCACATCATCAATGACTCTGGTTACATGTAAGTTGAAAGAGGAGAAAAATTTGTTTTTAGCACCTAATTCACATTGGGGGGGAGCACTGTGCTGTGACTACTTATTATAATTTCGTTGAAACCGATCCGAGGTGGATTTCAGGTGCATTAGAGGTGTTTGGAATTGAAGACGAGGGTCTGTAAAGATAATATACTATTGTAGCCTTCTCTGCCTGCCTGGGGTTGAAAACGTGCTCTCCGTGATCTCCCTCTGGGAGAGCGGACTTGCTCAGCTGCATATCAGCAGGCGCGGGTTCAGCAGCGAGCTCGGCCGTTTTGCATTCAATCCCCCAGAAAGTCACCCCCCACCCCCAAGTACCCTACAACAGGGATCAGGCTTCGGTTTAAGTGCTGCTCCTCTCACATACTTGTGTTCTCGTCATTTAGAAAAGTGTGATTAAAAACCATTACGTGCCCTAACAGATGTGACCTTAAAGAATCTACTAAGTTTTTTTTTTTTTTTTTTTTTTTTTTTTTTTTTTTAAAAAAAAAGGTGCAAAGCAATAGTGGTTAGACTAACACCAGGAAAGTATTATATGAGCTGAACCACACTGAATAACTTCTCATTGATTACTACCTTCTGTTTCAAGAAAAATACCACGATGTTTAAGAGTGAGCTGCGACCTTCCTCGGTCAGCCTCTTTCCTCCATGTCTCTGCTCTCCTGGTTCTAATGAGGAAGGCATTAAACTTCCATGGCGTCTGAGATTTAAATGCTCTCACTAAAGGGGATTATTGGATTGCTACCATCTTCATTTCCTCTCCTCTCAGATAACGTCACCCATGTGCTAGAAAATACAAAACAAACTGAATGAGACCATGGAAACCATTTAGAAAGCGATAGTCCCTTGCTTGAAAATCTCCTTTGTAAATATTGTACTAAAGCGCGTTTAGCAGTCTCGGAGAAAGAACTTAGCTGCCTTTTATCAGGCACACTGCTCCTGGCGGTTGACAGCCTTGCTGATTTCCCTGCGAGTTAGTAAGAGCCTCTCAGTGTTTTCTGAATTTAATATAATTGCCTATGTCTTGTCCACAAATATGCTGCTACTGGGCTACCAATGGTAGAAATGGAAGTTGTCGGTAAATGAGATTTTTTCTCAAAGTCATAATCTCTCCCATTTGTGAAGATGGATAGATTTTCTGCTCCTCTCTCCACGTACATTTCCTGGTCCTACTTGAGAGCAGTGATATAAATTTGTATGGTATCTCCTGAGCAAACAGGAGAGTCTGTCAGCATGGGAATTAGACTACTGAACTTGGACTCAGTAATATTAGGTACAAAATATAATGTATTTGCCTGGAAAATCTGTTCGCAATATATGTAGGTGTTTCGCTAATATTTATAGTAAAATTAGAATAAATTTTTTTTTCTTAATGTATTTTTAACATTGATTTTATCTTTTCTTTATATGGAATCATAGTGTTGATAGTTATTTTAAGCCGTAGCAATAAAATAGGGTGGCTGCGTATTTAAAAATGTAACTTCAGATTGGTTGTGTTATAAAGAATTAAACTTAGAGCAAATGAATCCTAAATGATCGAGGCTTTATAACTTGTACAATGTATTGTGAAAATATAAGTAAGAAGATATTTTATAATAAAAAATTTTAACTTAAAAATATTTAAATGGTCTTCAATATATCCTGTGGAAAAAAGAGATTTACAAAATATCAAGAGGAAACTACAGCCAACCCTTGCAAATTTGAGTTTGCTGTTTGAAATCAGCCCACAAAACACAGCTTCCTGCCCCTTCTAAAAACTGCTAATTTAAAATTAAAGTTTGCAAAACATTAGTCTGCTACTGTGGGTAATTATAATTATGTGTTATGCAACTTTAATTACTTAAATAGTATGTATCACGAGATTATACATCAGAGGCGTGTGGAAAAGTATTGTCTTTTATCCCTGTCTCTGGAGAAGGGTATCAAAGAACTGAAGGCAGGAGTTAGGGTTGGAACAAAGACACTTGACCATTGAGTAAACCCAAGTCACCTCTGTTCTTCAGGTGAACTGAGTGAGAATCGGTGTTAGCTCTCAGACAGGAAACAGAAACTTATGAGGGGGCACAAGAGAACAAAAGACGATGACTTAGAAACAGGAAGCTAAAGAATCATTTCCAAACCAACAGGTGATGCCTTCCATCAGATTTCTGTGTTCACAGCCCCACCGTAGCCAGGGCTCTAGTAAAAGCTATCAAGAGTCATGAGTTCACCAATGGCTAAATGGAGCTCATAAAAATCGGGGTAGTAAACATAACTCGCTTACACATCGTATCCAGAAATGATTCGGGGTGATGCTAAGACCCCTGGGGATGCCCGAGCAATCCAGGTACATACGGTGATGGGCAAGGACTTTTGAAGCTGAAGAGCAGACTTGTCATGGGTTAGAAAAGAAAACAAGACTCAGGATAACTTCTTTATAGTCTAGAGACGTTGGAGCAAATACAGAGGACTAAGTGAAGACATAAAGTTGGAAGGCAGCATGGTTAACCTGGCTAGACAGAAATTCATTCTTGGAATCCTATTTATAAGAGCTCACTTTTTTCCTACTAAATTTGTATTTTGTATCTAAGGGCTATATTCGTTCTTTAAAGGTCTAAACTTTTTGCTTAGTGGAATAATTCATTGAGGCTTTTTTGATGGTGGGGGTGAGAAGAGATTTTGGTGGGCAAGTAAGAAAACAGAGGAGGACAGTGTGGTGAGAAGGTTGCCTTGGAAAAAGTCGATGTCTGAAGACGGCCGGATATTCGTTGGCCAGTCATGTCCTCTGTTTGAACCTCAGTTCCCTCATGTGTGAAATGGAAGTAATGATAATGACTTCCAGAATTATTGACAAGATCACATGAGATGATGTCTACAAAGAGCCGAGTGCCATGTCTGGAAGACAGCAGACTCAAAAGTTTTGGTTTTCTAACGTTCCTTTAGAAAATGCACAATCTGTCTTGGTTTAAAATGAAGGAAGAGGATTTTCAGTGTGATTTGCTCATGGTCTGTTTTGGTTAAAATGTAAATAGTAAAGAGAATAGGCCTAGATAGTCCGAAGGCCGCTGTCACACCAGGAACGTACGTGCTCACGAGACGAAGAAGAGAGCAAAGACAGGAGGGACCCAGGTCAGCGACAGAGACAGCACTGCCTCCCCGTCCTCACAGCCCAGCAGAGGGTCGCCCTTCCTGCAGGAATTGGTGGCGCTCTCTCTTTCTATATCCAAAACCCCCTGTAAGGAATGGATAGAGACTCTGATAGATGAATTAGTATCAAGTGCCTTCAGCATGTAGAGTGGGGTCATAGCAATGGGATCGCGTTTAGATATATCTCTAGAATCGGAGAATGAGAGGGTGAGGGGAAAATATTCTGGTCTAGATCTCTGAGTTGGAGCTTGATCAAAATTTCCCATGAATTAATTGTTACATGAAGCATAGTCCTGAAAGGTGGGAAAAAGTTAGGGATGCAGGCGTCTCTGCTGTACCCCAGTTCAGTAAGACCTGACCACACAGAGAATAATACTACATTGTGTGGGCAGAATATCCTTGCTCAAAGACAACTAGATTACAGAAATATCTAATTTTCTCTTCTCTCTGTAATAACTGTAAGAGATCTTGGAAACCTTTTATAAAGGTGATTTCTCCTATTCTGTTTTATAACAGTCACCAAAAATTATGCTTTAGCTATACAGATGGCAGCAAGTTTGATTTTAAACAAACTTGATTTAGAAAAATTTTAGGCTCTGTGTAAAAAGATTTTTAGAATATTCATGAGTTGTGAACCCACACATTTTTCGACAATAACACTTTTGTATTTAAACCAATTTTGTCAACTTTAGAGAAATCATTCATCTTTATAATAATGAATACTTTATTTAAAATTACACATACAGTTTTACAACCTATATAAAAGCTTGCCCAACCCATGTCCCACGGGTCACGTGCAGCCCAGGACCACATTGAATGAGGCCCTACACAAATTCATAAACTTCCTTAAAATGTTATTAGATTTTTCTGTGACTTTTTTTTAGCTCATCGGCTACTGTTAGTGTTAGTGTATTTTATGTGTGGCCCAAGACAATTCTCCTTCCAACGTGACCCAGGGGAGCCAAATAATTGGGCACCCATTATATAAAAAGATTGTTGACAATGTCTCAATCCACATTTGACATCATTACCCATCTACATGCAAGGCATATGCTTTGCACATATATGGGCATATATGTAGAGACACAGAATGATCGAGAATATAATTCACAACTTAGTTTTTAGTCTTTTCTTATGAACTAAATACATTGGCATCTTTTTCCTCTAACAATGATGAGTCGTGTATATGATATCTTAATTATACTCATGTATAGCTTTGGGTATATTAACCTTGGTAAATGAAAGAGGCATGATTACACATTGATCATATGACAGGTAATTAAACTTGCAGACATAAATATATTTTTGCTATTCTCAATTTGTTCTGCTTCATTTATTTCAGTTAAATGGGGGACAACCCCCCCAAACAACAGATGTGAAATTAGTTATCAGATGGAGCTTTCGTAGTACGGAAAGAGCTTTCATTATTTTAGAAAATTTTGCACCGATATAAGAGACATACGATGAATGACTAAGCTTATGATGCAATATTTAAGTACTTCAAATAAATCCAAGCTCAGGTTTCCTTGCATATTTAGTATGGTAAGTACTGTCTGGAGACACTTCATAGAAAAACTGTTAAAAATAATTTATTGTAAATTAAAATATTTAGCAGTCACAGAGGGTAATGACTTAAATCATTATTTCGTTCTTTAAATAAAGAAATAAATTGAACTGATTATAATATTTCAAATCTTTTGATGTAACAAATGACTTCATGGGATATAATAGCAAACCCAGCTAATTTCCCATCAATTGTACTGTGGATGACAATCCTGCTGTCATAGTTTGGTTTTAGGGCATTAGGACTTACTTCTAGCAGAATAACTGGACTACAACTTTTCAGTTCTGACACGGTCATTCGTTTCTGTCTCAAGACCCAGGTACATTTTAATAGATGGGATGAGAGAGAAAGGGCTGTTTTGTGTCTCGAGAAATTGCTAAACCAGATGTCGAAAAGGGAGGAGAGATTTTCAAATTTTAGCTGAAAAGCACTATCTCACGAATTAAAAACTGACATCCACTCACGAACAAGCCACCAGCCAGATAGCTTTGAGCCCTCTGAGTCCACCTCTGGGCACTTCTTTACTGCTCCTTGAGGTGACTTTTCAGGTCACCTCTCATTGTATATTTGTGGAGGATTTTTGCTAGAAGCGTGCAGATCACCATCTGCTCCACAGATCAAAGGCATCCATCTCCCAAGTCCCTCCTCGAAATGCGGGTCCATGTTGGGAAATTTAATGCAGTGAAAGCCTTTCAAAAATTGAGTTCCAGATTTTAATACATTTTAATTTTGAAAAGAATCTAGTCTTTGTGATAGCTAACTAAAAGGTAAAATATATGATTACTAATACAGTGGTATTGTAATTAGTTTTCCTAAATGATCATATTTTCTGCCTGGTTCCTTAGAGAGAAAAAAATATGGCATTGCTATATTTAAAAGACATTTTTTTAAGTCATTCTGTCTTAGTAGGCAAAAGCTTTTATAAATCTCTTACAGAAAAGTGATGGTTATAAAAGCCTAAGTTTATTTTCAAACACAAATAAATGTTTTTGACAAAAGTTTGTCCGTTCAGAAGTTAGGCATCCTTCCTTTAAACTCCAAAAATTGTCAGTTATCTCATCCTCAGAAGATTTATATTGAGAGCTAGCTGCAAATACCAAAAACTAAGAAACTGAACCCCAGATTTCTGGTCTTTCAGGATGGGGAGTCATCTGAACTTTCACAGCATTCCAACAGAGGGCAGTGGAGTTCCACAGATTAATTTGATGGTGGTCCGGAAAACAGATCCTCAGAACGTAAATCTCTGAAGAGAAATCTGTCTTAACACAGCAGCTCCAGGAAAAGGGGAATTATTGCACTTAATTAAAGTGTATTGACACCATATGTGGCTCCACCTCCCCACCTCTACTTTTTGGATTCATTAATGATTAAAAAAAAAAATCAGGGACTAGTGAGGGCAATATTCCTACAGAGCCTGTGATTTAACCCCTAAACATTAATCTTACAAAAATTACACTTAAACAAAAAGCTAGTTAGCAAACAGAAACCTTTCACATGAGACGATTTAGGTTCATTATCTCCGTAGCTCAAAGAAATGTCACTGGGCTGTTTTTTGAAATACCATTTTTTAATGGCAATTTGTATTTTCTTAGTAATATTTTAAACAATTTAAAAGTCAGAAAAGCTGTAATTATTTTTGCCAATAAAAATGCATGAGAATTTTGAATATTTTAGCTCATCTAAGTAGAAATAAAAATAGTTTTACATGTCTGATTCCCCATATGCCTTAAATTCCTTGATTTTTGAATAAAATACATCTATGACAGTTGAAAACGAAACCTTTTTGTCATGACTTGAATATCAAAAAAAAAAAATCAAGCCAATTAAACTCTTTGGAAAAATGTTACATACCAAAAAAATCTGATTTTAAGAAGCATTTTAATACATTCTCTTCCTCATTCCCTTTATTTGTCAGGACAACTTTTTTTTTTAACTTGTTTTCAAACTGAGTTTTCACTTTCCACTATGTCACATACACTTGGAGGTAGAAATACACATTACCTTCAAGTTTCAATCTGTTTTAGTATTAACATCTCGAATTTGAACTTTTTTATATTCTATTTAATCTATTTCTCTTCATAATTTTTAAGATGATAGCATTAAAACATCTATCTAATTTCTGATTACTATAACATAATAAACAATGATTGCAGGACTTTTATAAAATATAGATATCAATATCCGATAAATTTTAAAGGACTGATACGTCTACCTCTCAGAGATAGACTGTCAGAGCAATGCCTGTTTTCCTTGTTTTTTCATATATGCTGATATATATTTTCCACACACATCCATCTATAGTTCATGTGTGTATATGTATATAAATATACTTAATAACAGAGTATACCAACTACAGAATCCTGTGATTTACCTATTCTACCTTACATTATGCTCTGAAGGCTCTCTCAGGTCTTTGGGTTATTACTGCAGAATTATAAAAGGCTACGAACTATTACATCATCTGGATTTCCTATAACTCACTCACTCGCCCTTGCACATCACTGATTTAGCTGACATTTCAGTGGTCCGGGAATTGAAAACTAATTCCAAAGGCAAAGAATTCTATGATACCAATTCTAAGTCCTTCTATTTGAAAGTTATGTCTGCTAAATGAGATTTATCACAAGTGTAAGTAACTAGTAACTGCAATGAAGAAGTCACAAAAGATAAGAATACTGACTATGTTTTTAAGGATGAGATAAAGATTTTCTTCACTATTTTAATAACGAATAAAGAAAAGTAAAGTTTGCATCATCTGCTTTGGATATTTGTTACAGATGAATGCTTTTATGTATAGTAAAATTTCTTGATTCTTTTTTCAAGATGAGATAATATATTTTAATATTCATGTACCCCAAAACATAAATAGATATTTTTCCTGCTACTGTACAAAACTCAAAAGATAAATCAGATATTTTATTGCATCATTCAGAATGATACTTTCAGTAATGAAATTTGAGTGCTAGGTACACAAAATTATTACAAAGTTGGGGGAACCTAACATTAAGAAAAAAAAATTCTTTGGGGAGGCAAGAGCTCTGTTTCCCATGCTGCTTCACTCCCAGAAATCCTAGTTTTCAAACAGCTTATGTTGATTCATTTGATCACATTGATAGAAAAACTTTTGCATGGCTTGTAAAATAACTATAAATTTGACGCCACATATACCATAAACAGAATTAATACAGAGTGCATTTCAAATAGTGGCTGCCCTTACAAATTTTTCACTACTTAGTTGATCTAGGTATACATCTACGTAAATATCCATTTCCTTACGTTTTATAAACCTTGAAGCATTAAAAGGCTTTTTGTGATTTTTAGGGTGGGTGGACAATATTAGGGTATTAGTAGTGTAACATTATAGATGAGAAAACTTAGAATTGCTAATCTATTGGTAAAATATTGGCAAAGTTATTAGACCACCGTCACCCAACAAACTAGGAACTGAATCCTGTTCTTTGATTCATACCCTAATGATCATGCCACCCCAGCATGATATATTTCTTTAACCTACTGAAGTCTTTTCATATGCTTGTCTAAGTGAATGTATAAACTAGACTTAACATGTAAGTATATTGTATGTAAGAATAACACGTGCATCTGTGCACATACATGCACAGAGAGAGATAAGGGGGAGAATACAGAGTCTGCAGTGTATACAAGTGAAAACACATACCTATGTATACATTGAACTATTTTCAGCTCATACTGCGTCAAAGAAAAAAAGAAATAGCAACTTTAAGAATTCTACATTTCTTTGCACTGTGGCCTGCGGATTTTTTTTAAACAAAGAGACATTTTCAGCCTTCATCATAGCTCCTAAATGAAAGCGTTCCTGCATATTTGAATTTCACAGGTTTTGTATTTCACACTGGGAGTCAAGCTTTCACAGTTTTTTAACTACCTTAAAACCTTGTTAACTTTCAGCTGAAATTGCTGTTTAACAATGTTATGTTCTTGTGGGAATACAGGACCTTTTAGAAAGCAGTGTGGAGGAACTCCATCCCCAGAGCAAGCTAAATCTTACACTGGGTGGAAACGGTGCTGGTCGGGTTGGGGTAACCTCGGCTTGAAGGACAATCAGTGTTTAGAGACAGAGGGTGGCGTGGAACAAAGAAGAATTTTCACAAAAATATGAACTAGTCAGTGTCTGGAGATGCTTTTCCGATTGACAGTCATAGGGACTAGCTCTCTGGCTATGGATAACGGGGTAGACCAGCTGCTTGCGATGGCCTCTTTCTGCTTCCGTCACCCGTGGAAGGGGTGGCACCTTACTGGTGACGCCCAGGGAGCTGATGCTGTCCATCCGCTCCCACCTGGTACCTCCCTGGGTAGCAACGTGCCAGAGAGAGCACAGGCCTGAGATAGAGTTAGCCCGCAGCTGGAAGCTAAGTTACAGTGTTGAAGGCTTTAATTCTAAGTGAAAATGAAAAGCCAAGCTGGGAACCACCTGAAGATTTCAACAGTCAATAGGTAAGGAAAAGGGCTCAAGAGACGGGGAAACAATAAGGGAGTGAAGACCGGGTAGGAATCAGACCAACCAAGGGTTTGCGGTTGGGGAGTCGCATCCTGAGTATAAAATTCCCAAGGCTATTAGGGTGTCGTTTATAGATTTCTAAAAGACACGTGTCATGCTTTCCTTCTAATCTACACTAGTGCTTCTCAACCTAGGGTGGTTTTGCTCCCAAGTGACAGCTGGCGATGTCTGGAGACATTTTGGGTTGTCACAGCAGGGGGAAGGGGGAGGAGTGCTACTGGCATCTAGTGGGCAGAGGTCAAGGATGCTGTGAACTGGACACCCCTCATTTTACAAGGAATTACCCAGCCCCACATGCCATAAGTGCCAACGCTGAGAAACCCTGCTTTAAGCTCACATTTCAGATCATCTGATTCTATCTACTAATTGATTGCAGCTCCTTAATTGTAGAAATTATGTCGAAATGGAACTCCGTGGCCTTTAACTCACATGCTGAGCCGGCATAGAAATCCACAGAATTACTATGAAGACATCGCACGCCTGAAATTACATACACTTGTGAACAGTCTGAGCAGATTAAATCTTGCATTTGTCATTCTGGTGTGTTTTTTTCAGGACTTTATTATTCGCTTGTAAAGCGTTTGCCTTCAAGAGGAAACAGTTAACAGGAGTCGAGAATGCAAATTTCCTCAAACAGTAAATGAAATAAAACAAAAGAGACGTGTCAAATGAAGTAAGAGCAATATAGATATGTGTGTGTGTGTGTGTGTGTGTGTGTGTGTGTGTATCTCTGTATGTCTACACATATCTGTAGACATAAAGTGTACGTGTGCCTGGTAATGTAATCTGGTTTTGTTTTTGTTTCCCAAGGTGCATATCAAACTATAAAAGAAAGAGGCTTTGGGCGGGTGGGCCCTGCGCTGCCTTCCCGGCCTTGCCTGGCTCCGGGAGCTTCCTAGACCACTAGGAAGCAGACACGGTGGGGTGTGAAACTGTCAGATGGAGACAAAGGGCTTCCAAGGGGCCTCGTGCTGCATTAGAAAGCACTTGTTTTCCATCTCAAACTCGGGCTTGCAGGGGACGAGGTGTGTTTTTTCTAAGACTTGGCAGCCGCTGACCAGTGAAGTTTGGTCGCCGCCGGAAGTCTTAGCTACGGCGGTGGCAAGGGTTAATATTAAACCCACCGCAGCATTTTGCACAATCTGCCAGATCTCCCAGTGGATTTCCACTGCCACTGGAATAATGGCTCGCAGCTGCAGCAGCCCGTGGTAACACTTGATATTCCCTTCGCACGCCCGCGATGCTTTCAGTGGAAATGAGAAAATCACTAACGCGGTGCTATCCGGTGTGCCCCCGGGTCGACATTTCTACGCCGCCACCTGAAATGACCTCGCAGCCCACCCTCCGGCCCAGGTGGCTGCTGGATGGGTTCATTATCTCCTTGTTTTAGGAAAAATGCGCATTGACAGGCCTGTAGGAAGAGCCATGGAGGGAGACTGAGAACCTGGTGTAAAGGGAGAACTACTCCGGGTTCACATACAGGAGTTCCCATCTGCTTAAAGTGAATCCAGGATGTTCTTTCCACATTGGGGAATAAGTGGCCAAATGACTTATTAATAAACGCAGTGAAATGTTTCTCGACCCCCTAACCCACCTCCAAATCTCTCTAACCCATCGGTCTCAGTGCTAAAAGTCCCTCCTTAGAGATACCACTCTCTTGGGATAAAACTGTTCACGGCAGCCATCGTTGGTAAAAACAGAACTGCTTCCAGAAAAATAGGGTGCGCCATTATCTGGAGGCTTCTCGAGCAAGGCAGCTCCTAACACCCTGATGCGATTTGTATATCTTCCCTAGTCCCCACCACTGGTCAATCAACACTGACCCCATCCAGCACTCACTCAGGTATTCAGTTACTTGTTTATTCAGTTCTTCCTCCACCATTCATTCATTCACTAGATGGGTCCTTCTTGAACGTCCGACTTTTGCCAGCTACAGGGCAAAATATGCAGCTGGAGTAATTTCTTTTTTAGGAATTCATTAATTTACCTGAGGCAACCTTGGTTTATAATGTTACGTAAGTTTCAGGTGTGCAACACTGTGATTCAGTGTCTGTGTGGCAGCTATGTCCTGCTTACCACCAAACGTGTAGTTTCCATCCGTCACCATACAATTGTCACCCTTTACCCACCCAGCCATGCCTCCAGCCACTCTGCTCCCACTCCAGTAACCGCCCGGCTGTTGTCTGCTTCTGCGAGTTTGTCTTTGGTTTCTGCTCGCCTGTTTGATTTTTGTTTTTCTATGAGCAAGTCCCTCATTCAGACCAGCTACTTTGGAGAAATAACCCCCACCTGGCCCTCCAGGCACCACAGTGATTAAAACAAGCCCAACCTTCACCCTACTGCACTGCAAATTATAAATAAATATATTTTATTTTTATATTCTGTACAGTTTATTTTACACTCCATATGTTGCGTGTATGTACATGTGTGTATATTACGTGTATGTATGGATGGATGTGAGGGAGCTCTGTGAGGCTCCCCCAGAAATCCCACAATGCTCTGCAGTGCTGAAAATTGGCTGTGACAGAATTTTAAAGTATCAGGAAGCGCTGGGGCTACTCGATGATGTCATGAAGGTCCCTTGAGAAAATGTGGTCATTAAGTGAGTTGCATGTGGTGATAAGAAGCCATTAAAATAAACAGAACTTCTCTATAATTACTAAATTTCCCAGAAAAACAATTAGAGTGCTTGAGACATTTTGTGTCTGTCTTCCACCGAGTTCAAAGTTTCCGCTCCACCCACTTTCTAAAAAGTGCTCGCTGAAATTGTGCAGCATAACCCAAAGGGAAAAGAATCGGAGGCCCCTCTGGGGTCTTTGACAGAAATTTGGGCTGTGTTTGACTTTCTTTGAAACAGTCGGGAGCTCTGACATACAGTGAAATAAATGGGCTCCTTCTACGTGATAAACACCATCACTGTCAAACCATTTTGCATGATGGAACTTGTGAGAGTTATAAGACTGAAAAAGCAATCTTAGATTATTGTCACAGTCACAGATAGGAATGTTTTATTTGCTATATATACATACTGTACGAGGGCTGTTCGGAGAGTATCCCCTAGCCATGCCATATGAAAACCAGAGGTAGTTATGGCTGGAGTTCTTCCGGACAGCCCTCGGCTATCAGATAGTTTATTCACATGTGTGCGTTTGGGTGCGTGTGTAAACACACTCTTACTATACGTCTAGAAACTGTCCTAACAAGTCATTCTCCTACTTCTTTCCTCCAAAGCCATGCTATTAGCACCTGGAATTCTAGGATTAGCAATACATCCTCACGTCAGCAGATTCTTAGGAAATTAGTGAAATGGCAAACATGAAGCTTTCCCTGGAGCATATGTGGATAGGTTGGATTTGCATCTTTATATCTAAGATGAAGATGGAAGTTCAAGAGAGATAGAGGCTTGAGAAGTGAGAAGGGAGGAAGGAACCTAAAGGGGACACTGGAAGGCACAGAAGTCGAGGACATGATCCACGGACTGAACAAGTTTGCTCCCGTCCCACCTTCCTGACGGATGTTCTACAGGCTCTTTGAACCCTAATCATCTGTTCTTCTGTGTAACAAAATCATGTGTTTCTGGACTCGGAGTAATTGTTTCTCTTGTAACTTAGATTCCATTCCTCTTTATGTACATAAGTACTTCAAAAATTTTTATGTTTATTTTTAAAGTATAACAAAAGATTAAAGGACGCTATGACAATTTGACTTACATGATGCGTTCTCACTCACCTAATGGCTTTGCTATTTTTGCTGTCTCTGAAGGACCTTCTTGAGAACCTTCCAGGACAACTACTGCCCTCCCCAGCACCCTGATCCACGAAGCTTTGCTTTCTTTGTATTTGAATAGCATCCTGTCCTTATTGCAATTGGAGCGTACGTTTTCATGCTTACTAGTTTTTATTTATACTTGCTTTGTGCCTTTGCCTCTCAAATACGTGCTTCTAGAACACAGAGTGAAGTTGTACTTATCAAAGTAGCATCAGCCTCTTCCGGCCCAGTGTGGACACTCAATAAAATTTTGTGGAATGAATAAGCCCAAGAATGAATGGATGAGTTGTTTTACTCTGATCTGGGGACGAGTGGGCTTGTGGGAAGCCTGACTAAAAAAAGATTTGCTCATGCTTTCCTAGCATATGTGGCATTAAGAGACATGCTTATAGCACATTATACATCTCTAAGAATACAGAAGATGGAAGAGATGACCATTCTCCTAGGATGTCAGAGAGGAATGTCTGGAAAGTTCTCATTTTATAAATAATCTACCAAATTTAAACCTATTCAAATGTTTATAACAGAGAACATGTTTTTAGTGGTTGCGAGAGAGCAATGACCTCTAGCATCTATTAATATTCTGCCAAATTTTGGTTACTAAATTTATCATCAGGGATGAATGTTATTTTCTGCACCATATAGAATTTTCTGGTAGAACTAAAACTAAATTTAGAAAAATAACATACAGAATTATGTGTAGGCTTCACTCAGCTGTGTATAAAAATAAATACCATGCGTGCATGTGCTCACGTACTTAATGTGGGCATTTTTAACGTGGATAGACCTCTATTATTTCTACTAATTCAGGGAAGCAGAGGCATAGATAATTTTAAAGGAGTCCTGGTTCTCTTTGGGATGATATTTTAAACTTTAGTTTTTATATGTTGTTGTTGCTTTTGAAACTAACTTTAAAAAAAAAGTGATGGAGTTATATTGAAGACCTAATTCCAGATGAAGCTAATCGTTTTAATATCTAAACCTGTTCCTTGTTGGGAAGAGAGAGCTTCCTCCCTCATAATATTACACAGCATCAGCTTATGCCTCGGATTCTTCTCAGAATTAGGAAACTAATAGAGGATCTTGATTTTATAGGAACACCTTGAGAGCTCCTGTTAAAACAGGACTAAACGCAGTATAAAGAAAGAGAGGTTGACAAAATCAGGTGATAGAGAAGGTGCATTATTACGCGTTTTCTGTCCCTTGCTAATCTCGGTCTGAAAGCAGCTGCAGACCTCCCCTGGGAGCAGGCCAGGCCGACTGGCAGCGGGTCAGCACCTGCTGGGCTGTGCTGGGGGTTCTGGCTGGAGTCCATTTTGATTGCACAGGGCATCTGTTCTTGATTGGTCGTTGCCCAGGCTCTACCAGTCGTTAAATATTTCCAACATCTGTGCTGGAAATCGGTAACCACGCTGTGTTCTCGATACTTACACATCTCGTTCATACACTGAAGCAATGACCTTTATCAGAATGTGAATGAGTGAAAGGTATGTCAGCCCAATTCTAGTAAGAAAGGAAAAATGGGGCAAAGCATGATAAGATAGTTGAGATGTTTAAGTTTTAGACTACTGTTAAAGCAAGACTAGTAGATAGAATGACACATGACACACATTTGCATTAAGTAGGTCAGGTACACCATCCATCCACTGTATGACTCGTTGGCAACCTGATGCTGTTAATGACCTGACAAAGTGAGGATCCCAACAGGAAGTTAATATGCTCATTTAACAATAAATTTCCATTTTTTACAATGCATCTGTTTCCCTAAGGAATGTAACTGAAATTGCATCCCTCCCTATATTTGCAAAGAGTAAATGAATGGAGTAAAAATCACTGAGACTTTGCCCTATTCTCACTTGCTACTCCAGTCAGAAATACAGAATCAGGAAAAATGGGGAGGCACAAAATTCCAGGAGTAAGAGTAGTGAACCCACCTCTACCTGACATTCGACGTTTGCTTGCACAAATAAACGAATGATGGCACTTCACAACTATTTAAAAAAAAAGTCAGGTTGCGAAGGTATGTTTAGTGGCTAGACACAGCTGGAAATAATTGGGAAACAGTACAGTGCAAAAGAGTTTAAAAACCACATGGTCTCAATGATATTTTCATAGTGCTCCAAGTAATTTTCTTCCACAAGTCAAATGGTTTCAAGGCTCTCCAGCTCAAAATTACCTACAAAACATAAACGCCAAAAAAGGTAAACTGCGATGCATTAGGACAAAACAACCAGTGACCCTTGAGGAAATTCCTTGTCAACATTGTGAATGGCATACTCCGTGGCATGGGCAGCCATCGCAGCCTCAATCCAAACTGTGGGTGCCCCGTGTCCAACCCAGTGAAGAGACTAAGTAGTGATTCACACACAATCCTGAGAATTTCACTCGGGTCACCTGCCTCTGTTTATTTCTGTGGGGGTGAAATGGGAAGGAGTTCTAGAACACCCCTCCGAGAGCGTTCATATAAGTAAATAACTGTGTACTATGAGAGCCCTGTGCTGCAAATATGCAAAGCCTTACTTTCAGGGGACTTGTGAGTTCATTGACAGGTTAGTCAAAGAAAGCCTTCTAACATCTTTCCAAGTAATAAATACACTCAATATTGCCATCACTAATAGATGGTCATCATGAACCACCTCATACCAAGAAATCAGAAGTTAAAAAAAAGTGTTACTCCTAATTTGTGTCTCCATTTTGCTCACAATTGCTAGAAATAGGAATTCTACTTAATTAGCTTCTTTAAGGGGATGGTGCCACAACTTTCTTACTTTTAAATGTTCTAACCACAACATAGGATGATATCACATGATAATGTCACCTGACAATGTGTCCATCCATCTCTCTTTAGCTATAAATAGCAGCTATTTGACATACTGTGTGCAAAGAACTTTTCTAAGCACTTTACATATAAAAGTAATTTATTATCCCACATCTTACTAATAAGAACATTAAGTCTCAGAGATAATAAGCACATTAATCTGAGATAATAAGCAAATAGTGGAAGATAGCAAAAATTTGTTAACATCCATTATCCTCTCCAGTGCATGAAAAAATAGACATGTCAGAAAAGAGTAAATAAACTGGGTACTCGTTAATTATTCCTCAAATTAAAACAACAAACATGTTGAATTGTTGCAAACTTTCATTCATATCCATGAAGGCCACATACAAACCATAAATATCTCCCAAAATGTCTCCAGAGTTTGCTATGATAAAAACAGGATTGAGATTTGGAACTGGATCAAAAACTACTGGTAACTGAAAACTCACACACGAAATGCCCAGAAACCACCAGTAGACATTTACAATGTGGAAGACGGTGGCGAAGCTTAGCACGAGCAGTAGGAATAAGCACACCCAGAAAGTTTTCTAAACTTCCTTCCACGACACAGGTGCTAAATGAAGAACATTTTTAGCCCTCCTTCTAAGAGCTTATGTGCTTATAGGTAGTCACAACCCAGTTACTTTAGTAGAGGGGTTTTTAAGAGAGGTTTTACCTCCATGAAAAAGCTATTTTTCTGTATCCTCAATATTTTAGATATAGATGACTTTGTAGCAGGGATTGGCAACTGTGCACTGCAGGCCAAACTGTCCCTTTGCCTGTTTTTGTAAATAAAGTTTTATTGAAAAACAGCAAGGTGCATTCATTTATGTGTTGTCTGTGGTGGCTCTCACAGAGTTGAGCAGATACCTGAGCGACTGGCAGCAAAGCCAGAAAATATTCAGTCTGGCACGATCCAGAAAAAGTTTGCCAACCCCTGACCTAGACGATTGTGGCATATGTTTTAGCAAAGAAGGAAAAAGAGAAGAAGCAGGAAGGAAATCAGGACTACTGAGGCCTTAGCGGACAAAGGGAGGCAGAGTTGAAATTTCACACTCCATTCCAGACAGACAGTGCCCCGAGTCCCAGTGGCGTGCCATCTGTCGTTGCCCCGTCGTGACCATTATTGCAGAGGACATCCATTTGGCCTAATTGCAGTAATGCCACAGACAGAATTTGCAGAAAGAAAAGAAAAGTTGCCAGAGCCCGTTAGTTTGAGATGACATTTTATTGAATCCTCACCCTATTACAGAATTTCAGCTCCCTTGCTACGTCCCCGCCCAACAGCCAGACTCCTTCAGTGTTTTTAATAAGAAAGAATTATTTTTATAGAGTCTTAAACAAATCTCTGTGGATTTCAAATATTTTTCAAAACTATCAGAGATAGTATATTTCAGTATAGGATCAGTATTGAGTTAGCTATTTCACAGAAAACAGATGTTAAACAGATTGAAATCTCGAGAGAAACATCACTGGTGGACATGGGGAAGGGACTCACGTAGGCATTGTCTCTCACTGCTTGAATTATAGTACAGAAAGCTTACATCCAATGGGGATCGGAGATGCTTCATCTCTACCTATGGATACAGATCAGGACTCTGTTGTCCAGGACTTAAACTAGACTGGAGAACTTTGAAATGAAAAATGGAAAAGATGACCCAGAATCCCACGTGCTCCTACCTCTGAATGCCAGAAGGTAGCTCGATGTTCTGATACATTATATTAGCTACTGAACAGCTCAGAAAAGTTCTTGGGGAGTGATAAAATTATACTGGTACCTAATTATACAACTGATTGTGTTACCTCATTCATTAAAACTTGGTATGGCTCAAATCATATTTCTCAAAGTATAGATGATTTAAATATTTGATATAACATGGTGTGGTCTATTGCAAAGGTGCTAGACTTGTCTCTAAGAGAAGTTCAGGCAGATGCTGAACACATTTGTGAAATAATAGGTTGACAGGAGCTCCCTGGTGGTGTAGCAGCTAGGCTTTGGCGCTGTCAACACTGTGGCCTGGGTTCGATTCCCAGCCAGGGAACCACCCACATTAAAAAAAAAAAAATAGGCTGACATGCTTACCTATAATTACTTTCCACTGTCGAATCACTGTGTTTATGTAACTTGGGTACCCCAATATTGATTTTTGTTTTGTTTTGTTTTGTTTCTACAGGAGGACTACAGTGAAATGCATTGGGTACATTATATTGTTCAGGACATCAAATAGAAAAATAAATTAATTTAAGGTTCTCTTCTTGAACTATTAACTATTTACTTCACATATTTAGACAATAAAACTACCCGAGCATCACTAAGACTCATGAAGAGGTGTAATCTATATTCTTTAACCCTAGTTTATACTAAGATGAAAGTGAATTATTTTATTTTCTGATGACATTAAAATTACCCCATATAAGGCTATAGAAGTATGGAGAGAATAAACAAAAGTCCGCATTTTGATACATGCTTGTATTTACGTATGACGCTTCCATTCATTCTTAAGTTCTAATTAAATAGTGTTTTCGGCAGGTAGGGTATTAGGGAAAGAGAGTCCATGAACATTTTTGTGTCTTTGAAAACACACTTGCAAATCAGGCAAAATTTTTCAAATCTTGGTCTGAATTGAAAAATCTGTCCATTTTCCAGAAACAAATAGGATGAGTTTTGTGAGCCTTTGGTTAGATGTTTCAGGGACCACCCACCCCAAAGGCATTTATACAAATCTGCTGAGATACACCCAGCCATTAAAAGGCCACAAAACAAAGTGCCAAGTAGCACATGTCAGTCAAGAGTGGATACAGCCATGTCCTAGAAATTATTAAATGAATCGTCTATTTCTGGTTTTGTGAATGAGCTATTCTATGTCTCAGTTGCTCTTACTCTTAAAATAGGGAGAGCATTTCCACAGCCACAACGCTGTTACTGCGCTGGCGATCCTCTCTGGGTCCGAATTCCACCCTCTGCTCTTTTAGGTCTTTCTGCACCCTGACACTAATCTCACCGTGTTGATTTACCTGGGCTCTTTGCTTCTTTAGCTTCTAGATGGGTTTGGTCAATGGGCAGCAAGAGAAGGGAGGGCAGAAATACAAAGACAGGGGGTTTTATTTCTCTGGCTCTTCACAGCTGGGCTGCAATATTCACAAACATATTGTCAGACATGTCAGGATTTCCTTCTTTATGGTTGAATAATATTCCATTGTGCATATATGGAGGTTGTCTGGAAAAAAATCCAGCCATAAATGCCTCTATTTGTCATATTGCATGGCTAGATACTTTCTGGACAGCCCTCGTATAGCACATTTTCTTTATCAATTAATCCATCAACAAACACTTTCATATCTTTGCTACTATGAATAATGCTGCAATGAACAAGGGGGTGCAGATATCTCTTTGAGATGCTGATGTCATATCCTTCGGGTGTACAACAAGCAGCGGAATTGCTGGGTCATAGGGTCGTACTGACAAGGGTGTGGAGACAAGGGAACCCTTGTATACTGTTGGTGGGAATGTAAATTGGTGCAGCCATTGTGGAAAACAGTATGGAGGCTCCTCAAAAATTAAAAATGGAATATTGTATGATTTAGCAATAAATGTTCCTTTAATACTTCTTCACTTAATCCTTTTGAGTGTTATGTTCTCTTCCTGGGGATCTGCCTAAAAGAGCTATCACTCCCTGCTGATATGTTAATGCAGACTCACAAATATTCACAAAACTAATTTGTTTTTAACAATTTATCAGTAAGATTTAAATGTTAAGTAAATAAATAAAGAGAAGACACTTGCAAGTTAACTCGTATGGGAATTTAGTTAACAGTGTTTTCAGTGTATTTATCCATGGGGCTATTTTGTGTGGTGTAATCTGGGAATGGTGAAATTGGAGGTCTAATTTCCTGGTATGAGTAGATTTTGAAGTCCTCCACTAAAGGTTTTCTCATTTCAATTTCTAATAAATTGATTGCAAAGTGAATGGCTACAAAAGTTGGTAAGATAACACTGGAATCAAGTTTTTGAGTACTACATACATGCAATAATTTCTTGATTCTAGGTAATATTTTCCTTTTTCTTGAAGCTATTAAAGCCATCATATCCACGAATTTTGAGCAACTGAGAATCATTAGGGATTACTTGGAAGAAATGCATTAGTTATTTTTCAAGATACCCTTTTCATACCCAGATAAGTCAGTAACATGCCCCTAAGTCACATATGTCCATATTTATATTGTAGAATATCCATGTGTGTACAAATAGTGTGTGTGTGTGTGTGTGTGTATATATATATATATATATATATATATATATATGGAATGTTATATAGCTAGTGAATAGATTGCTAATTTTTAAAGAATAGTAGTATAATAATATAACTTTTTGGTAAAAATACACCAAATACAATTATATCTGTGTTTTTAGCTTAGATGATCGTGGGTGTCTCACATCAATATTGTAAATGTTACAAATTTTCAGGTGATAACCATATAAATCAATTTCATAAAAACACTATGTTGATTTGTTAGTTGTTTTTATAAACACATTCTTTCATCTATAGCATAAAACAGTAAAATAAAATTGCTCACTGTTAAACACTATTGTAGATATGTTGCCAGCTAGAAGTACACACGGAACGTGATTTGAGTTCTTGAAAATCAGTGGGAATGTGACGCATAAGAACTCAAAGTGCAAGGGTCGATAGTTTGATAGCATAACATTTGTCACTGTGGTAAGACTGTATAAAATCCGAGTGTGTATTTTGCATTTATTACATTAGTCACCCATCCCGCTGCTAAAGGTGAAATGGTTACAAATGGGCTTCATCAACTATTACATCTCCTCTGATCCTCAGTCCCAACCTCAGAAAAGGGCTGACTTAACCAATCAATTTGCAATTTTTGCATTATTAAGAACATATTCTCTTCATACCATTGAGGAAAGCATCTGTATATCATGTTCCCATTCCAGAACATTGCCTCTGGCCACAGCTTTCTTTTTAACAATATAAAAAGTAAAAAATGCAGAAAACAGCTCGTCCCAGAAAATTCAGTTTAAATGCCCAGCATTCCTGTGAAAGAAATTGCAGGTAGAATTTCAGCTGTATTAGTCAGGGTTTTAGAGTAGCAGGTAGTATGTGGCTCTAACTGTCAAATTTCTATGAGTAATTCAATTGGCATGGAATAAATTTGGTTATATTTTTGACTGCTTGGTATTTCAAGGTTTTTTTTTCCCCATTGTGGAGATAGACCCAAATCTAAAAACAATTCAGTGTGACAATTTTCCCCCAGTGAACCACACCCCCACATCTCCTTCAGCATGTCCTGCTTTGAATAACTTCAGTGTATTTCTCGTGATGTATGATGAACTGAACCCACATGTTTGTATTTTCTTCCTCCTCAAACTCCACAAATCAGAGTCAATAGTCAGAAAGACATAAACTGTGGAGGTCAGCCTACAAGCTAGTTTCCAATGACAACTGTCCCCTCTAACTGGTATTCACAACCTGTAAAGTCTCCCCACATTGAACCAAGGTCAGGCTGTTTGACCAATATCATATGGCAAAAGTGCCAGTATGTCACTTCTGATATTAGGTTATAAAATAATATGGCTTCTATACCCTCCCCCCCGCCCCGCAATCATTCCCTGTGAGTGAAACAAACTATGTATTGTGTAGTGAGTAGCTCACTGGAAAAAGCCACGTAGGGCAATCTGAATCTTTTGGCTAACAACCAGCAAGGAACACTGACCTGCCACCGGTCACAGGAGTCGACTTGAAATGGATTTGTCGGCTCCCTTTGAGCCTTTAGGCGGCAGCCCCAGGTGAGTGCTTGAAAGCAGTATCATGAGACACCAAGTAGCCACGCCTAGGTTCCTGAGATACAGTGGCCGTGGTTTTCAGAACTCAGCTTAGGGTACTTCATTACGTGGCAACAGATAATAATACGTAACTCCACCATGAGGAGATCGGGAGCACGTGCAGTAGGAAGTAAGAGGAATGCAGGTGCTAATTAGAAGTATTTGCAGGACGAATTGGCATTGAGGACCAAGTCACCTCTTATCAAGGTACCTCATAAAGACTCAGGAATGGAAGTGACAATAGGGCGAAAGGGTCAAAACTGGGGAATGAGATGAAAGCGTGTTTAAGAAGCAGCCAGATCCCAACAGTATATCCTCCCCTTAAAGGCAAAAGAGAAGATTCATTCTATGGAGCGAGCTCCAGACAGTGGGAGCAGCCATGGTAGATGGTTGGTGAGAGGTGCTGAACTGAAAACAAGGGGCCAGGTAAAAACTCGTGCGTAGGTAAGACTGCCGGTGCGCTCGGACTCTCAGCGTAGCCCATGTTATCCAGGACGATCTAGGTGCAAACACAGGCAAGAGGCTGTTGGAGTCTTTCCAGAAGCAGAGAGACAGAGAGAGAAAAAGAGACGTAAAGAAGTACTGTTTATAGTTCCCCAACAAAACAGCAGATCTCTACCAGTCACCTTAGAATGAAACCCACCAGCTAAGTCTCTGTCACAGACACTGCGTTTCCAACCATTGTATCAATCTCCTTAGATAGAAATGGAAAGCCACTAGTCATCGGACGTTGGAAGAAGGCCTGAGCACTGTTCCCAGTGTTAGTAACAACTGGGGGGAAGAATCACTCAGTGGAGATGAAATGCAATGCAGGATTAAAATAAAACTTTTAAAACACATAATTTATAAATTTAAATCAATAAGAGGATGTAAAACATTCAATCTATACACAGAAATGGGATGTCAGAAATAGAGGAAAAGAAAGAGATTTTGTGAATGAACCCATGAGAACCACACTTTTAAGAAGTAAATAGTTGGATGAGAAGGTAACTTTGAGTTAAGTGTCAGATGGCAGAGAGCAAATTGAAAATAATCTGCAATAACAGAGGAAAGATAAGAAAATTAGAGAGTTGGTACATGAGCTCCACCATCTAAGAAGAGTCTCGTAAAGGAAAAATGCACTTTTAGGAAAGTAAATGCTCGAAGACATATTTCCAAAATACTGTTAACCAGAGCAGAACTTGGAGTTTTATATTGGAAGTGACTATCAAGTGACAAGAAAATATGAGGGAAAGGAGACAATAAAAAGTCAATGTGGTTGACAAATACTTTTAAATGGTAATTCAGATAAAGAGTTCACTGATAGCTGATAATGTTTTCACTTGTTTCAAAATGGTAAACCTTCGATTTACAATCAATTATCTATTTCCTTACGTAATCGTGTTTCTCGTTTATATTTTCTTTTCATCCTAAATTATTTTCCTGACCTAGTCAATATGCCACTTTTCTGTAAGACTTAAGCAGCACTATTTGTTTTGTTTCTGGTTTTGCCACCCAAGTGTGGAACACAACTGTTCAAGGTCTATCCATGTTTATTTAGGTTCAGGTTTTCATCAGCCAAGCGGTAAAAGTTATTTTCACATTGGGGAAAATGTTGGAATATACAACCTGTGATGCAAAACATCGCTTCCCACTCATTTATTTATGTATTTTTCTTCCCTAAAGTATAGTACATGCCTAATGCCTTCTCACATGTATTAATTTAATGAAATGCTTCTTTACAAGAATTGCTCGCTAATGATAGGATTTGAGTTGTGGCAGGCAATATTTAGGGTATTTATTTTTAAATAGGGATGATACGTGTATTTATGGGCAAATGGTCCCATTTCCCCTGGAGAGTCAGGGACCTTTTTTGAAAGTTATTTTCTTGTAAGTATATGCTTCTTCCTGGGTGTAGAGTCATTAAAAGTAAATCTAATTTCAACTCACATTTAACATACCAAATAATTTGTTGTATTCATAGTAATCTAGTTTTTGTTTTGTTTTGTTTTTTGTTTTTTGTTTTTTTGTTTTTTTTACCAAAGACTGGTAGTGTGGTTGGAATTCTATAAGCTATGCATGGAGTGGGGGAAAAATATGTGTGTGTGTATATGAATATCTATATCTATATCTATAGGCTGTCTGGAAAAAATCCAGCCATAAATGCCTGTTTTTCATATTACATGGCTGGGTACTTTCTAGACCATCCCATATATAATTTATATTTCCATATATAATTTATATTTCCATATATAATTTTTGATGTATTTATATTAAAAGTTTAATAATTTAAAAAAGCTGGAGAAGTCGTTTTTACATTTTAAAATAGTACGGAGAGCAGTGACAGTGACAAAGTGTCTGCCTTGCCTCTAAAGAAAGCATCGTTAATCTCTCAGAAGACATTTATTAGTCCAGATGATGATTGCACAATGTGGATCCCACCTGACGTGCTTTTCAGTTAATAGTGTCTAATTCTGACCTTGGAGACACTACCTCATAAGGAGTAGCCCCACGGCGTGGAAATGACAAAAGAGTCTCTGAATATTTTTACTGGGGATGACCACCATGGGCAGGGTGAAACCATAATGGGAAGGTCAGTGGTGAGACGCTGACTTGGCCAACCTTCACCAACTTAACCAAGCGTGAAAGCAGGTCCCCAGCCAAGTCTGTTGTGGTGGGCAAAGGAAATTTGGAGAAGGCTTCACTCCAAAGTTGGCTTCGAAGGAGCAACAGTTGGTGAGCGCATTGTGTTTATGAGAATAAGACCACGGGCACCACCCCAGCCCCATCCAGTTAACATCATTTATTTCCATGACCACCAACGGCACCACGAGCCTTGCCAACAATATTAGAAATACTGACATTTGGTTACCAGGACAATTGGGCAAGAAGCAGCTCAGTATAACTGAATGCAATGCTGCGAATAAAAAGACTTAGATGAATGGTCAGCATGATTATGCTTACAGTTTATCCTCCTTTTATCGATTTTCTACCTAGACTGGATTTTAGTAATTTAATCTGGGCTTGAGTGAGAATGGCACATAACTGGGCGAGGAAACGGAGGTCCATAGGTGGACTTTCACCACTGGGAAGTACTCGAATTTAGCAGATGGAATTCTCACATCTTGCAGGCTTTGCTCTCCTAGCTAATGTACAGCTGATCTGCGGGGTGCAAGAGAATCCGTGTTACCTAGAGAGTCGACATTTCCATCGTCATCAAGATTCTCATAAGTGAAACGATGTGACTTGTCGGGGTATATACCCTGACGTCTTTCGCTATTTTCTTGATATTTAAACTGTACAATAATGGTAGGTGGAAAAGCATCTTGATGTGAGGCTTCCTTTCAATCACATCATGAAATAGAAACTTAAAGCTGTGAAATTATTTTAGGAGCCATGGGGAGATAAACGTGAGTTGGGAGCAAGAGCTTTCTTTGTAGTCTTTGTTGACAAATGGTGGTGACGGAGGTGGTTGGCTGTGATGGAGCTGTGGAGTGGTAACTGCAGGTGACAGTGGAGATGATGGTGGTGAGGGTGCTGGTGCTAGAATGGGCATGTGGGTGGCAGTGAAGATGAGGCTGAGGGAGATAACTGTGGAGTTGTGTGTGAAGGATGACCCTGAAGGTCATGCCAGTGACATTAGAGGTGGAGACAGTGGTGGAAATGGTGGTGATGAGAGTAGACAGTAATGGAGAAACTTATGGTGATGAAGTGATTGGAGATGGAGGTGTTGACAGTATCTCAGAGGTGATGGAGGAATCTTCCGTGACAGAAATGATGGTAGCAGTGGACATCTATTAGAGACAGGTGGAGGTGTTGGTGCTGAAAGTGGTAGACACGTTAGAGGGCGTGAGATGCCACCTTATGCTGAGCATCTCTTTTCCGGGTGAAGAGGAAAGAAAATCACCATTGAAACACAATTAGTTTTCTATTGCTGTTGTAAGCAATCACTACAAACTCCGAACCTTAAAAAATTTATTGTGTCATCATCTGCCCTTGTGAAGTCCAGATTGGTTCATGTGGCTTCTCTGCTCCAGGCAAAAAAATCAAGGTGTCAGTCTTCTGGGCCCTTATGGGGGCGCTATGGATGTGATGGGAAGAATCCTTTTTCAAGCTCCTTCAGGCTGATTGAATTTAGTCCCTAGCAATTGGAGAAATGAGGCCATACTTACTGTCTGGCTCTCAGGGAGGGAGTGGGAGCCTCAGTTCCCCAAGGTCTTTGCTCTTGGAGAATCCGTGTTCCTTCTCATGCTTGACATGCAGCCTCCATCCTGTAATAGGGGGTCAGGTCCCTCAGACTTCCAATTTCTCTGCTCCCCTCCTGCTGTATTTCTCTGACTGTTACGCCTTCCTCTTTGGTTTTAAAAGATCATGTGATTACATGGGGCCTCCAGAT
Source organism: Lyroderma lyra (assembly GCA_004026885.1). Lineage (NCBI taxonomy): Eukaryota > Metazoa > Chordata > Mammalia > Chiroptera > Megadermatidae > Lyroderma > Lyroderma lyra. Next base: position 177,761 of record PVJL010001129.1, on the reverse strand, counting down.
AGTCTAGGATTATCATCCTATTTCAAGGTCAGCTGATGCGTAACTTTGGTTACATCTGCAAATGTCTCCACAGCAGTACTTAGACTAGGTTGGTGTTCAGGTGATTAACAAGAAAATGAAGACTTAAAAGTACAGCTTTCGCATCCGGCTCTCTATATAGATGGTCCCCGACTTAGTGGGGGTTTCACTTTCAGTTTTTCTACTGTATGATGGCACAAAAGTGATACACGTAAGACTTGTCCGCTTCTTTCATTTTGAAACAAGCAGATGTTTCCCTGTATTAATTATCAATCAGACATGTCATGTCATGTAGATTCTAATTCCCTGAAACTTGGTGTCATATTTTATATTCATTATTTTCCTTTTATTTTCATTAGAGAGGAGACAGGCGATAGGTGTCTCAGAAGCATCATTAGTGTAATGTTAAAGGCGCTGTGTGTTATTCAAAATGTTCTTATTAGAACAAGTAATTGTGATGATAAAATCTACAGTCACTCTGGGAGAAAGAGTCTGAGCAATAAAAAAAGATTACGGTCACAGTAGACAAGCATGAAATGATTCTTATTATAAATTTTATTAATTGATCTTAATTCCAAAGTACTATTGTAAACACAATGATGATGGCGATGATGGTGGTAATGCCCACGATGATAATAATAACAACACCGATGAGGGGAGGGGAAAGGGCGTGAGATGAGGAATGAGGGCGGGGTAAGGGGAACACCTCCGCGAGGGCTAGTGGGGTCCCAAGGACCGCCTGTCCTCACTTAGTACACATGTGCCCCTCCCAGGCAGGTGTTGCCACCTGCACTTCTCAGACAAAGATGTCGAGAGGCCAAAGGTTCGACAGCACCCAGAACCGGGAGGGGGATTCATAGCACGGTTGTCATCTGTCGTTGCTGCTATCGTGTTGAGGTGTGACTGACACATGGCATCGCATTGCTCATCAGGATCATCACCATAATGTGCTGCTTGTTTGTTTCGGAAAGCGTGTTCCCCAGGTGTGCCAGCAGGGCGCTAGGGAGTGGGCAGGGAAGGAGGGGAGCCCAAGTCAGGCACTCAGCGGGGGCCCGCAGAGGGACTTACATGAAATAAAGTAAAATAAAACAAAACAGTGTTACAAAGTCAAGACCATACCCACACAGAGAGCTGTCAGGAGGGACACGGGGCTACGTGAAGTCCTGCGTCAGCAGGGTCTCCGTGCCCACGGGCTGCTCTCAAACGTCAGCAGCACCCAAACCCCCGGAGGGGTTGTTCCAACCCCAAATTTGCATTCCGTGGTCTGGACGGGGCTCAGGACTCCCGATTAATTTGAACATGTTCTCACATGAGGCTGCTGCTCCCAGAGCGAGGGGACAGTCCTTGGGTGGAGAGACGCAGGTGCCAGCCTTTGCGGGTGGGGCGGCGGGCAGGCCCCGACCATGCAGCAGCCGCGGGCTGGGCAGACCCGGGGCATCTGTGACCCTGTGCGCCCTAATGTGGGGCTCCCGGCTCCTGCGGGGTAAGCCTGCTCTGTTGTGCCTTACAAGAAGCCACAGGGTAAAGCTATGGGAGACCTGACAGTGTGAGCTGCAGGACCGTATTGCATGGCTAATTTAGGCGCCGGTAAGTTTGGTTGTGTATTAACTAGAATGATGTGTGTACACACGTGGCATTTTGCTCGGTGCTTTGTGGTTGCCCTTGTATTAAGGCCTGAGAACCACAGTAGCACATTTCCACCATCTTTAACCCACTGGTTTCAGCTTCAACGTGTCAGAAGCACTACGTGCCGTCACAGCATTCTCTAGGCCCTGGAGCGCATGATTTAGGGTTTTAATTTCACAGAATTTTTTTTTTTTAATTCGGTAAAGGTGACTATTTTTGAAGCCGCTAACGAAACTTGATTTAATGTTTTATGACTTTATAAGACATATCCTGGGAATAAATTCACAATTCATAGCAGATTAATTTATGAATACCTTACTCCAAACTAAGTTTTAGGGAGCAGGTTACTGCTCCCCGGGACCATAAAAATCTCAGTTTCTCCAGTCCAGGTCTGAGCCAACAAGAGGGTTCCTTGTCACATTGGGTGGGAGCTCAGGTACATAGGAACGATCTGGAAAGAGTTTAGGACGAAAGTGGATGCCAACGTAAAGTTTATCTACGTTACATGTTTTTCCTATGGGCAGTAAGAGTAATTCTTGTTCTGTGCTTGACTCAGACGGGACAAGGGCTTTCCATATATTTACACACAAATCCTCCGTGTGTCCAGTGAGGTAAATACGCGAGGGTTTGGCAGGAGCGAAGGCTGCTCCATGCATTTTTCATGAGAGAAATTTCAGTAAAGTGAAATAACTCGGTGTCCCAAACGTTATGCCAACAAGTAACAAGCGAGGCTGTTTGCGTTTGGGTACGGCAACCAGGATAGCTTGGGTTTCCTACATTCCGAGGTTTCCAGCCAGCCCTTTCAGTTAATCCATTTAAAAAAAGACATTCAATTAAAAAAAAAAAAAAAAAAAAGAACTGTTTCAAGAACTACCTGGAAAACATATCCTTAGGAAATTTTATGTCAGTGGAATTCCTTGAAAAACAATTACTATCATACACAGAATTTCAGTTTATACCTGCACAATTAGTTGGGACTTTGACCCAAATTATTTCAATTACATATATGCTTGAATACCAGAAATACCCACATAGTTGAGGCAAAAAGTTCTGCTCTTAAATTTTCTGAATACAAGCCATTCTCCCATGCCTGCTGAACACTATGGATAATCCTGTAACCCAAATATGCAGGGAAGATAGAACTTAAAAATAACTATTAATTGGAAATGAAAGAGATAACGGAAATATAAACATTTTCCAATGTCAACAAATCTTCTGCATAAAGTACTGATTCTCCAAGGGTAATGTCTGGATCAATAATATCTATATCACCCAGGAACTTGTTAGAATGCAAATTCTAGGGGTCCTGCCCCAGACCTGCTGAATCAGAAACCTTAGGTTTGGGGCCCAGTAATGTGTGTTTTCATGAGGCTTCCTGTTGCTTCAGATCAATTAATTACGCCAAAGCTGGAGAACCAGTGACATAGCAGAATATAGTTAGTGACTAAATGATAACAATAGAACTCAGAATCTATGCGATGTGTCGCTACGACAACGATAATTTGTTTTTTGGTTTTTGTTTACATGTGTGGGCATAAATGGAAAGTGGAAGAAGAAAGAGGTGGCAGAGCACAAAATTTTAAGTCAGCCTAAAAGCTAGCTAGTTTTGCAACATGCTTCTCAGTGTTTTCCACGTTTTCTGCATGGAGTAGGTATTACTATTGTGATTAGAATCATATTATTAAAGAGAAAGGTAGAAGCCGTCTTACCGGTATTGTCACATTTAGAAATTGGGCCCAGTTCTGTTGTTAGAATGCACAAAGCGAAAATCAGTCAGTTTGCAGCGGATGTGTGTGAGTAGCTCGGCTCTCATCACAAAGTTCGGGAAACCGTCTTCACACAACTCAACCACATTTTCATCTGCTCTTACAGCGGGTACTTGAAACTGCTGGAACACAGCGGGCTGAGACGTGGGAGATACCTGGCTGAACAGCACAGGGTCACTGGGCCTTTCTTATTCACATTTCTCCCGAGCTGCTAACATCTCCCTTGCTTTGATTTGCAAATAGAATATTCATAGTTTCTTTGTTAAATCATTTGTTGCTGCAAGCTTTTTTTTTTTTTTTTTTTTAATGACACAGATGGTGAATGCTTACTTTGGGGAAATATCTTACATCATCCCAGGGAAAGTTAAAGAAAGAGAAGTCAGATAAGCCTGTTTGAAGGTCTGACCTGGCTCTACACCGAAATTGCCAAGACATTCAGAAGCAAATTCTGTCTTTCCAAAGTGTATGAGTTTCCTATTGTTGCTATAACAAAAGACCACACATTGAGTGTCTTAAAGTAACACATATTTATTCTTTTTCAGTTCTAGAAGTTGAAAGTCCTAAAATCAAGGAGTTTCCCAGGCTGTGTTCCTTCTGGAGGTTCCAAGGGAAAATACACGTCCTCACCTTCTCTAGCTTCTAAAGGCCTCTACAGTCCTGGTTAGAGGCTCCGTTAGTCACTCAGATCTCGGCTTCCCTCACCATCTCTCCTTCTTTCACTCTGCTTCCCCTCTAGGGCAAAGGATCCCTATGACCACATTAGCCCCCACCAGAAAATCCATGATGACATCCCCCTCTCAACACCCTCAACTTAATTACATGAACAAAGTCCCTTTTGCCAAGGTAATATATTCATAGGTTCTGGGAATTAAGATATGGACATTTGGGTTGGGGGATGGTGGTGGTGGATTATTCTGCCTATTCTACAAAGAAGGAAAGTTTTCAATACTGAACTATATTGTTTTTGGTTTTTTTTATCCATATAGTGAAAGAATATTGAACTCCCTCCTATTATTCTGGTCACATTTGCAGACACAGACCTGCAATGTGACAGGGCCCATGTAATGCGTTAATGAAGAAAACCAAGCTTATTTGGCAACAGTAAGTTGAATTTCCAACTTGTTTTACATGAAAGAAAATAGCACTTACATTTCTATATATTATAAAAGTTATGTATTATGATTAAACGTAGCACTAAAATGATGATAAAAACTGAAAAAAGAGAGTTAGGGCCTTGGATATTTACATACATATTCATTTTTATTTTTATAAATTTGGACCACAACGCACATCCTGTTTTGCAACTCTTATTTTCAGTACTCCTTCATGAAATCTTTTCTGATAGCATTACTCATTTGCTACATTTCATAAAGTCACAAAGTATTATAGACAATTATTCTAGCAGGTAATTCTAGAAGTTAAATCTATGTGAATATTCATAATTATTTCCATGATGTAAAGGAACTAAAAAGAATGGAAGAATATTTTTTCAAAACTTACCTCCATTATTAATGTTATCAATGCCCTGAAATCATACATATCTAATAACAGAAATATAATGTTTGGAACCTTTCCATTACTTACAAAAGAATTTTCCCAATACTTCTTTGGATATAGAAAGTGTTTTAGTTATAAAATAGAACATCCACACTTTATTTAAAGAGCTGGTACATAAATATATTTGAGATCTAGTTCTTTCAACAGTCTTCATTTAAAAATGTATGGCATTAATCAAGTTGGTTGAAGACCCGTACTCAGAAAATTCTAAGACATTGAAGAAAGAAATTGAAAGCGATACAAATAAATGGAAGCATATACCATGCTCGTGGATAGGAAGAAGTAATATAGTTAAAATATCCATATTACCCAAAGTAATCATGGTTCAAAGCAATTCCTATCAAAATACCAATGGCATTTTTCACAGAACTATTACAAATCATCCACAAAAACCCTGAATAGTCATGGAAATCTTGAGAAAGGAGAACAAAGTTGAAGTTATCACCACCTGATATTAAATTATACTACAAGGCCATAGTAATAAACACAGCATGGTGCTGGCATAAAAACAGACACATAGATGAACTGAGCAGACTAGAGAGTCCAGAAATAAACCCATGCCTATATGGTCATTTAATCTACAACAAAAGAGACAAGGATATACAACAGGGTAAAGACAGTCTATTCAACAAATGACGTTGGGAAAACTGGATCACCTTCTTACACCATATACAAGAATAAACTCAAAATGGATTAAAGACTTAAATGTAAGACCCACAACCATAAAACTCCTAGAAGAAAAACAGATAATAAACTCTCACACATGCATTTGGTAATATTTTTTCTGATATGTCACCTTGGGTAAGGGAAACAAAGAAAAAATGAACAAATGGAACTACATCAAACTAAAGTTTTTACACGGTAGAGGAAACCACCAACAAAATGGAAAGACAACCTACTGAGTGGGAGAAGACAGCCACCAATGATGCATCTGATAAGGGCTTAATATCCAAAATTTATGAAGAATGCATACAAGTCAACATCAAAAAATATAAACGATCCAATTACAGTTGTCGGTCAACATTATTTTATATTACTTTCAGGTGTACAGATAGTGCTTAGACATTTATGTAATTTATGAAGTGATCCCCCTGATAAGTCTAGTACCCAGCTAACACTGTACGTAGTTATTCTATTTCTTCTAAATAGACGTTTGTCCAAAGAGGACATACAGATGGCCAACATACACGTGAAAAGATGCTCAACATCACTCATTATCATGGACATACAAATTAAAACCACAATGAGATACCACCTCATACCTGTCGGAATGGCTATTATCAATAAATCCAAAAACACTGTATTGGCAAGGACGTGGAGAAAAGGGAACGCTTGTGCACTGATGGTGGGATTGCAAATTGGTGCAGCCACTGTGGAAAACAGTATAAACCTTCTTCAAAAAATTAAAAATAGAACCTCCTTATGACCCAGTACTCCTAGGTATTTATCTAAAGAAATCCAAAGCACTCATTTGAAAATATATATTCACCCCTATGTTCACTGCAGCATTATTTACAATAGCTAAGACATGGACGCAACCAAAATGACCACTAATAGATGATTAGATAAAGAAGTGGTACATACTCATATATACAATGGAGTATTATCCAACCATAAAAATATGAAATCTTACCATTGACAACAACACGGATGGACACTTATGTTGGTGAAATAAGTCAGACAGAGAGAGACAAATACCATACGATTTCACTTATATGTGGAATGTAAAGAACAAAATAAATAACAACAAAAACCAGAAACAGATAAAACAAAACAGACACAGAGAACAAACTGATGGTTATCAGATGGGAGGGCCTTTAGAGGGCTGGGTGAAAAAAGGTGAAGGCATTAATAAGTACAAATTAATACTTACAAAATAGTCAACATGATGTAAAGTACTAAAGCATAGAGATACAGTCAATAATACTGTAATATCCCTGTATGGTGTCAAATAGGTACTAGATTTATCAGGGTGATCACTTTGTAAATAATATAAATGTTTAACCTAAAATGAATATAAAATAATGTTGAATGTCAACTATAATTGAAAATATAATGAAATAAATAAATAAAAATAAAATGGATGGCATGTAACTGCATGTAAACGCAGAGGGACTTACCTTGCCACAGGCAGAGACAGCTCTCAGTAGGGAATGTAATCGGACATGAAGAGGTGGACAGCTTCAGGGAACTGATGGTGATTTTTCAAAGGCATAAAAATTAAAGATGCTCATCCATTCAGTCATGAGATGCTCCCACTTCCCTGCTGATTTACATACCTATAAAGAAGAAAAATTATATTTCTTTGATATCTGAGTTCATGATTATTATGCTGAGGAATTAGAAATCATCTGCAGAACTCCTGTTGAAAAATTACAGGATGCAAATGATAACAGCTGACTTTACTGAACTCTTACTTCATTCCAGATACAATGTTACAAGTATTCCTCAAGGCATTTTTAGGAAGGAGATGGCACCATTCTACAAATGGAAAACTGATGTTGGAAGACATAATAAATATATAACTTGAAGATGGTCACAGAGTTAATAAATGTTGGCTCAGGTGTGAAGAGCACCAAAATCTACCCTCTTAACATGCTCATGCCACTTCAGGAAAGTAAGAGAGAGGAAGATAGAAGGGAGGATTTCAAAATTAAGTTCATGATTAAATAATTATTTGAAAATATATAAGTAATCATGTGTACTCAGGATACAATATTAAGAGAAGCCAGTGTCTGCATTTTTTAGGTAATGTGAAATTGATTTTTAAATCAACATGAAATTTTGCAAAAGATAAACATGTGTGTGTATATATACACTGAACCTTATATACAATGGTGGCCTTTGAATGCTAGTCATAAATGACTTTATTCCATCATCCTATTATATATTTTTTATATGGAAGATGATAGTAAGATTTAGAAATTCCTTTCATAATAATCAACAAAAATGAATTACCATTCATTAAAACAGAAAGTAGGGAGGCAAACTGAAAGGTTTATTGGCTCCTTCACAAAGGGAAGTAATTGGGTTTTCTTATCTAACATTACAGCGACAGTGTTAGACAGAAATACAACCCGTGCTGCATTTGTGAGAACGATAAAGTTTACAATATCTAAGGAGAAATTTGATAAATCAGTCCATTTTACTTTATCTCTCTCTTGAAAAATACAGTAAATACTCATGTGCAGGTATAAAACATAAGCTCTGATTGCAGAACCCAAACTTTTGAGTTCTGTAATAAGAAATGCTACCAAAGATTTAAGTTACCAAGTATGTTAGAGCAATCAATGTACCATCCAGACCCGACTGTCCTAACTTCAGTCATGTACACACTGCGATCACAAATGGCTGAAAACACGCTAGTTTCAATCAAATCATAATAGACCTGGGGATCTAGCAAACGTCTGGAGAAACTAGGAATGGCAGCACGAGTTGAAGTCCTGGGCTTTCCTTCAGACATAGGCTGCCTTTGAACATTATATTGGTCTCAACTTGGGCACTGAAAATCACTTGTAATGAATCCAATTCAGTTTCTTTAATCTATGAACTCATGGTGTTAACGCAGGTGAGGTTATTTGTTTTCAATAAGCCATTTACTATAATGAAGGAGGGTTTTCGTAATTTCTAATTAATTTTTTGCCCTCAACCCAGCAATTGATTAATAACCCAGGGGAGTGAACAGCCAGCCACCTCCTTCTCCCAAATAGCTGCTACCCCAGGAGGAATGTCACCATCGTTAAAGTAGTAACAAATCTGGGTAAATGATGATGGCATTAATGACTCAGACAAATTTCAATTCTATTGATTAATTGGTGAAATTTATATCATAAGCACTGCAAATCTACCTTAAATAAATGGAGGAGTGGAGGAGGGAGCTGTGGTTTTTATTGAGACTGCTTCAACTATCCAAACAAATGTTTCTTTTTCGAGTGAGCAGCGTATAATGTAGGACTGTGCAAGGTGACTGGCTGCTATATTTAACTCAGACAAATGTTACAAATCACTATTCTGTAGTGAGAAGGCACACCTCATAGGCTGCTTTTTCTTTCTTTCCTTTTTTTTTTTTCTTTCCTCGGGGCCTGGATATAAGACCACAGCCATCTAAATAATCCTCCAGAAATAAACCAATGAAATTGTGAGTCTGACAACAGACACAGTATTATACCTGCAGCTGGTAAATGTTTCCATAGTCCAACCACCTTTCCAGTAAAAATTTTATCCCGGGGGAAAGTCAGCAACTAAGATTTTAACTACTTTTCTGCAACAGAAAAGTTTGGAGCAATGGAGCCTTCATAAATTTTAATATTTATGGCTTTTATTTTTCTTAGAGAATTACCCACCCATCAAGGATATTATGAAAATACTATTACTGTATGACTATATCCCCATACAAATAAATTCTTTTAAAAAATCTAGATTACTAACTACGAGGCTACCTCATAAGAATGTGCATAATCTCAAAATCATTCTATCATCTTCTCTATTATGTGCTATGTTAGTAATTGTTGAATGAGTATGTCAATTATATGAATATTGGAGACTGAAAATGTTTGTAAATGTGTTGGCCCATTCTGGGGTGTGATTCTCACTGACTGGCCTGCTCTGTTTCGATGGAGCTCCTAAAGATGGGAATGTCCGGATCTTGCATCTTACCTGTTCTGTCTTACAGAAATAATATTTATTTTGGCACAACCTTTGAGCTTACGAACATATCTCCTATAGACACTATAATAATCCTGGAGAGATGACACAGTGAGCTTAGTCTCTGTTCCCAAAGAGTCCACAGTGATATTGGAAAGAAAGGACATTTGCAATACAAATAGTAAGCAACTCCTTGAACTTTAGTGTACCTATCAATATTTACAACTGTTGAAAAGAAAATTTGCATTATTTATCAATATTTAGAATGTGTGAGCCCTTTTACCTAACATACAAGTCCAGAAATCTATCCAACACTCAACATATAGGTGTGTGGAGCAAAGACACATGTAGAATAATGTCTACCATGATATTATTTGTAATAGCAAAGGATAGCAACACACAAAAGGATTATCAAAAGAAAAGCATTTATAATTGTTTCTTATCCTGATTCTTCCTAGAAACATGACCTGAGGAGATAGCTGGCCTGTAAGTTAATTTTGGGAGTTGATGCCAATCAATGGGAATGGAGCCGTGGGAAAAACATCATAGGAAAGGGGCGGACCTGCCAATCCTAAAGCATGTTGTTGGTCTTGACATTTCCAGGGCAACTGTGTATCCATCTTGCTGGGGGACTGTCCAAAAAAAAAAAGGTGTAAAATTTACCTTGGTGTTGTTTCTGGAGGGTTGGAATCTGCTATCTGTTGCCTCCAATATTTAGGAGTTTGTCTACAGAATCTCAAGTCTCCTTGCACCTCCACGTTCTCTCATTTCTGACGGAGTTGAAATTCTGAGCAGTTGCCACAGGGGTCCCAAATGGCAGCAGAGAAATCCAAGGACAGAGAGGGGCAGACACGCAGGGCAGCTGAGATGGAGGGCAGTCGGGTTCAGCCCGTGTCCCCTTGAGGCAGATCAGTCACTGTCTAGCTGCATCACAAACATTATAGGTGGTTTCATTTTTTATCCTGATAAAACTTGCATTGGCCTTTTGATTTTTTTTCTTTGACCTCTCAAGTCTTTAGATATGTGTTATTTGACATTCAAATAGTTGGGATTTCCCAGATAAGTTCCCATTGTTAATTTTTAGTTTAATTTCACTGTGGACAGAAAACATGCTTTGCGGGATTTTCAACACTTTTAAATTTTTGAGTTTGCTTAATGGCAAAAAACACGGCCTACCATGGTGAGGCAGCTACGACCTTGAGGGCATATGGGGTGGAATGGTCTCTAGGTGCCAAATGGATCAAGTCGGACGATAGTGCTATTTAGGTCTCCTGTGTCCTTGTAGGTTGTCTGTCTAGTTTATTATTAACTTCTGAGAGAGGGATGCTCAGGCCTCCAGTTGTAATGGGGGATCTGTCTCTATCTCTTGTTCCATCAGTTTTTACATCGTGTGTTTTGAAGCCCTATTTTAAGATATAAATATATTTCAGTTATGTCTGTAGGGAACTAACCCCTTCATCATTTTGTAATATTCCTCATTATTACTGGTAAGGTTCTCTCTCTGAGGCCTAATTGAGTGGATATGAATGGTCATCCCAGCGTTGGTTTGATTATGATGTGATTTTATTTTTTACTTTAGTCAATCTTACAGTGGATTTCTCATAGGTAATACATAGTTGGCTCTAACTTTTTAGGTCCAACTTGATTTTAATTCACTGGTTTTGAATAATCCTTGGGAGTCCCCTGATGGTGCAGTGGCTTAAAGGCTTGGCACTGGTGCTGTCAGTGCTGCGGCCTGGGTTCGATTCCCGGCCAGGGAGCTACCCACATACAAAAAAAAAAAAAAAAAAAAAAAAAAAAAATCTACCCTTTTCTCGCTCTCTTTACTTACAGATACATTAGGCCATTTGATACTATCCCACAGCACAGGTTTCCTCTCTTTTTCCACTTTCTGTTTCTGTTCCTTTAATTTCTATTTTCTCTATCTTGGCTTCACTAATTCTTTGTATGGGCTTGTCAAGTTGGTTATAAAGAAATGTACAGCTATGGCAATTCAGTAAGTGAAACATGTCCCTGATGCCTACAGGCAAAGCTGAGCTTAAGTATTGCTCTTCCCCACTCCCACCCACATCACTTTTGCTAAGAGCCCAGGAAAATGAAATAACTAATACAATCATTTTTACTGTCTAGAAGTGTTTGCCCTAATAAACATTCATTTACACCTCAAGATACTTTGTTGAAGCTTTAGAAATATGAGGTCGGACAATTAAGTTCACGGAATGGTAGAAAAAGTGATATTTATCTCATTGCTGAACATTATCACTACGGTCACCTTCGAAGCACTCCCCTCGGGAAGCTGTGCACCGACGCCAGCGCCTAGTCCACCCTTCAAAGCAGTTTTGGAACTCTTTCTGGAATGGCCATTGGAGCTGTCATCATCCCCAAAATCTGACAATTAAGTTCACGAACTTGCCACCATACACTTATGTTGGCAGCTCTGTATACACAACTCGGTAAGGTGTCATGACCTCGGTAAGGTGGCAAGTTCATGGGTGGACTAGGCATTGGCATCAATGCATAGCTTCGCAAGGGGACTACTTCAAAGGTGACTGTGGTGACATTCAACAATGAGGTGTGCAGTGCTTTTTCTAGGAAGAGTTCGCAAACTGAATCGTCAGACCACGTATGTGCCAGTAAATGTTTTAAGTTTATTTTTTAAGATTTACTTCATTGTTGTCACGTGGACACAGCTTCAGTTTAACATGTCTTAGATGAGAGCTACCCACATGCCTAGAAAAGTCGATATGAGGTAAATGAGAGGTAAGTGAGGGCCTTTCAGACTGGTCCAGGGGGTGGACACCATTAGTGGGGATAAATAAAAGGGGAAGTATTCACAAAGCCGCCCCAGTGGTTTATAATTGGGATAAACATGCCTTGGTTATGTTATAACTTTGTTTCTGTCTTTCCCTCTATGCATTACATATTTGTTAATATGATTCATTCTTGATATTCTTTCTTTCAATGGATAAAATATCACCAGTTTTCAGGTAAACTAAAAACACCCATATTGTGGACACCCTTGATTTATTCCAGCCGGCAACTTGTTTATGATAAAAGATGGCGTTCATTACCTTCGTCGTCCCCTTCAGCAGCTACCAATATGTTTTGGACAAAAAGGAGGAGTAAATGAATAATAAAGTAATCTTCCTCTGGGTTTTAGAGAAAGATGGACTTTCACTACATTCACATTTCTTCTTCTACCTGTTTACATATTTGTGAGATGGTTGACTAGGACTTAAGGGTAAAATATTCGCTGTGGAAAATTTCTCTTGGTGCCAATCCATACTGCCTAGTTAATAAAGTTATTGAGTTAAATTTGCATACTTACTCTAGGAAATGGAAGGCTTTTCTAGGAATTCCACGTGCAAGTCTGTTTCTGTGTCCTCTAGGCACATAAAGAACTGGGAGCTGCGGCCAGGCCATCTGAGTAACTCAGTCTGAGCACTGCAACACCTTGGAACCTACGTACTCTGAGCCAAGTGGGTGTGAGCCAAGCCCATGAGCTTAGCAGACACCAACTTAGGACCCTTAAGAATTTGACCCTTGTAGAATTGATATAAATGGACCTTCTGAAGTCATTTCAGAAGATAATCAGAATTAATCCTGTGAGAGATCACTCGTATGACATCGATATAATAATATCTTGGTGGCATGGGAGTTAGTATAAGGACACTCTAATCATTGCCTTTTATAGATATAAAAGGAGAAAGGATATGTACAAAGAAGGAAAATCTCTAGGATGCTGTGGTGTGCTCTTGATGGCCAAGCTGTTGGGAAAAGGGTGGTGTCAGACACAGAGTTTGGGGCTAAGTGCAGAATCCTACCTGGAAGCCTCCTGCATGTGAAGCTTTACAAAGGATTGCCTTCCTTTATCCCAGTTATTTATTTGTAAGTAGCACACGATTTCAAATCTTAGCGGCTGAAAACAATAACCATTGGTTCTGTGCATGTGCAGGGAGAGAGAGGACTTTACAAGGATGGGGCTTCTGTGAGATCAGGACCCAATGCTCATCATCTGATGGCTTCTCAAACACCAGCTCCAAATGCCACCACACTGGAGAGACAGAATCAGTCCATTACACATAATGATCTGTAATGTGCTTTTCTTATAATGTCCTTGTTTGGTTTGAGTATTAGGGTAAGTGTAGTCTTAAAATGTGTCAAGGTATGTTCTCGCCTCTTATTTTCTGGAGAGGTTGTGCACCATTGGTATTATAGCTGTTGTAAATGTTCTGGAGAATTGACTAATAAAAGTGTCCATGCCGATATTTTTTCTATTTTTGAGTGTTTTAAACCATAAATTCAATTTGTCCTTCTCTGGAGTTTGGACTTCGTTTCATTCAATCAATTCTAATCCAACAGACAGTTTTATGATTTTGAGTTGCAGTTGACTTCGTGCCCCCCACTCCCATCAAACACACACATATACTCTCTCCCTCTCTCTCTCTCTCATACACACATACACACATACACACTCTCTCCTCCACCCTCTCTCTCTCTCTCCCACACACACACACCCTGAAATGACCACTATGGAAGTTGGTGTCTGCAAACATACATATAGAACTCAATGGAATCCATTTATCAGAGGCACCCCTGCCCTCTCCCAAACAATACACATACGTAATGGGAACAGAGGGGTGACTGTTGCATTTCTCTCCATCATGTCAACCAGAGACAGGCATAGGAACTAGTCCTGCAACTTCACCCCACAACTGATGAGCACAAAACACTTAATGTCATAATTGTTTGCTGGGTCAATGAGAGATTTACTCCTTAAGGGAGTCTCAGAGAGACAGAATGAGGAATTTTCTGGAGACTAAGTAGCCTTTGCCATACAAGGTCAAACTGTCGGGACATCCATACAGACTATTTTTTAGGATGGAATCTGAACACTCTGCACATTTCCTGCTGGGATATGGGCAGTATAGAGAGAAAACCGAGGTACTTTTCCCCAGTGCTTCACACTCGAAGGCCTAAAAATGTTTGGATAAAATGTAGCCTTTCTTTCTAAGGGAACTGATTTAAACAGATGCTGTTTTACAACACACAGTGTTTGTAAAGTAAAATTTGTCCTAAATCTCCCAGCAGTACCTTTGCAGGCAGTACTGCTGTTATCTTAGTCTGTAGGAATTAGACTGGTAATGAAAGACTTGAATCCACAACTAGAAGGCGTGTACCTTATCCCATATGCACTTGCATTTAAAGAGGTCTGTGATGTCATCTTTTGGAAATATACTTAATGTTAGTGAGCGCTTAGTCTTAAATATCTGCTTCGTCTGAAAGTTACTTTCACATACTTTAATTGAAGATTTGTTTTTACAGTTAATAAATATGAGATTTTTACCTTTTAAAATAAGTGAATGGAGGTTTTTATGTTTGAAAAAGTAATATATTAAAATCTTGAGTAAATGTAAGCAGAAATAACTCTATCATTCCTAGGAATATTTCACAGCCAACATTAGCTGTTGAAGAATGTGAACATCTATACACACCCAAAATTATGAATATTCAAAAGGTAACATTGTAGACATTGGCAGGATTGAGTCTTCACATCATTCACTTTTCTAGAGACGTGGACTTCCTCTCCCCTTGCAGTCCCCAAGTGCCCTGCGTGAGTACAATGTGGTCCTGCCTTTCAGTGACAGCTGATTGTCCTGGGCTGAACACTCCACCGAGCTTGGCCAATAACACTCTTTCTTGACAGTATTTTGGAATGCAACTAATATGAGTTTTCCTCCAGATGAAGTATTAATAGTTGCCAAAAGGAAAAGGAAACTTGTATGAGTCTTGGTTCTAGAGAAACAAAATAAAAAAGATAGATGATGGATGGATGAATAGATAGATAGATAGATACAGGTAGATGATAAATGGATAGATAGATAACAAATAAGTAGATGATAGATAAGGATAGATGATAGATAAATAGATGATAGAAGATAAATGATAAACAGGTAGATGATAAATAAACATGATAGATAAATAGATAGATGATAGATAACAAATAGATGATAGATAGATAGATAGATAGGCAGATAGGTAGACAGTTATTATAAGGAATAGGTGCACATGATTCTGGAAGCCTAGAACTCCCAAAACCTGCTGGAGACCCAGGAGAGCTGACGGAATAGTTGCGTGTGAATCTGAGTCTGAAGGCAGGAGACCAATGTATGAGCTCCAAGACAGGCAGAGAGAGCACACGCCCCTTTGCTCAGCCTTTTGTTATGTACAGGCCTGCAAAGGATGGGATGAAGCCCCCCCGTGTTGGGCAGGGCAATCTGCTTTACCCAGCCCACAGACTCAAGTGCACCTTCATCCAGAAGCACCCTCCTAGACACACCCAGAGACAAGGTTTAAATAAGCATCTGAGCACCCCATGGCCCAGAGAGGCTGACACGTACCATGAGCTATCACAAGTATCGTCAGCTGAAGCATTCTCAGTGACCACTTTCCCTATAAGGAGAGAGGCATCCTGCAGTGAGGAAAAGACATGCAGCTGTCACACAGAAAAGCCGACGACTAAGGACAGGGAAAGAGCCCTGGACGCACACAGAGCCTGATCCCAGATGTTTCTGAGACACACTTTCTCTCTCCCAGGGTTTAAGTAGATGATAGATAGGTCTCTGCCCTAAGAAATGGTGCAGAGACCCTTGACACAATTCTTAGCTTTTCTTTAGTCATTTGAGTTTGGTTTCAAGTACTTGGACATAAAAAAAGTACAAATAAAGAGGCTGAGCCTATGAAGAGAACGTCCGACTGGGAGGCAGCCGCCTGCGTCCTCGCCCTGAGTTCGTCACAAACTGTCTGAACGTGGGCAAGTGACTTTCCCTCTCAAGACCTCAGGCGTCCTAGCTCAGCATTTCTCACTAACTCATTTGCTTTAACACAAATATACTGAACTCACCCTAAGTGCTAGACACTGGTCATGACACAAAGTTTACCAGGGTAAACAAACAAACAAACAAACAAACAATAAGATTATACAGCTTGTAAGAGCTACACGAGCAGGCTAGCATTTCATCCCAGGCCCTCTGACTCTAAAGCTTTTCAATACTCTAGGACAATATTCATAAATTAATAATAACTAAAAGCTCACATTTTACCCATTATATGTGGCTTTTTATACATAGCAAAATAGTGTATTCCTCCAAATAACTAGTCAAATGTAAGTAGATATCTTGGTACCATATTTACATGCAGAAATAGAAATTATATACACCCATATGCCATTTAAAATATGCTTTCACTTAAAAATTACATTTGAGGGTCGCTTTGTGAACATAAAGTTGACTGTTGATTTATGGGTCTTAATAAGAGGCCGATCCTTTCTTATAATAGACGTGTTATTTATGTTGTTCCTGGTTTAAGACAGGAAAGTTTCTCCATGGGAGGGAGGGGAGGCCACTGAGTTCCCTTTGGGGGTCCTAAGAGTGATTTTCTATTTCACAAGCTAGAAAGGAGACCCCTGTGTCCTGTGCTTTGTGCATCCAAAGCTTATCTTCCTCTCAAAACCCACTCGTTCCCTCTGTGATTTGTGCCCGTGATTCTTTCCTTGACCTCGTCCACCCTGTGATCGCACGCTGGTCTACACTCCTGCAGACTTCCCTTTGAACAGTGCGATGGGGGAACATGGGGCTGGGGGGAAACAGGTAGCAAAACTCCCAGGACAGGGGCCGAGGCACACACAGGTGAAAGGACAGGGGATGGCTTGAAGGTGCAGCATTGCCAAAGGGTCAGAGACACAGTAGCTTTCTGAAAAAGAGAAGAGAACCGATTCAAGTGCAGGATGTTGTGTCCTGTATAACGGCAGCCTTTTGGACAATGGTGATCTGACAGATCAAGTCATCTGCACTCTGGGGAAGAGAAAAACAGATTCTAGAGTTGTCACGGAGCACACAGGCAGATAGGTAACAAGACTGTGTCAGTAGAGCAGGGCAAAGCCCAGTGTGTGGAACCCCAACTCCCCCACTGAGTTCTTTTTTGTTATTACTATTCTTTTCAATTAGTTTAAATTGCTTTTATTAATTTATGTGCAGTGTGTGTACATCAGAAATGTGGAGTAGGAAGTAATTTTTGATTACCAGTCAAGCTCAAGGCTCTCGGTGGCTGACACCACTAGTTGTATTTCTCAGACGCTTGTGACATTGACCACTCATTTCCTTGTCCCTGCCTTGGCTGTGGGCCTGCAGGACCTGCCTGGTTCTTTCATTCTCCTTGACCCAATGTCCTCCTGTTCTACTCCTAGTGGCTCTCAGAAGCACATGTGGGGAGGCCAAACCATGGAAGTGCGTTTTGAGTCTGTGCATTTCTGACGTGTGCTACAATGCCACTGGCAAAAGCAAGTCACTCTGTTGTATGTCCAGGCCCCACCACAGAGTCCGAGGAACATTCCTCTGTCCACAGCAGAAAGTTATCTGCAGTTATGCAAGGGGGTAGTCGTTACAAAGGAGTAAAGGACTGACAGCAATAACCCAGTCCTTCCCACGAAGTTAACTATGAACAATAACAAGTGCTGATAAGAAAAATCGCTGTCTCCCCACCTCCCCCTACCAATCCTTCTGAACACTTAATCCTGCTTTCCAAGAGACTAATATTTCCTGTAATTGTCCTTTTGGGGTTTACTTCCATCTGTCTATCTGTCTGTCTATCTATCTATCTATCATGTTTACTAAATAATTCTTCCTACATCTAGTGTGAATTGGTATCTATATTTATCAATTTTAGACACTGTCAAATTCCTGTGACATTGCAACATCTTGGCAGTGGCTCCAGGGCCCTTCTGGCCCCCAGCATCCAGAGCTCCCTTTCCGCTGTCCCCGCCTTCCTCTCCCGCCTTCTGTCTCAGGCACGCCCACCGCTTTGCTAGCGCTGACGCAGAGCCTGTCGGACGGAAATGAGCCACAGGTGAAAGGCTGCAACTGTGATTTTAAATTACCCAGTAGCCAATTAAAAAAAAGAGAGAAATAAAAAAAACAACCCCAGGTAAAACTAATTTTAATACCATATTGAACTGAACCCAACCTATTTAAAATTTATCATTTCTATCTGAAGTAAAATTATTAATGAGATTAGTCTACATTCAGTTCCCCAAACCAGATGTATACTTTTACATTTATAGCACATTTCAGACTAGCCTGTGATCTACGGCTAACTGTCCTTGAAAGATGTCCCACATAGAAGGAAACAAGAGGCCAGGCAGTGCGAGGGCTACTCGTTGTGTATGAACAACCCACAGCAGCTGCCTTCTGCATGGGCAATGCCAGGGGACACCCCGCCAGGTCACCAGCAGGCGATATGAAACCATCCCAGTCCTGGACTCTGGAGGGAGGTCTGGCCCATGCCCAGAACATCTCAGAAAGGAAGGTGTGATAAAAGGTAAAAATAAAGATGCAGGACTTTTAAAAACACACATTTATTTACAATGAACACTTCTGTTTTTTGTCTGAGCCACACTCTTAATTGAAAAAACAATGATTGTTCATTACTATTAAGGATCAAGAGTTTTTATTAAATGAGTAATTTGAGCACAGGTATCTAAATAATGCCACATTCAAAACCTAGATTAAGACATCCAAAATACACACACACACACACACACACACACACACACATCTATAGATATATAGATATATATGTTACTATAATATTAGTGTATTTTTATATATGGAAAAACCTTATTTTATGGCAAGAGATAGAATAAAAGATTCTATCTACATGCTAAAAACTTCCCCCCACTTTTAAATATAATTATGATGAGATTAAAGGAAGAAACTAACTCTTCCTTCTGATAAAGCAGTTTAGGGAAAATTAAATCGAGGAAATCTTGGTAAAAAATCCCCCTAACAGGCAAAATTCAGAGAGAGTGAATCTGAGACTTAGGCCAAGATGGGGCTTGGGATCCATACTGAGTGCGCCAAATGGGTTTCCTTTTGTGCCCTGGACAGAAGCACTTAGAAGAATCTGTGAGAGAGATACCCCAGGCAGAGTCCGTGGACAATGAGCTTTCTTCTCGATCGGGCAGAGCCTGTCAGTGGCATTTCAGGCAGCAGCCCCAGAGAGGGTATCAGCCGCAGACACATTGTGTCGGGGGGCTGAAGGCGAGCAGAACAGAGCAGGGCTCCCTGATAGGCGTCCCCAGGCGGGCAGCCTCCCCGCGCACGCCGAGATAAGACCCGCTGCTGGCAGCGCTAACTTGTCTTACACTTGGTATTGATGAAGTGGTCGGGGCAGTGCGCGTCTGTCATCTGTCTCCATTCCTGCTCCGCTGGGCCGCCCAGCGGAAAATCCAAGTCAGAGCGGCTATGTGAGATGGAGTAAGTAGAAGTTAGAGACTGCAGGGGAGAGTACAGAATTAGGGAGGACTGGAATTCCAGAAGGAAAGACTGAGAAACATAACGCGGAAGTCCTAAAATCAAAATAGGTAACAAACTCTTTGAGTAAAAGACCCAAGTCTGAAGTACGTGTATCTGGATTGTCTACGAGGAAAAAGTCATCAAAATAGACCCATATAGGCCACCCTGTCTTCAAAGGACAAAAAAGGAATCCTTTCACAATGTAATGTATATCAAATCCCCACCACGTACACTTTAAATATCTTATCATTTTGTGTCCGTTGTCCCTTAATAAAGTTGAAATAAAAAGATTCCATATATGGTATAATTTCTGTGTTCTAAGTCATTTTAACCAAGTGACATTTTTAAGTGTGTTATATACTTTATGCTCCCCCCCACACGTTCTTTTTCCTCTTCTCCTCTTTGGGGAGTGTGATTCCTGTCCCTACTCCACCCGCTTCGATTTTGCAACGATACAAAACACAGGGAAGCAGATGTTCTATTCATTAGGAGCCCTGGTTCAGGTACATGGACTGTTGGCCAGAAATCAGACCAGGAGTCCGACCCCCTTGTCCTCCCCCAAGTTCAGTCATGTTGTGTGTGAATCTGGCCCTCGGTAAACCTGAACTTATCTGTGTCTTTGGCCTGGAGATCAAATGGAGAGTGTACTGGTGTACGGACTCTGGTGAACTCCCGAGCATTTCCTCTTTCATTCAACTTAAAAACAACCCAAGATCAGGCGGCCTTTATGGGCCACTGCCCTGCCATTTTAGAAACGAAGAGATGCTTGGCTCACCCACCCATGTGGCGGGTTTAGACAGTCCCCTTTCCCGACTTGTTCAAAGGTCTAAACATCATAGAACTGCTTTTATCTAATTTTTATTTATAAAATAGAGAAACCAAGAGAACAACATATCATCAGGATGTTTTTCTCCTCCTATTCAGACCACATGTCTTATTTTATTCTTTATCACATTCATTTCCTCTAGTTTAACATTTTTCCCCTATTCCTCCGTAGTGTTTATATAATTCAAATAGTTGCAGACCATCATCATGTCTACCTCTGAGTCACTGCTTGGACCACAAAAGCATGTGGGCTAGCGTCTCTTAGTTTCTCCTTTTGCCTTCAGAATTCAGTTGGTCAATATTATCACTTTGTTTTTGTAAGTACATTCTTCATTTCATTCTTTAAAACTGAGCCTGAACCAGAGTGCTTTCTTCTTCCAGACATGTGAGAATCCAGAGACTGACCATTTCTGTGCCCGAGGGACTTATAAAACATGATAGTCAGTGTACGGTCTTTAATTCAGCACGACCTGGGTTTAAAACATGCTTCTACTTTTTGCCACTTTTATGGTAGGCAATTATGAGACTTTTCTAAACCTCAGCCTCCTCAAATAAAAATACTTATCCCCCAACAGTTTCACTGATAGTGACAATGAAAGCATATCAATCTGATAAAAGCAGTATTTCATTCATGTTTCAGTGGATTCCTCCTTCAGATACTCTTCATATATATGTTATTTACAGACTCATCTACTTTTACATTCGTTAAGTAATACATAGTGATTCCAGAGAAAGTAATTAATACTAATAATCCAAAAAGCAAAAAACAATCTAAAATGACTCCTCCACTGCCTAGAGCCAACGTGCTAATATTAGTGTAGAGAACTTCTATAGTTTTTTAAGGTGTTTCATGTATGTGTGCTAATGCATTTCTTTTTGCTTTCTGTTTTCAAAGTCTGTTTTAAGCAAGGGGGACAAACTATACATACTACTTTGAAATAAGCAGTTTGAAAATTTGAACAATATGTTACAATTACCCTTCAAAATAATTTAAATATAAACACACACGAGCACACACATGGACACACGTAAATAAAAAGTAGTAATAGTTGTAATGACTCACTTCTCTTTTAGAAGCAATAACGAACGCTGAAAAATTCAAAAAGGAAATTTCAGACTACCACATATATACTATGATGCTAAATAAAGCCAAATACTTTGCCCCTGGCTCTGTGAGAGGGATGAAGAAAGTATAGAGTCTGCAAATAGACCGATAGGTAATGTTGATATTTCACTAAAGATAAACATGCAATTTTAGATTAGTTGAGTGAGAGGTCCTTCTCACTTCTGCTGACTACCTCAGGAGTCATTTTCTCTCTACCAGTGAGTTACTAAAAATCAAAGCTTCACACCAAACTCTGTGACAACAAGTCCTCCCTAAATCATAGTGAAGAATAATAAATATCTACAAGCAACTGCTTGGGTGCGTGGCCACGAGTTTTAGTTATGGTTGAAATTTTACACAAGCATGCATTGGGGACCTCTGTGATTGCAAAGGGGTTCTGGTTGCAGCATTTGGTTAAAATAAAATCTCTTCAGTCCACTTGACATCAGGCGTCCCCACACCCATTTGTCAAATGCCCTAATTTTGGGTGCAAAACTAAGATCTCTAAATAGTCGGCCTGCTGATCTGTGGGTAATTTTACATCCTCGAAGTCAGTTTTTATGATCTCACTCAAGAGCTAACAGCACAATCTGAAAACATCAAAACACAGAAGGCACCAGACGACAGCAGTCCCCTGACATATTCCTTCTCTACTTCTTGCTTTTTGTTCAGGTTGCTGGAATAATGTAAATGTTGGTTTGGATGTCAGGATGTCAGCACAACCTGGGGGGGAAGGGTCGTTTTCTTTGTAACTTGGCAGGCCTAGAATGGCTGCTTCTGACATCATGGGTATTTTTAATGAAATATTAATGACTCTGATTTTAATAGGAATTTCAGCACAACCTAAATTAAGCCATTGGAAAAGGGATGTGGTCCCGTTAAGAACAGTAAAACCGTAAGCTCCCTTCCTGAAGAGTAGCTGTGGGCAGTTAAAGTGACAATCAATTTAACCAGGCCATATTGCTTTGTAAGTCTCTGAAGTGTGAATTCCCAGCATGCCTGATGTATTTCATTTTAATTTCCTTTTGGACAGAGCTATGGTGAATGGGGAACCTCACACAAAAAAAGGAAAAAAATAATGTGCAGAAGAGGAGGAAATTATTTAACCCTTTCAAAAAGCTATGCAACAAATTTAGCTAAGAAAAGAAAAATAAGCCAGATTAGATTTCTCCTTTTGTTTTTAAAGAAAAACAAGAATGGATTATGCGTAGTAAATAACGATGACAGAACTTACTGATCATTTATATTAGAAGACCTAAAATACTCTCTTGGCACTTATGCTGAGTTTTTGTTTTTGTTTTTTAAGAAGCTATTTGTCTGAAAAAGAAATCTTTTACTCTTTCCACACAGGAAGATAAAAATCATGTAATTCCATATGACTTTCGCTCTCTCGTTGGAATTAGATGTCTACATGGTAAGGTGCTGATCTGTTGATAATTTTACATTCTGGAAGACAGGATTCAAGACATGGGTTTCGGAGGCAGACCCACTGTGATATTTTCAAGATGGCGCCCTTGTCAACTTTTACAAAAGTTGAATAAATAAAATGCCAGGTACATCTGCAAGAATTTTCATAAATTATAAATGTTTCCTACATGCAGATGCTCAGCTACCTGAAGAAGTGTCTGTGAGACTATTTTTCACCCCAGAGCAGCCAAGAAAGAGGATAGTGATCGCATGGTGGAGTGCAGATTCAGAGTCATGAGAGTGAAATTTGACTTTTATTAGCTTTGACACAAATTCATAATTTGATATTCTTAAAGTCATTTGCTCAGCCCTGTTTCATTTCTTATCCTGGAAATAAAATACTGGATGTACATTAAATGCAAAGCACCTTTTGAGATTTCTATGTGTTCGAGTACCAATTTTAATTTAAATAAAATATTAGCTGTTGAAAACAGCAACTATTGGTATATAATGCAATATTTTATTAAAGGTGGCTATCTGTACAAAAATTTTCCACCAGAATAGTTCTACCCAAGGAGTATTTTAATATGAAAAATAATGAAGAACACTTTTTGTGTGTGTGTCCTTGTATAAAGAATGGAAAGCATGACCACATTTAAAAAATAATAGCAATGTATCAACTCATAATTTACTAAATGTTTGTCAAATTAACGTTCCTGGGGCACAGTTCAGACAGTATTACTCACCCTGGTCAAAAACATCTAATGGCTCTCAAGTACACACACACACTCAAGTCTAAATTCCTTTCTTAGCCTGGCCTTCAAAGCATTCCAAGATTTCATCTTGACCTTAACTTGCCTCCCCACTATCTTTTCCCATTATTGCCAAACTACACTTCTTTCTCTAGTCTTATTCATGCTGTCCTCTGTCTCTGGGATTCTCTTCCTTCTTTAGTAGATGTTACCACTTACCTAACTCGTAAGATCTACAGGAGATGCTATCTGTTGAGTCAATCTATTGATTGTACATAATTTCTTCCTCCTAGATTCTTATAGTAGCTGAATTTAGTGGTCACGAAGAGTGGGACTTAAACACTGGCCCTACTCATTTCAGGTTAGTGACCTCACATATCCCCCTGAATTATGAGACTACCTGAGAGGAAAGAAGAGTGTCTTCCATGAAGAGTTTAGAGATGGAAAGATTACATGGTGGGGCATGTGAGAGACTTTGCACATAGTATGGGTATAATTTCTTCTATTTTTCCTCTAATCTTCCATTATATAATTTATTGCTTTTTGATTTATAAATATATAATATATGTTAATATTATATACTATCTATATAAACATATAAAGATATTTTATTACTAAATTGCACAGTAAACACACATTGACTTCTTGATACTGGTGTAAGGCATTGCCTTTCCCATTTTACAACATCAAGAGGGAGCAGAGCTTCCCTCTGCTTCTGTCACCCCCAGAGAGCAACATACGGGCACATGCCCTCAAGGCTTAAGCAATCAGATGTTCTGCTTTAGGATTTGAATCTTGAGCAAGTAAGACAATGAGGAAGAAAAGGTTAAAATTCATATGCAGAAGTTGCAGTGGAGGTGTCCCATAGCCACAGCATCCTGGCTCAAATGTCTCTCCTGAAAGATAACTGGTGGCTTGCTGTTTCTTGGCTGCCTAAAATCTAGTCTCTATCTTGTCTATTTTCCAAGCCTGTCCCTCTAACATTCCCCCCATTGTTTCGGCCCCTCATCTATACTTCATTCCTCTTTACCTGAGAAATCCAGTGCTGGTTCTGTTTCTTGCAAGTGAAAGTACTTTATTTAATATGGAGCTCAAAGTCCTTGAAGGCAGCACAAGTGACCAATTTGATTTCCCAGTTTTAGTTTTTTAATTAGCTGGGTGACTTCCCTATAAAAATTTGTCAACAATTCAGTTCCTTCAAATGCTGTTCAAAGAAATGTCAGGATAAATGCTTGAGACTTTCTCCTTGTTTACCAGTTTTCAAAATAATGTATTATTTCACTCGCTTTCTTCAAAGATGACTTATGTGGTTTCTTTTTTTTAAAACATCACTATGGAATTCTAATTAACTTTTTGAAGGAAGAACATAGAAATTGAATGAACAACCTTAATATAATTGTCATATTTTAAAATGTCTTATGTCTTAAATCCAAGTCAACATAGTAATACATACACAAGCACTTACATACAATGTTGCTTCAAAAATTTGTAGAGTTTTGTGTTTGAATATTTATGTGAGAAAGAACTCCCAGATAGACACACATCCACATCCCATGTGCACATGTATAATAACGCTTCATTCATAGTGTTTGTGTAATTTTTATTCTGCTTTTTCACTGAAATTATGGATACATTTCCATGTTACTACAGCTTTTAATTATTATTCTGTTAGTACGCATATAAAAATTCTTCGAGTACAAGCACTGCAATCCAGTTTAATTACATCACTTTATCTTTACATCCCCTAGCTTTGCAAACTAAATTGATTTCCATTTATTTCCAAGTAATGTAATCAATGACTTCACGGTATGACTTGTTTTTTTTCTCTTAGATGATTTCATCAGGATACATTACTGAAATGTTCACCAAATCACAACGATCATTACTGTTATCCTTTCTGTATACTGCCAAATTACTTTCCAAAAGGCCATACCAATTTATACTCTTCAAATAATGTAGGAACATACCATGTAAGTATAACCTCACTTGGTTGGAATTTAATTTTTTAATTTGCCACTTTACTAAGTGTAAAGTATCACATCATTAGTGCCATTTACCTTTATTTAAAATAATGGAACAAAATTTGCTACATAGGTAATTTTTCCCTCAGTCTCTTGTTTGAATTTTTTTTCCCCAGGATTTTAACATTTTTCTTAGCAAAGTTTTAAGTGATTTTAAAAACAATCATAGTCCCTTCTTGTCAATTTTCTTGCATATATTTTTAAAAGATAATCTGAAAACTCAGAAAGCTATTGATCAATATTTGACAATTAGTCATTTATATATTTTTCCACTTCTTATGTATAGGTACACATATTTGTCATTTATGCAATTAGAATAAACACTGGTATTTTCAATTACTTATTCTTCTACATGCAATTTAGTAAAAAATGTATCAACTTATGAGGAAAATTCCATTGACTTTCAAGTAAGATCGTATTTAATACACAACTTATTAGGGTAACTGACACAATTATAATGTTTCATCTTCCCTCCCAAAGATATTTAATCTCTTCAAGTTTTAAATTTTTGTCTCTCACTTACAAAAACTATACACATTCCCCCCAAAATAATATATTTTCTGAAGGTTATGATCTTTTCTTTCTCCACCCAGGAAGAAAAATTCTAATTGCAACTTTATGCTTACAAGCATTGAGTACTCAGGGACCAATTTTTTTTATGTATTTGTGTGCTTTGAAATGATTTAGTTAGTCTTGCTTTTCTCTTTCTCCATTAACTAGATTTAAATTTCTCTGTCGAAATCTTGCTCTTTTGCTGTATCATTTCTATCATCACTTCTCAATAAAAAAGTTATTGATAAATATTTGAACACATTTTCACATTCGTCATTTCCAGTTATTTTTGAAACCGTCCTAAAATTGAAAATAAATACGATTTTTATCATTTTTGTGGCGTGAGGGAAGTGATAAGAGGCTCTGGTGGAGGCAGAACTGTAAGACAGAGCTTGGGAGCATGTGTCACCCTGATTTGAAAACCAGGAATCTCTTCCAATACCTTCTAATGTGTCCAACCTTCTGGCTTCCCTGGGCCACATTGGAAGAAGGATTGTCTTGGGCCATGCATAAACTACACTGACACTAACGATAGCTGATGAACTAGAAAAAAGGTCCATGCATAATTTTTGCAATGTTTTAAGAAAGTTTCCATATTTGTGTTGGACCACATTCAAAGCCACCCTGGGCCGCATGTGGCCTGCAGGCCGCGGGTTGGACAATCTTCCTCTAATGCCTAAACTCCTAAGGTGCAGTGACTTTCCCAAGACCCTTCCTTTGCTACCAGAGCTCAGGTCTTCTGCTGCCCAGCCTGCTTCTCTTGCCTGTATAACAGAATAAGTCTCAAGAACACAAGAAATCACTCCATCGCTCGCCTTGCTTCTACACATCAGTAGTGCAAACCATTTATACTTAATCTGCCGGAGCTGGCCGTCTCTATCCTTCCCCTACGTTTGCTCAAACTGCCCCTCTGTCAGGATGTCCCCCACCCGACACTTCACTTGGTGAAGGCTGGCCCTTGGCACAGTCAAACTACGTGTAATCCATAGTGTCTCACTTCCTCATTATGTCTTAATGCTGCTTTGGGCAGGGACCATGTCTTCTCGTGTATCATTGCATCTCCAACGTTTAGCCTAGAATCTGAAACATGGTGGATGCTAAGGGAAAAATAAAATGATCAACTGATTCTTTTAAAAAAGATTCACACTGAGCGCCATATTTTCTGGAATGACTTCCCTTACTTAACAATGCATCTTAAGTCTGTCATAACGATACATACAGAGTACCCCTCTAATTAGCACCTCCCTAACTGGACTGAGAATTACTTGACACTTGTTTTTATCCTGGTAACCTTAACAAATGACAAAATGCCTGATATGTAATAGGTTCTCTCTCTCTCTCCATATATTAACATATGTTATGTCATATATTAATATACACATACACACCATCGAAATCACTGAGAAGCCATAGTTTGACAGCTTTTACATTTTCAGATATGTCAAGGATTGTGGCAAACGGGAACCACCAGGTAACCTTCTGTCCCAGATGTTAAGGCCTCGTGCCCCTAATTAGGACCAATACACTACTGGCTGGAGCTGCTGAGCGGACAATTCATCCTGTTGGAGAACATACAACCTCCCGTCTGTGATGTGCTCATCGGGTGGTCATGGCACGTGAGAGAGGGCAAATAAGAAGAATTTAGATACCTGAATCTTAACTCCTTATCTTCATGTTTCTAGGACAATATAAATACTTCAATTTCTAATGTACAAAACATCTTATTTTATTTCAGAGATGTGTGTCAAAGAAGCCAGAACGGAAATCACGCATTCGAGGATTTGGGCCATTGTGACATTGACTCTCATCCTAAAGGAAAAGACACGTGCACAGGTGAGCACGTGGAGAGGATGATGCAAATACTAGAAGGCATGGAAGCTCCATGAACGTGCAGCTGGGGTCTGTTTTATTCTCAGCCGCGTCTCCAGTGCTCGTGAGCTGCCCCTCGGCATGATAAGTGCTTTATAAACATTTGTTGAGTTCCATGAGAGTATGGTGGAAAAAGGTCTTACGAGCATTTCATTTCTTTGGGGAAAAGTTTCAGTATATTGTAAAAGAATTACTTAACTTCACACACTATATATGTCAGCCTAATGTAGTTTTGAAAAACACGACAATGAATTTGAAATTAAAAATACACTCAGAAGCTAATTTTCTTAGCATGTTTTATTTTATGACTTTAAACAAATAATTATGAAGTGAACGATTCTTAATAATGACCACACAATCTGAGGTTTTGTATTTTTTTCTTTGTTAACCCTGGATCCTGTTATTGAAATGGAAAGTTAAGCTGACATTTTTGCAAGTTTTTTTTTTCTTTTTTTATAGTGTAAAGGTTAATGAGCTGTGGTGTGGTTTAGTGCTGCGTGTGCTAAGCTAGCACCTAATATGTTAAGTTGGGCGTGATTCAAGCCTTCCAAGAAAACTGGCCTCCGACATTACGGATGGGGGAGGGGAGGACAGAAGGGAAGAAGCCTGCACCATTGTGCTTATGTTATTGCTTAAGAAAGGTGGTCCTGGTCAGCCCGTGTGCTATTTGGGACTTTATATACAAACTGTTCTCAGGAGGAACATAAATATCCCACATTCCATTTCGAGAGGTGCTGGGTTATAGGTTATTGACCAGTTTAGGGATTTATAGCTGGAGTCAGTAATTATTAAGGAAAAATGGCTTGACAATTTTATTATAGTAGAAGCCTGCTGGAAAAGTTAAATACAGATTTACCTAAGAACTAACTTGATCTTAGTAATAATAGGTACATTTGTGTGCGTGCTCATGAGTAGTTATATCCATATACTTTAGTGGGGACATTTTCATAGACAAGTATTATATTAATTCATATTCATGAATCACATGAATAAGTAAACTACATACTGTTTTATGATTTTATATATATATACACATATATATATATATTTGTAAGTAACCAAAATACTGAGAAATAAATCCTTTTTGGACAATGAAAATATTAATTGTTTTGTATTTCAGAGTGACAGAAGAAGAAACAAAAACAAACAGCCTTGGAAAGCAAGCTACTGCTTACTAGTAGGTTCTGTATCCTGCCACCACTCTGTTCCCTGCCATCCCAAACACCCACACAATCGTTAACCTTTATAATATGAACAAATTAATCACCAAAAATTTGTTTAAATCTACAGACTTGTAAAAAGTAGGATCAGAGATTTAATTTCCACCTGGGATCTTTCTGAGGCTTAATTCCAAAAAGAAGTCACAGATCAAGATTTAGTTCTAAGAATTAGTTGGATGTTTTTATAGTAGTATAGAATATCGTGACAAACTAACCCCCACCCTCTCAAAAAAAACCAAAAAATCTGTTAGCAAGTACGTGCCCCTGAGGAGGTCTGGGGCAAGTTTTAAGTCAGAATCGTGGATTTCTGCCCACTTGAATTTTGCAAGCACCTACTGAGTACCCAGTGTTCATCTTTGAGAAGAGTTTTGGGGCAATAGCTTCCACAGAGAGGCCTGTACCCCCTTTCTGATACCCATAAGTGGAAGCAATAGAATAAAAACATAGGGAAGATATTTTTCAGGCTTCTAAACTAGGAGACAGAACCATACCCATACTGCACTACCAGAAAGGAGGCTCAAGGCTGTCAAAAGCAACAAAAAGCTTTTTTTCTGAGCAAAAAGGGTCACAACCCAGGAGATAAGAATTCAAGCAGCCACCCAAGGTGCACTCCTGAGAGGACAAAGAAAGGCACAGTTTATAAAGGCAAAGACCACAAAACGCAATTCTTTCATGCAAATGAGGGACTGCTGGCTAGGTTAACAGGGACTGGTCAGCTGCAATATGCGAACGAGAGAGAATACAGGGAGGAGGTCAAGTCCATCTGTTCACGCAGCAGTTGCTTTGCCAGGATGTTTAGGACTCAGCTTGGAGTAGAGTTTAGCAACAGGTTAGCAACTTGATGGCAGCTCTGAGAACTGAGGCACACGGTGCACACAGGCCCCACTTCCTCACTGGTCTCCTGACTGCATTTTACGTGACTCTCCTAGGAATGCCTGTCCCATGTCATTTTCTCCATTCTCAATCAGATACTTCCAAGGATTTCTGCAACATGTACGTGTTCACTCAGAAAGAAACAACCAAGAGAGGATCCCTTCAGAACTACTCTGCTCTCTGTTTGCCCACTTCTCATCCTCACCCCCAAGATAGAGCGCAAAGAACTGGAAGTAAAAACAGAGAGTGTCATTATCCTTAAAAAATATGGTTATAGAAAAGTCCACGTAGAGTGAGAATCAGTGAGAACTTCTGTCTAACAAACTCCTTTCCTGAGGAAAGATAGATGCCTTCCATTGGCAAGTAGGGTATATTACATTTCACTTAGAAAACAGGTATTGAGAGCCCTGCATGAGTCCAGCTTTATCTCATGAGGCTACATGGACGCTCAGTACAGGCAAGGCTATTGCATTCATGGCATTTATATTATCACTGGGGAAGACCAACAGCAAATACATGACACATGATCAGGGTTGTTTTTAAATGTCATAAATGAAAGGAAGAAAATGAGATGATGTTAAAATCAAAAGTCACTGGAGATTGTCAACTTATCAGGTTCATAAAGACCCTTCAGAGAAAGTGACCACTGAGCAGAGACTTGAAGGATGAGAAGCCGTTAGGAGTGAATCAGTTCTTAGAGATGGTCATGTGTGTTAAGGGGACACATGGTAAAAGGTCTGACCAGGAGGCACAGCATCCATGTTCTAACCCCACTAATTGTACTTTTATAAGTGATAATCATAACTAATTTTGGTATATGTTTAACTACCTCCAGAGTTTTAAGGAAATGCATGGGATTTGGGACTCTTGGCAATAGGAACTGCTATACATAAAGAAGAATACCCACAAAGAAAAAAATAATGTAATTAGGAAGTTATATGAAACTGAGGTCATTGAATGGTAAAGCCTATTACATTCCAATGAACAAGTATGAAGATACATGGATTATACTGAACAAATTGATTATGGGAAATAAAACAAATATAATAAAAGTATACAGTTTATAGCTTCCATTTTCTTATTTGACTTAACAATGCGATGAACTTTTGCTAGCGTGAGTTCTTCAAGTAAGGTCCAAAAAATAAGTCATATTTCCCTCCTTCTTCCTTAATATTTATTTGCTGATACTGGAGTAAAACAAAACATTCATTTCATGAGTAGGTAAGCCGTATATCTTAGTCTGTTTGGGGTACTTGGTGCTACAGGTCAAATTAACATCATCGAAATAAAATTCACTATATGCGCTCAATGACAGAATGAAAATGGTAAAGATAAACTGGTAGATATTATCGAATATGAAAGAGAGAGAGAGAGAGAGAGGGAGAGAGGGAGAGAGAGAGAGATAGAGAAAGAGAAGAGAAGAGAAAAATAATTGACAAGCATTAACAAAGCATTAAAAACTTGCAGGATAATACCAAAAAGACTCAGGTTTTTCTGTGGTTGATACACACATTGAAAATGTATGAATAGTACTGCACAAGTTTTAAAAACTGAGTGGATATTGAAAGATATAGGTTATTACTTGTTCTGTGAACCTAACTTAGCTGACTGCTAAAATAATCCATAGAACTTTTAAAAAACCCAGAATCCCATAGCATAATATTAAAAATTATAAAGACATAATCTATAATTACTTGGATATAATTTGCAGAACCAAGAAAATCTCAAAATTTTGCAGGGGGATACACAGATATCACCAATGTTGGAATTGTCAGATAAATAATTTAAAGCAATTACTGTAAGCAAGCTCCTGAAATTAAGGTTAAAATGCCCTTGAAATATCTGCAAAGACAGCAAATCTCAGCAGAGTAATAGAAGATAGAAAAAAATGACAAAATTATGAACCTAAAAATAAAATTATTTTTAAATAACTTCAATTTAAAAAAATCAATATCAAAATAGAGATGACAGTGGAAAGAGTCAGTGAAGATAAATCAATAGAAATTATCCATCTGAACAATAGAAAAACAATTGAAAATAAGAATGACCTGAGCCTCAGGTACTTGTGGGACAATTCCAAATGTCTAATGCTTAACAACAACAGAGTTCTAGAAAGAGAGGTGAAAGAGTGAGGTACCAAAAAAGAAAAAAAAAGTTGAAGAAATAATGGCTGAAAATGATGTAAATTTGGTAGAGATACAAAGTTTTAGAATCAAGAAGCTCCATGAATCCCAAACAGGATAAACTAAAAATATCCCACACCCAAACACATCATAATCAAACTGCTGAAAACTATACTACAAAAGAAAAAATTTTGATGGCAGCCAGGGAGGGAAAGCAACCATTTGGCATACTACAGATTTCTCACCAGAAAATAAAAAGGACCAAATACTAGAGAAAATGTATTTTATTTGTATTTCCTAAAATAATGGATCAATACACACTGTGGTGATGAAAGTTAGTTTTTTTTTTAAGAAGCAAATCAAACTAACAAAAATCTGGTCCATGATAGGAAAATTAAAGTTTTTACTGTTTTTTGATCAGCAGTTAGATGGAAATAAATACAGATAACATGACACTGATTTTTTTTTCAACTTCATGTAAAATCTTATCTCTGAG
Organism: Lyroderma lyra; assembly: GCA_004026885.1. NCBI lineage: Eukaryota > Metazoa > Chordata > Mammalia > Chiroptera > Megadermatidae > Lyroderma > Lyroderma lyra. Next base: position 144,555 of record PVJL010001129.1, on the reverse strand, counting down.
GGAAATCTGTAGACTTTGACATTTTCTGTCTAACACTGCATGAATTGGTATTGCATAAAACAGTCTAATATTCTCCATGTCCACCAAACCTTTCAAAGGGTTTTATCTTAAATCTGGTGACTTTATTGAAGAAGGACACTTTCCTATTGAATTGTATTCTGTAATAGTTTCTCATCAAGTATGCCTGAAACCTATGTAATCCTTGCTAACAGATGTCACCCCAATAAGTCTAACAATAAAAATGAATTAAAAAAAAAAGAAATAGACACATTTGCAGAGATCTATTATTAATGAATCCCAGCGAGGAAAAAAGATCCTAATAAATAAACTTGTGATGCACTTTATATTGCTTTTCTATATTCTTAGCATTTACAAGAGGGGAAAGAAAACAGATCAGCGACCATTTAAAGCATGAAACTCCTTTTTTTCTTTAAATAGCTCAACACTGGTATTGGAAAGAGTAGTCCGATTTGAAGTTGCCTTGAACTTCATAACCACACGATATGAAAACCTCCTAATAATGCATTAAGCTGGCAAATGCTTCTTGCAGTATTTTCCTCTGCAAGGATGTAAACCAATCTCCCCCCTTTACATCATCCAAGCTGATGATGTTTGTCTGATGAAGGAAACAGAGAATTGGAGTAGTTTCATCACAAGAGAGTTTTAAAATATGTTTAGAAAGTGACAGGTCAATCTTTCCATTTCTTAAAAAGCCTGTATCTTTAATTATTTCCTTAGAAAAACAAATGGAGAGATGGGCACGAATATTGCGAGGGAACAGCAGAGGAAGGAGAGTGTTTTTCAAAGTCTCCTGGCAGTGGGGCTGCAGCCCTGTGTCTTTTGTCTCAGTGGTTTCCTGAACATGGGTGGAAAACACGACTCTCATGGTATTACTTGAGCCTTCCTTCTTCTTGGTCCTCTTTTAGGTTGGCCATTGGGGGAATCACCAGATGGGAAGAACCCTTTCAAGTCCATGACTCCTTTCCTATCCCTTCAACACCTCCTGACGTCCAGTGGGGTTTTCACAGGTTCTAATATTACTGCAATGATTTAGCAAGTTCTTTGAATTGTGTTCAGGAAGCGAATAGTATTCTTTTCCTAATTCTCCTAGGAATTCACCTTTCCTTCCTAAGAACACAGACCGAAAGCCAAAATATTACTCCCAGTGAATTAAATAAAATGATCATTATGGAGTTGAAGGCTGTATTTTAAAGTCTGAATTGGCAACAATAAAGCTAGAGTGGGCAAGCAAGTCATCGACCAATATTGATTTAGTGAATCAACACATTGCCTCCAAGTCTTTGGTGCTCAAACTTTTAAATGTGGAGGAAACGAAAATTAACAGCAGGTACGAATGATCCCAACTCTGACAGCAATCCGAAATGAGAGGCAGTCTTGGAGGGCTGAGTCCTTACCTCGTGGGGTCTGACAGTAACTCCAGGTTGATAGTGTCAGAATTGAATTGAATGTAATACACCTGGTGGTGTTGGATAATTGTTTGATGTGTGGACAATTCATACATCTGGTGTCAGAAGTGAATTACAGTGTGAGAGGAGAGGAAACACACTGAGTACCAACATTATTTGAGAAACTTAGAGGTGGCTGTCCTCTGATAGGAGGACATACTGTTACAGAATTTGGCTGTTGATGGAAATGAGACTGAGTAGATGTCAACAGAAGTTGGAGGATTGTGCAACCACCAGAGGCAAGGTGGGTATAATTATTATTGTGAGTGCAAAGAGTGACATCTAGGTAGCCCCAGAAGGCTGTACAGATGGGTGTCACCATCTCCAAAAGTGGGCAGCCAAAAAAGGTATAGCTCAAACTCTGCAATAAAAAGTAGGTGAAGGACAGATAGATGATCAGGAAATTGAAGTCAGTCACAGGATTGAAGTCAAGATTCTCTGCCTGGTGTCTGGACATCTCACTTTTCAGATCTAAAAACCATTGATTGAAGAAGAGTATGAGTTCCCACAGTGGACACCACAATACCATGCCAAATACATGATCAAAACTTTCAAGGATTTTTGGACAAAGGGTCCAAAAAACATTGACACCCCATAACCTGAAGTTACATCATGGTTCCCCAATGAAGATGGAATATTTTGGGGTCATATAATTAATGGAGTTCTTACAGTGGTTCATCTCACAGTGAATTCAAAATGTCCATGGACCCACTCAGTACCTATATCACAGCTACCAAAGATATAATCATACTTGATATTTAAAAACTTATCTACATTGGTTTGGGGGTGGGCACGTAGAGTAAGATTTATTATGGTGAAGGAGGCCAAGTGGAATCTCAGTCAAGATAGCAAGCCCAAAACAATTTTGCATCTCAGGCAGGAAAAAGAAAGAGACTGATACTACCTTTAATGGCCTAAAGAGCTCTAAAAGATTCAGATGGTACTTCAGGATGATAATGAAACACCATTACTCAACCAAACAACTCCTGTTTCAACTGTTATTCCACTGATAGCATCCACACTTGAGCAGGTTAAATTGGACTCAGGTGCAAGGTATGCAGCCTTTGACCTGGTGAATGTGTTCTCTCTCACCCTTAGGAGACAAAAGGCTCAGAAACAGCTCCCATTCACGTGAGATGAGTAATAGAAAATATTTCCAGTCTTGCTTCACAAGTATGCTAACTCTCTTGCCTGGTTTTATAACACAGCTTGAAGAGAATTCAATTCTCTGGACTTCCTTCAGAATATTCCACTGATTCACTCAATGACATCATATTGATTAGAGCAGATGAACAGAATCTGGACTCAGGTCACAAATACGTCAGCTCTGCATGAGGGAGAACGGCAAAATTAGATGGTTGCTGCACCCCAGCTCTGTGAAGAATGGCCTGACACAGGCAATGCTGACAGGAAGTCCAAGAACCTGGTCAATCACACTGTGAGGAAAAGGAAATCACCTAATTCTTATGCAGCAGGGCATGGCTAGGCTGGTTCATCATGGGAGTGGAAAGAGAAACAGTGAATAATTAGAGCACCCAGACCTTCAGAATGCGACTTTATTTGGAAACACGGTCTTTGCAGATGTAATTAGTTAAAGTAATGTCATACTGAATTAGGTGGGTCCTTCTCCAGTGACTAAATGTCCTTGTAAGAAAATAAGAGGACACACAGAGATACACAGGGAAAGTAAGTCTACATGATGGCACAGAGGCTCAGAGGGAAGGATGCCACTTGACAACAGAGGCAGACATGGAGGCAGTACACTTACAAGCCAAGGAATGCCAAGGAATGACAGCACCCCCAGAAACCAGGAGAGAGAGACACCAGATTCTCCCTCACAGCCTTCCAAGAGAACCATCTCTGCCAGCACCTTGCTTTCAGACTTTGGGCCTTTGGCACTGTGAGAGAATGAATTTTGGTTGTTTTAAGCCCCACTTGTGGTAATTTGTTAGAGCAGCCCTAGGACACTAATACAATGGGGGACGAGGAAATCTGAAGAAGCATATGGACAGGCCAACGGGAGAGAAGAAAGCGTTTAAATATCTTGTACCTCATGTTAACACCTACAAGAGCACATCCACTATACATGGGGCCTTGTACAGCCAAATACATGGTGATTTGATGTCAGTCAGCCTCAGTGACAATTCACTTCTGCAGTATCTCCATAACCGACTGCCTCGTTTGTTTAACATATGCATAGTTTTATTGCTCTAAAATTAGATACCATAAATGATCTTTAAGAAGACAGTATTAAACTGCAAGTGCAAATCTAACTTGAGAATTAGGTGTAAAATAGAAAAGCCTTTGGGAAGTGTAATACATACTGGGTTTTTATACGTCAGACATGAACACACACACACATACCGACACACAGACACACCCCAACATGATCTGGAGAAGGAGGCGACATTGTGCAGGTTTGAATTTTTGGATATTTTGCTTTGGATATGGCTTCCACAAGTGTGTGTTCAAACAACAACAACAACAACAACAACAACAACAACACCCTTCAAATGTATTTGTTGCATGTTAAATCATGCAATTGGCCAAAGGTATGGGAGGCTCATGGCTTAAGTCCAGTTTTACAGTCATTGTTTAGTCTACTAAGTTTCAAGTTAAGATTAGCTCTTTCTTCCTTCCATATACAAACATGCCAGCATCCTTGCAAACATATCATTGTAGTTCCATAAGTAAAAATAAATAAATACATAAATAAATACAATTTAAAAACATACTGAAGAATAAAAAAATACTTGAAATCACTACAGCAACATAAGAAATTCTCTGATAGGATCAGGATTAAAGGAGGCAGATGTAAAAGCCCTTCGAGCTGTGAAAAATTAAGAAAACATTGTGTGAGGAACACGATGACTGATTAAGTTCAGTATTTTCCTATGAGGAATAACTACAGAGTTTGCAAAGCCAAGCTTGCCCCGTGGAGCTTGGTCCAAAGTAATGTCACATTTAAATGGACTCAGTGCAAGCAAGAAAAAGTCATTTCACAATATGTAAATTGTACATGACAATTCCTTAAATCACCCATAATTAGGACCATCCATGATGTTGAGTTTTAAGCCATATATTGTCATATGTATTTTGAATGTATAATTTGTATGGTGACATACGTATCTGATAGGAATAAAACAATGCAAAATGTAACTTTACATTGCTTTAAATTATATAACAGGGACAATGATGTCATGCAGATATGCATATAGTTTAATTCCTTCCAATTTTAGTAAGTGCATTCTTTGAAGCTAGTATAGTCAAATCCTCGCCACTGTTTCTTAGAATAATGAAACGGGTATACAATCCTCAACAAAGCAACTGAGCATCACATTCGTTTTTGCTTCAATAACCCATTTCCCTTCCACAATACTGTTGTGATAACACTTTCTGTTCCCACTCCACTGAAATAAAGCTTCTAATCCTCACCCTTGAAGTGCTCTCTCTTTTCATCTTCTCCCACATCCCTCCTTTTTCTCTACCACAGACATCCCAAACCTTCTCAAGAGGAAGATAGCATTCTCTGTTGTCAGGAGAGGAAAAAGAAAATCTAGGAAAAGTTAACCACCACCACGACAGAAAGAAAATCTAAGTAAGAAGGCATAATTCTGTGTACTAGGCTTACTTTCTATACTTATTATTTTAAACCCATAAATTGCCATTTTAGTTCATTAAAAATGATCCAATACTGGCTTATGTTAGGCTCATGTGATTCAGCCTAACGTAAGATAATGAAGGAATAAAAAAGTTTTCACATTTTTTGGTCTTCTACAGTAAGAAGAGAAAAACTATGGGCAAAATAAACCTCCAATAATCCAGTCACTTGTCTTGCATCTGTGATTCTAGAATTCTGTCTGTATATGCCATCGTCTGGGCATCTCAAGAAAGGTTGAGACTATTTATCTCTATTAGAAAATGATTTCTAGGGAGTTCCCTGATGGTGTAGTGGCTTAAGGCTTCATCGCTGGCGCTGTCAGTGCTGCAGCCAGGGTTCGATTCCCAGCCAGGGAGCTACCCACATACCAAAAAGCAAAAAAAAAAAAAGAAAATGATTTCTTATCACCTAATGTTTCAGTGACTCTCCACGTAAGGCAGAGACCTCTTTTGTGGCCTCCCTTATTGTGATGTCTTACCGGAACATCTTGACTATTCTGTAAACCAGCCCAGGGCCCCAGCCAACATCCAAACTATACTTCTTCTTCTAATATTTTGTAATCCACCCTCTGGAAAAGCTTATTTCCTATAGACTTTCACTATTTTTGAAAACAAATACTGTGCATGCAGTGCTAGCTAAGTCAATTAATTGATAATTTCCTGTTGTATTTTTATTTCATTTATTCAATAATAAAATATTATGATACTGTTTCAATGCCAATGCATGATGTCAATATCTGAGCTGAGAAGTGAAACCAAGTGATGTCACAGACTTTATCAGTTGGAATAAAACAAGTTGATTATAGTTTGCAGTTTAAAATTGGCTAATAGTAGCAAGTGTAGTTCTTGCAAATGTGTGTTAAAACTCTTCTCACACATGCCTCATAATTCTAGAGAGATTATTCCAAGCAGGGGGGAATCACCTTCATCACTGAGCTACCAACAGAACAAGCAGAAGTGGATTAACATAATTGCTTAATCAACAACATTCAGCCAAAAGTCTTTGAGTGTGTAGAATTAATCATCTTATTGTAAGATTCATTAAAAAGTAATGGGCATAGTGAGAACATTGCACAGCTGGAAATAATTTTGTTCCATTAAAAATAAAAATAAATATACCCTGGAAAAACATTATTTTGACAATATTTTGCCCCATGCCTTGTCTTAAAAACAAGGATTTTGTTCAGTCACGCAGTGCATAATGCCATCATCATATTTTTGGTAATATAAAGTGTGTAAAGGACAGGAGTTACAGGCATGATCAATTTCAGTAACACCCCTTCCCCCTAAAAGAACCTCTTAACACTGGTTAATGGTCAGTAAAAGTGTAAAAAATGTTTATTATTCTTCAACTCTATAAGGATTGTATTTTCAACATACTGGTTTATAGTTTGTAGAACCTAAAAACTAGTTAGCAGTTTATGGATTGAAAGTTTAAGAATTATGTATGGAACTTATTTTTCAAATATAATTCAATAATTAAAAATGAAGATTTGCTGCAGGGGGTGGAGGAGAAAGGAAAGGAATCAGCAATATCAGAAGAGTGTCACAGTCTTGGACATTTAAACAACCATTATTAAACTACCATTAACTCTAGCTTCCTGAAGACAATTGAGTATGAAATCGTTTCTTGTGGATTGCCTTCTCCCATTTCCAAAGATTCATCAATCACTGCTTTGGGGTACACTGAATAGTTGTGATCCAACGTTAGATTGACAAAGATATTTGACTATTGCGACAAATTATCTAGAAGGAATAATCCTGTTTTATTCTCTCCTGTGCATGGTAAATGGCCCGTAGGTCTGAGGATCACTGGCTTTTGCTAGTCATTAGATTTGATCACCTTGCGGACTTAGAGAGAAGAGCTGACATTAGCATACATACTGATGGTGACTTCCAAACTCGATCTTTAGACCCTACTATAGAACTGACTTTGGTTATCTACATCAGGTGTTAGAGGTAACAGTAGTGATAACAACAGCAGCAATAACTGCTAAATTTAGTAAGCATTCAGGTACCAGGCACAAAAGTAGCTGAAATAAGAACCTTTGATTTACCCCTATTTTCCTCCCATATACAACCTTTAAAATTTTTCTCCTCTTTGGTCCACAGTAATTCATCTCATACCCTTAGTTCACATACCCCATTCAGCAAGACGAATGCTTGCAATGCAGCCAAGAACCACCTTCTGTTCCTTAAACATTTCCCTTGAGCATTTCCCCCAACCCCTGCCAAGTGGTTTATCAAATATTCCTCCAACATAAAAGAGGAGGAAAAAATTCTCCTGCTAAGGAAATAACATTTTTCCATATTGTTACATTATTAATGAGTCTGGAAGGTTCATTTGAATTGCATGGCAGCAGTCCCCAGCTCTAATGAGAATCACCTGAGAAACTTTCAAGACAGTTTTCCTGGGACCCCTCCCAGACCTACTGCGTCAGGGTCTCCCTGGGGTAGACCAGAAACCCTGGATGTGTCTCATCTGTCTTGGATGATTCTGGGGAGGAGCCACATTTGCAAGCCACTGACCTATGGGCATAGCATTGTTATAATATATACCCAAGGCCTTCCACTTACCAATATGTACCAAACTATTTTGGCAAGAGACCAGAATTTGGTCCTGCAGAAAAGATCTTAAAAACGTATATCGTTTCGATAATTTCCTTCTTTACTATAAAATGACAGAGACAAAACTTAAGATAGAAAAAAAGAAAGAAAGTTTTTCCCGGCACACTGTATGCCCTGGCAGAGATAGTTAAGGAAATGCTACCCAGCATTCCCGCCTCCAATCCCGTGTGCTTCCTTGGTGGCGTGTGTTAAATACTACCCAGGGCTGGTGCTCATTCTCTGGCTACTGCTAAGAGACCCAGTTTACCTTTAAAGCGATGAGGTAGCAGTGAAAATGAACAGTCGTCTAATATAAATGTCATTTTTTTGATTCCTGGTAAAATGGTTAATACTACCACACTTCGATAACTCTCTATAAAGTTTGTTAAAGAATTTACATCATTAAAAAATTGGGGAAACAATTTGTTTAATCTAGAGTTAAAATGCAAAAAAAATACGATTTTATCAAGATAAAAGTCAACATCCCGGCCATCAGACAGTGTTATTTGATTATTTCCTTTTGAGACTGAATATTTGAGAACAAATTCTGTGTTTATAAATATAAACTGTATGCTTACCAAAAACAAGAAACACATACGCTAGCATGAGCTCCCTAATTCATTTACAAAACATATGTGTGTTGGAATGGGATGAAATCAGGCTGATGTTTTCCAAATATGTTTACTAAATTGTTTTCTCCTGGTTAGGTGAAGTAAACTTTGTCAGGAATTTCTCTTCCATTATTTTCATTTTTAGTGTATGTGAATTCAAGTTTCATTTGTGTACATGAAGACTTTGTGCTATTCAAAGCTTTAAAACAAGCAGGATATTAATAATTCCATATTATTAACCTGTTTGCATTATGACCTAACTGTTAGCAATCCCTGGCAGGTTTCTAGTACTTGGTGGTTTATAAAATGTGTTCATATATATATCTCATTTCCTTGATTGCAATGCATGCCGTTTATTCACCTTTTAATATTTCTCAAATAATGCGATTAATCGTAAAATCAGTACATAACACTTCATGTGCAAAAGGTGTTCTTTACTCAAAAGCTTTCTGTGAGCTTTATTATATTTTATAGCATATTAAAAGCAAGGAAATATGGTATTATTTCAGTTTATTCTAAAGGCCATATTATTAAGTTGACGAGGTTTGTATTTTCCTCATTTAGGCAACAAGAGAATTATGCCATAATTAGAAGTTAAGTCTAAATTCGTTGACGTGAACCTCCCCAAGGATCGTACTGCTGCTAAAGGTATTATATGACAAAATTCACGTGGATTATGGCAGCGAAAAGGTATGCGGTCCGTCTCAGAACGCAAACAGGCCAAAGAAGAATACAGCAGTGTGCGGTCTAGTTTTCTCTAGCAAGAGTTTCCTAGAGGAAATAGAACATGCTTAGCTTCAAGTGCCCATGCTACAAGGGAGCGCCTCACAGGGCAAACACCTCTGTGAGGCATGTGGTTCAGGCAAAGCAAACTGCATCCTGTTCATTGCTTTGTCTGCTGAAGCATGCTACCCACCTAATACCCGGTGATAATCTTTGGCCCGTGAAACATGCCAAGTTCTGCCTGTTTCTCTCAACGTGGTGGTGACAGCCTCCAGCTGGACACCTGATCAATCATACCTGTCATTGGCCTCCATGTCTAGGGCGTGATTGCTTTTGTTTGTTTGTTTTCTTAGCTGACTCCCCTGCTTTACTGGGAGGCTTGCTCGCTTGTCCATTAAAAGCCAAATGTGAAAGTAGCAAACTCCACCATCTGGGGAAAAGGAAAGGGCCTGGCACATCTCACAGGCCTTGATTATATCAAAGGCCCTGGAGGCTGGTATTTTCCTCACTGCAGACATGTTTTGGCTGCACTTGGTCGTGATGAAGGAAGAGAGGTGGTTTGGGGTGGTGTTTTGTTTTAGTTTTTGCTCCCTCCACCCCTAATCTCTTTATAATTTTAGTATGAAATGGGTAATAGATGAAATGCAGAATATCTTTGAGAGGCTGCCTTCTGTAATGAAATATTTATCTACTCTGACCATTCAAATGAGTACTTTAATCCCTATGGACAAGTGACTATTAAGACTTCTTCAAATGTAAGAGGCTTTCTTTGGTTCCTAGAAGGAAAGTATTATAGTTTATATTTATGTATTCAGGGATCGATGGGATATGTGACATAAAACATTTCTCTATTTAGACTTTTTTTTTTAAGCCTCAAAATATGAAGTGTAACAGCAAGCAGGATCTACAAGAGCTTATCAGTTAGTGCTCAGGGAGAAAATGGCATATGGGTACAGCCGTGTCCCCTCCAACCCGACGAATTTTCCATGTTTAGAGGATCCCCAGCAAGAAATGCCGAGGACGTCTTTCACAGATAAACCTCTTTAAGGTGCTTCTCTTTATTTTCTCACCAGCGCCTTCATCAAACCAAGTCACCAACCAGGGGGCATGTGTTGTGTCTCCAATGCTACTACAGCATTCTCTGTGACTTGATTTCTGCAGAAGCAAACAAGGACCAGAGTCCAAGCAGTATCCAGGACATGTGGAAGACTGAAAAGAATATGGCCCTTGAGTGGAAAATAAGGAAGTTAGAAAACAGCATTTAGTGACTTGCATGAGTTAAGCAGTCACAGAACACATATGCACAATGAGGACAGTCCCTCTGAACACTCAGAAGGAGCAATACTCCCATATCCACTTAAATCCAGTCCCAAGAATCGTGTCTTAAAGGTGTAGGAAGTGCATGTGAGAAAAACATAAAATGTCTCTATTCCAAAGAGACAAACAGAACACGCCAGGAAACAAATCTCTTGGTATAGCTTCTAGCAAGAACTGTAGAAACTGTGGTGCTGAGAGGGACAGAGCTGAGGTTAGATGAACCCAGATAGTGTCCCTTCTGTCATAACTGGGGGAAAAGAAATGAATCGTGAGCATATACTCAATTCCCCTCAGGGATGGGCCAGCCTTTGGAAAAAGAACACCTAAAGAAGCTGCTAGAATTTTTACATGCCTCCACCTGAGTCACTGCCACTATGTAAGAAATGTGCTTCCGTTTCAGACTTACTTCATTCTGGAATGGAAGTCAAGGCAATGTAGTGCTATTATTGCTTACATCACGGTGCACAGGTGATGAACTACCGAAATGATTAAATTGTTCGATTATTTGACTAAAGAAAGTTGCCCTTATTTTATGACTGGAGTGCATGATAGTTATACAAGGTGATGTGTCATTTTGCAATAAAAATTGAACATGTTTGAACTTATTAAATCTACTGCTATCTATAATTGAAGCTTCCTTCACCTAATTTTATGAGATGTATTTTCAACATTCCTATAGAAAATTGTATTCTTACCTTCAGACATTCCTATAAGAACCAGAATTGCTCTCCCATAGGACCTGGAAATGAGATTTAAAATATAACAAAGGTAGAAAGACTCAAGTTTTCGCAGTGTGGTGACTAAGCTATAATTACATAGAATTTTATTTTCACTCTTTGGTACATTGTCATCTTATTACAGCTCTCTGCAAAATAAGCATAATATTATATGAGTGAGTTGCAAATACACCAATGGATATAAAGTAAATAGAATCACGAGCATTCAATATCTTTAAAAAGACCATGAATGCATCCATAGTATCAGTTTTGAGAGAAACTGGAAGAAAATAAATAGCATGATGAAGAACTCCATCAAACAGTTCATTTCCCGTGTCATTGCTACTAGCCCATCGTAGTTACCACCACAGATGTTATATAGAATGTTAGAACTGGTCAAGTCTGGGGAAGGGTTTTGTATCTTATCTTTGTTAGCTAATGGGAATTTAACAGTAAAAAGGGCTCATATGTTTGAGGGACCTCAAATGAGGTCCCCAGATGTTGCATTTCAACCCTGCAGCAAAGAAGTGTAGGCTACGGTCATAGGTGCCATCTTTGGAGGCACACTGCTTGAGCTGGCACCTCAGCTCTTGAGCATGGGCAAGTCACTCATCTGAGCCTTGGCTGCCTCGTATAGAAATGCAGGTTAAAAAACTGCACTCACATCTCAGAGCTTAGAGAGACATCAGGTGAGTTAATGCACATAAAGCATCAAGGATGATTGTTCACGTGCAATCCACACACAGTGAACGTGATCCATCACACCCCACTATCCCAACTCGCAGATGAGAAGCCTGAAGTTTAAAAGGATAAGTGACATGCCAGGTGGCACATAGGAAATGGGTCACAGCCTGGACAGACTCACCCCAGAGCCTTTCCACGTAAAGACAACTAAGATGCCAATTCATTATCCTTTGCACAAACTTTTACTATGTTGCTAATACATGCCAGCTATGCTGTACTAAGCACTGAGGATGTAACGGTGATTAAGGCATACCTTAAAATTTAGTGTAGGAGATGCACTCTCGGCAGTTGCATAACTTCAAAGTGGGTACCCAGTATGTATCTACTCCCACCTCTCTAGCCCCGCCTCTTCATTTTAATGCTTCTCTCCTTATAAATAATGCACTGATCACAGAGAGTAAGAGTAAGAATGTAACTATGCAAATGATGGTAGAATGTGAAACACAACAATACATTAACTGAATTATATAAACCACAAAGCCTAAGTCTCAGTTGGGTTTGTTCTGTAAATGTGTGAGGACCCTCCCTCATACACCTATTTATAATTTTAAATTTGAAACAAGGACAAGCAATAAACCCACACTGTGCGAGTTCAATTGCCTACAACTTCCTAATAAGTCTGCGTTGCTTACGGTGTTGGGAGTGAATCACCATGATGTAGGTTTGTCAAACTCTGTTACCTCGTTGTGAAAAGTGTGCGTGACCTTGCGAGGCATGCACACACCGTGGGAGGAGAGAGGATGATGGGTAGACCTGTAAGGAGGAGGGGGGAAGACACCCACATAGAAACAGACAAAGACCTTAGTTTCTTAATGCAAAATTCATGGTCAATGAAGCCGCATGACAACAGGAGTCTTAATAGCTTTACGTAAGATGGTAACGTAGGTAACGTATCGGAGCACAGAGCAGCATTGAGACAGCGGGACATGCGGCTAACGGAGGCACCGACAGACAGAAGTGTGGGCGTAGCACTGATGTTTTTAGGAAGAAAGTTGCAACAACACAGGCAAGATATTTGCCACGTGGCAGGGATAATGTGATGGGATGTATCTTCCACGAATAGCTAATACTTGTTTTACATGAAGCACGTGATTACCAAAATTCCCTCCAGTCTCCTGGAGAAAGAATACATGAGTTTGTGGTGTCCTGCAAAACTCTCTCGAACACGTTTAATTTTGCTTTGTTTCTAACATGTTCCATGTTCCCAGCCAGCCAAATCTGTGCTTTATCTTCTCGCTTGGTCTAAAGCCTGAACAAGGCCTTTCCAAACAGCTTCCTGTCTGGCTTGTTTAAAACATACCTTTTCACTGTCTCTGAGCTGAGCTGAAGGGAGGATATGAAGTCAACAAGCGTAAGGTGAAAATAAATAACCACAGAGCTCCAGCACACCATTTGCCTCCATCCATAGCTTCTGGCCCCAACAAAGTCCCTAAACATCACACTGCCTTAAGGTTAACCCTTCAAAGATTATCTTGTTTTGAAGTTCTAAACACCACGTATTCTAAAAATGACTCAGGTATCATCATGTATTGAGGATTCATGATGTCCCTGTAAAAAAAAATGGAAACTCAGACAACTAATCAATAAAATAATTTTGAGTCTTTGAACTGGTTCCAGGTCAATTTTTCTTGGCAGTTTTTTGGCTTCCTGAATTATACTGACCGAAACCATGAATAATGATCTAAAATTGCACAATATACAGAAACCATCTGTCCGATAGGAACAACAGGGTGATGTCATGGGGCCATTTCTAATCTCGATTTAATGTCCTGCCAGTGCTGATGTCACCGGCTTGGCAACGCATTGGCAGACTCCAATTTGTTAAGGATGAGTAGGTTCAAGAAGGAAATTATATCACTGAGTGGAAAAGGGACTTATTTTTTTTCTGGGCTGGAGGTGGACTAAGAAGAAATGGCAAGAGCTGACAGTAGAAGGACTAGTACAGACTCCACTGCAGCGATGTAATATTACGGTTCACAAATGCGTTCATGTCTCGTTCGCGTTGGTCAAGAAACAAAGACCCTTGTCTTCTAAAGAGGGAGATGCTGCGGAAGCTTTCAGAAAAATAAAATGCAATTGTACCAAAAGGAGAAAGTGGTCTTTGCTCAAGGGTCCAGACGAAATTCTGGGAGTCAAACAGAAGGAGTCTGGAAGACAGATGAACAATGAATAGGCTACAATGTTATTAATATATTTGTAAGTAATATATTTGTAGAAACCATAATATCATCAATTACCCATCTACACTCAGCCCTAACAGGTTTATCCTTTTATGGATCCCACAACAACCAAAATAACGACTAAACGACATGGAGAAGTTTGAGAGAATTCAGAGAAGTACAACAAAAATAATTAAAGGATTAGATGAACATTTCTGGGATAAACTTTCAAATACTTGGAGCATGGTTGGTGCGATCAGTAGGTGAGGCACATCAAGAATATGGACGTATGGGATTCTTAGTCATAGGAACAATTGTCTGTACTCAAAAAAATACTGCAAGTATAAGGAGTTAGCAAAGAAAGAAAAAAGAACGCTCCTTTTTTTTTTAAGGTGATGTTTTTGTCTGAAATGTGAGTATACAGAAAAATTGTGACTGTCCACTTAAAACTTCTAGTGAGAGGTTTCAATTTCCAAATCAAATTGCTTGAGTGAATGAAGTGCAGCTTATTTACGGTTTCAGGGTTTCTATAATGAAGTTTTGAAGTGCATTTAATTAATAGACTAGATATGTTAAAGTAGAAATTCCCTATACTATTCAAGTAAAGAAAACTGGCAGAAGCTGATGCCAATTATAACTGCAATTAAGTAATATAATGACACAATAAGCAATTGTGAGTTTTTAAGTATATCTCAGAGGCGTACAAAAACATTACTAATTTAAAATTAGGCATATGTAGCATGTGTTCTTTTAAAGTATCATATAAAAGGCTTTAAATTTTAATTTTTCCCTTGATTTTTAAGTGCAAAAAGTTCACACTTGTAAAATGACAAATAGCACATTTCATGCTACTTTAAGATAATGTAGTTTTCCATTCGATTCAATGAAGAGAAAGAAACAAACAATGATGCGGGTTCTATGTACACAGAATAATACATTTTGGGGGGAAATGTTAGATTTTATTAGTAATAACATAATTTTCCCAAACTAAATAAATGATGGTCATATGAACGTTGGAAACTAGAAATTGAAGGCCTTAAAACATTTTATTATGAAAACAGAGAACAAAACATATCTAGTGTATGTACTTTATGAGATTAAGTAGATTTGCGAAATAATTGTAAACTAATACTAAGACCCAGAGGGGATAGTCAAGGAAAGAAAGCTTTCTTGCTTGTAGCCTCTTTAAGCAATTTAATTAGAATGGCTGTTTTTAAAATATGTGCAATTTTGACAATGGGAAGTGTGTTTTCTGCTGATAGATAGAAACATTGATGAGTCCCAGCCAGGATACCATTACGAAGACGAAAGGTCACTGGGCTCTCCTTACAACAACCACATGTTTTCTATTGCATGACTCCCCTATGGTGAATTTTCTTGCCACTCATTAGAATTTATGGACACATAATTCCCCTGCAAAAGAGATTGTGGAAAATGTAGTCTTATATAATCTTTCTCTTTCTTTATCTCAAGAACTGAGTGAATGGTGTATCCCGGTGGCTGCTGGGTGCTGACGGCGGAGTTGAGGGAAGGTGAGCTGTGCACAATGTCCAGTCCCCAGTTTGAAGCACACGCAGGCCTTCCAATGCTTATCTCATATTGTAAACTCCAACTCGAGGAGAAATATTCACCAGACAGGTCATAAATCATGCCCAAAGACAGGTGCAATAAATACCAGTGTCAAAAAGTTACAAAGTAAAATTACATTGTTTTGACAAGGCTTCCAGATGCGCTGACAACAGGGCAAATAAATGGTCTCTTTTCTGAGGGTCCACATTACTGGTCCATGGGTGGGGAGAAGGACCCCAAGCCATCACAAGAAGAACAGTATCCCAGAATTTTAACACTTGTCATCCTTACTATACTCAAGGAGATGACAAGAAAGATTCCTCTAAGGCTACAAAGAAGTTATCACATGTTAAAAATCTTATCTGTGGAAAATCATTTAACATAAAGTCAAATACCACAGAGAAGACATTTAACATATACATAACGCCCTTCATAGAGAATTTACTTATTAATCAAATCGTTGCAAATTATGTATCTATACATACACACATATATACTTAAAAATACGTGCATATATATTTAAATATACTAAATATTTATTATTTAATGAAGTAACCCAGTGATCCTTTAGTAAATAAGTTCTTATTTAACCCTATGCATCTCAACCCTTTTGTAAATAAATTATTATTTGGTCCTTATGTATTATTTGTGTCAAATGGATTTCAACATACTTAAATAAGAAAACTTGTATATGAATTATATTATTTCTTGCACAAAACAGTCTGATGAATTAAGTTTAATTTCAAGTATTCCCACACACAGGTCTCCTGAACAAGAGGCATTAGCTGCAATAGAGATTTTATTAAAATGATCAACATTGCACAACTTTACGAATTGGTACATGTGAATGCAATGGTATGTCTAACATTCTTTCCTCTTTTCCTCTTTCTTGCTCACAGTTGCAATGAAAAGTACCAACATTATTCAGTTAGCAACTGACTTAAACTTTTATTTATGCTCATGCTATAGAAATACCCAGCTACTGGAAATGTATTAAGGGCCATAAGTAATTTACTGAATAAGTCAGCTGCCTTAAACTGTTTAGCCTGAAATAAATAAATAATTGGGATTAATGAATCAGAACTCTGAGTGATAAAAATAATGGCTTAAATTATACGTCCCTGTGCACAGAAATGTTGAGTTGCTTCCTGAATGATTTAACTATGCAGTATTTTAATAGCAATCTCTATTTGTTGGGACAATTTGTCTCCATCAACCCTACTACCCAGATACTTACTTTAAATCAAGTAGTGCTGAATTCAACAACTGGCCAAGTGCATAATAACCAAGAGAGGTCTAAATTTGCATCAGATCTGAAGAAAATTGGACATCATCTTAACGACATTTAGATTAACAGGAGAAAGTCTAACCTTGTTGTCAAGTTAGAATCACACGAGGCTGAGATTGGGAATTTCAAGGCAGTTTATAAACTTCTAACCTGTCGACTGCTGGAGAAGGAAACTCAAAAGTCATTTATATAATCCCTCTAGAAATGGCTCTACTATGGTAATTCAGCTCCATATTTGTAGGTTTAACTGTTGTTGTTTTCTCTTTATCTTTTAGGAAAGAAACACATTGCAAACATATTTCTTAAATGATATGCTTTGATATTAATATCAGTTATATTGCTCTGCATTTATTCCCTGGGAGTCAGGTGGGGTACGTACCTCTATTGAACAAATGAACTCTTGCTGAGTTGTACATGGTGTTAGACTTATGACCTAGGAAAGCAGAAGTCAGGGGTGGAAGGCCTGGTAGCAGCATCCTATAAACCTGGCCAATATGTTGTCCTGGAAAGGAATGTGCTGCCATAAATGAAGGCACTTGGAGGGCAAGGGTCATGGTGTGTAATTAGCACAGGCCATTTAAGAAAGAATAAGAAAATAATGTTTTACAAGCTGGTAGAAAGAGAAGCAAATAATCATTTAAATGTTCCAATTGTGAGTTCCGTCAGTGTGTGTGGTTTATTTTATAAGCAACTTTCTTTACTAGTAAGAGGCAAAGCAATGCTGAAAAACTAAGTACTCACTGGTACCTTGCAGGATACACTCTCCATGGCCCTCTCTTTGAACTTACTCCTACAAGGTTGATTGCCAGCACTCCATTGTTTTTCGCTTACTCTAAAACTCATTCTGATGCTCCACAAATGATAAGTGGGATAAAATAAAAAGTGGAAATCTCTTTAGACAATGGTAGATCTTTTTAACCAGCTTCTAGAAGGAAAGGAGCAGGATCTGGCATATAAAAGTGAGGCACTCACAAAAGAGGCTGAGAAGCTTTTCTCTGGAGAGCCCCACCACCTTATGCTCAAGTGACCCATTAATGTCACTTGTGGGAATATCCAATTGCACGTTTCATTTAAAATAAATGAAATGAATTTTCAGCTGTGCATTTAATGTTGCAACTGACTTATTGTTTGGTCCAGGAAGTGACTTCTGTGTGCAGAGAGGTAAGTTAAAGGTCACGTGAAGTGAGCATTACTGCCTTCTGTGCGTGTTTATAATTACACTTACTGCTTTTTACATAGAAATGTGAAGCTAAACCTTTTCTTTTGTTTTTTCTTGTTAAGATATCAGGGCAGTAAAACTTCCCAACAGTTACGTGAATTGAAAGCAAAAAAAATGACAACTACACAAATAAAGACACCTATCTACTTCTAAGAGGTTGCTGACTGTGTGTACTGCCATTCCCTTTGAAATCCTGAGCACAGTAATGCATGTGACATTGTATTTTGAAATTGTCACAAGGCAATCATTCTTTGCTATCCTCTAGCTATACAACTGGTCAACCTGTAGTTATTTCTTGCCAGGTGTGAACTTAAATGTTATCTTGGTTTTATTTTGCAAGATTTCTTCCTGAAATCATTGTCGGAGAAATTGCGATCTTTGATCAAAAAGTTGGTAATGGAAGAATATCTTACAGGTAAGGATGCTATGAGTTTATTAAAACAGAAATCTGGGAAGTGGTTTTCATTCTTTGTTTCTTACAGTGGGCCATAACAAGAACAAATGAGGGCTGTGAAACATGATCTCTTGACTGCTAAATTCCAAGGATCTAATGTGATATTTAATTACTTACAGATACTGAGCCTTTTTTCCACTCATTTTTACTTTGTCCCAATTTCCCATTACTCTGTTTGTTTGTTTCTTTGTTTGTTTGTTTGTTTATGTTAGAACTTGTACAGTGATGATACATAACCATTAGACCTCAGGGCATGATACAGAAGAGTCACTCAGAAAGGACATTCTTTCCACTGGGCCACAACCATGCTGTCTTGGGTCCAAATACATCACCAGATGTTGGACAGGGCATCGGGCCTAAGTTGACTCAAGTCTGAGACTGAATCCTTATTTGATTTAGTATGTTATCTTCACTGGGATACCTAACCATGTGCTAAATGATGTCATCTGGATGGCTAAAGTCAAATACAACAACTATAGTCAAATAGAACATGTATATATTTCACCTCCATGTTTTAGAGGACTTAATTTGAGTTGCACTAAATACAATGCAATGAATTTAATTGTGCCTTTACTGTATTTGTTCTTGTTACCTAATTCTATAAGATCTCTGGCCACTCTCTTAAGTTTTAACTTCAGGAATAAACTCACAAACCGACCACACATTTGCTTAGGGACCACACAAATTGTCCATTAATTATTCTGTAAATACTTGAAGTAGTAAATGTGTTCTTTTCCCCCAAGTAAGATAGTAAACTCCTTGAGGACAAGAATTACACACTCCTAAAATTCTGAAGCAATGTCTAGAGCCAAGATTGACCCTGTCAGAGGTGTTCATAAACACTTTTGATTGAGTAGTTGAGGTTTACTCTCTTGGTACAATGAAACACTGCAAATGAACAAGAAAAAAAAGAAAAAATGAGTATAAAATTTATTGTCATATGCATCTCTAGACACTATAAAATATACAGGGTATTGATAAATTTAGTAGTTTGTGTGTGTGTGTGTCAACAAAATCAAGGCACTTGTAAAAATAAATTTAAATAGTACAGTACCTATTTTAGCAATTACTGATTAATTATCAAAGCAATATATATATTCTTTGATTAAAAATTAAAAAATATTTTAAAAAATAACAAGAAAAATTAAAATAATCTGTAGACCACAACACCAGGGAAATAGGCTGATAAATTTGTATATATTAATCTATACATAATTTATAGGTTGTACAAATGGTGAATCACGTTGATATGTAGTTTTAGTATCTTGGTTTTTCCACATACGTGAACACATTGATCATTTTCTCAGCTAAACATTCTATAAAATATTTTAAGTGGATCTATCTTCTAAACTAAATGAATATGATCGTTTATTTTTTTCATTTTCTTTCTTTCTTTTTTGCTTTTCATATTGTTATAAGGAATAAAGTGTCATAACCAGCAAAGGCATTATCTGTGTGTGCTTCTTTGATTATTTCATGTTGGCAAATTCCAAGAACTAGTTCAAAAAGACAACAATGATGTTCATTAATGTTGGTATATTGTATCAATGGTTTGGAATGATAGATGTTTCAGAAGTCCTTTATAAATGAAGCATTCTGTCTTTTGTGATTTTCTCTTCCCTCCTCGGCCCCATGTTTCCACATGGTCTCTTCATTATCTTCTGCTATTTAATACCAAAGGAATTCCTGCTAGGGATTTGCTTTTCTCAGTTAATTCTTGCCCTTTGCAGTTTTTTTTGTTTTGTTTTGTTTTTTATTTTTTTTTTAAGAAATATATAATCATCTAGAACAGCAGGTCCCTACAGACAACTTGCACATTTGCTTTTAATCAAAAGACAAAGTTTATATTAAACTCAGTAAACAAAATCAAGGCACTTGTATAAATAACAATTTGTGCATATCATTTTCATTTTTGCTGACACTTCTGACTCTGGTATTGATCTTTCGCCAGGTTGTGAAACTCTGAGGGCAAAGTGCAAAGTTCAAAAGTGGCTATTTGCCTCAAGGTTTATTGAAAATCAAACATCAACGGAAGTCCGCTGAAGTAATTTGAGGAAACTTTTTTTTTCATCTAGGAAGGATGTCATTATTTGGTTTGTAAGGTTAAGTCCGCTTAGAGAAAAATAATAGAGTGAAAACAGGCTTGAAACATTAGAAAGTTTGGCAGAAAACATCTGTAAAATTATGTAACTTAATGCAGGTATGCAAAATTTCCAAGGAAGAACATTTCATTCTATAGTGAACATCCCTTTATCCATTTATCATCCAAATAGTGAAGTTATAGCTCCATGTTGCCAATAACACAACATGTGAACAAAAATCAGTTTTAAAATGAATAAAGAAGGAGAGACGGCATTAAAGAATATTTTTCATTTATGTTAATAATAAAATTGCTCTTTGAAAATCAGTACAATGCATGGATTGTCATTAGGCATATAAAGACAGTTGATTTTTCGTTGATAACTTATTCCAAATTCTGATTTTGCCTTCACACACACACTTGCTGGGAATATTTCCACACTCAAGCAACACAGGTTCCCTGAGGGCAGAGCTGTTTTTAATTTTTAGAGATAACTGAAAACATACAGAAAAGTTCTCCAACTTTGATTTGAAACTGTTGTCTCTTAAGATTCTCAATACGTTTATTAGAATGTGTCCGTCCAATTTAGGAGAATTTAACAGTCTCCCTTAGGTCAGACTACAAATTAAGCCAGGAGTCAAGAATTTCAGTAATCTTTTCCCAGTGTCATGAGTAGATCCTGGTTCTTTTCAACCGAATTAGACATCATTTTAAATGTTTACTCTCCCAATTAGCTGCTCTTCCCCCCTAATCCTTCTACGTTTATGATTTTATTTTAAAATTCTCTTAGTTTCTGATGACTAGCGTGACTGAAATGTGGTCTATTGGAAATTTTCATCACATGTACAGGGAGAACAGAAAATCATTTATGTAATAAGACTCCAGTCAACAGGCACCCTCAAGCAATCTGAATATTCTGTAATGATTCAGAAAATGAAACTGAAAACTGGAGAAAATATAAACTTTACATAGCAGTACTTTTACAAAACTGATATGTCTAGGTATATGAGGTCTTAGCTTTCCTGCAGCTTATAGTTTAATGGTGGAAGGCATATAATAAACAAGTAATCAAATAACTAGACAAGAAAATTTCAGATACTGCTAAGAGGCATGAGCCCATAAAACAGTGTTATGAGGAGTGATGAGGGTTCTTTTAGAAAAGATGGTGAGGAAAGGCCTCATGTAGGAGATGGTAGCTGAGGTCCATTCTGAAAGGGAAGAAGGTGACTATATCAAGCTCTTTGGGAAGAGAGGATAGAGAAAAAGGACACTTAAGGCCCTAGAGTGAGGATGAGATTTTCATTAATATTTTGTTTGGTTGTTCCCCTGAAGTAGAGAAAGGAGGTCAGGATTGCTGGAATATGGTCAGTATAGAATAGCGAAATATGACATCACAGAAAGTCGGCAGGGACTAGATAACCCATCAGTACAATGCAAACAGTGGCAGCCAGTGGCCAGTGGAATTGACTGATTTATACTGAGACCATCCTTCCAGCTGTAGTGTTGAATGTGGATTATTGAAGAAATTAGCCGGTACACTATTATTAGGATATAGAGGACGCAAGGAGAAGAAAATCAAAGTAGGAGCTGCTTAAATGAGATGAAAATGTCCCATTTCTTTCACAGAAGATTAGGCAATTTAGTGTTGATATGGTAGATCCCTTTATTTGAATCCAGGCTGTTTCTAGCTCTCCATTCTGTTGTCCCTAATGGATACAAGAAGGATAGAGAAAGGTAGAAAGAAAGGCCCTTTCAAAAGGTGCATGTGTCACTCATATCCCAGTGTGCAGAAATGGGTCACATGTTTAAGCCGGCCATAAGATCCATTTCAGGCCCGGTTAAAAATCCGGCTGATGTTACAGCCGTTGTGTGAGGACCAGCCTGGGAATAAAAGGAAATATGTGAAGGGTAGTAAGTGAAAAGACAGAAATCCTTGAGTTACTGAATTAAGATCCTTGAGTTACTGAATTACCTAACCCTGGAAACATTCCCTCCTGGGAATTCCTGGCATGTGGGATAGTAAGCCCTTTAAACTTCATCCACGATGAGTTCTTCTGTAATTTGTAGCCAATAGACTCCGATGTGATCAATCTCAGGTGAAACAGGATGAAGGTGTAATCTCTACCCTCTCCAATTAGTCCCTCCTTTCATGACTTAATTTCTCTTTTTCACTCCTAGGGTACTTGGAGATGTTTTCCCTTTGCAAAGCTGATGTCATCTCTAGTCTTCAAATAACAAAATGATAAAAGCAGTTGTGTCATCAGAACAAGTAGAAAGCTGAGGGAAATCTGTAGAATTTGGGTCCAAATCTGTGAATTTTAAGCATCAGAGATTAGGGCCCAGGCATATGCAGAAACACACTGTGATGCTCCCAGGTTGGTGGGTCACCATTTTGGTTTAGCCTTGAAAGTTCTACTGGATGGCCTCTTGGTTTAGTACTTGGGCTACGGAATCCAAAAGACAAGGGCTTCTATTTTAATTTTGCATAATATGTTACATATGAGTTAATGTCACTGAGATTCAGCTCTTCATGTGAAATATAAGGATTTCTAAGACTCCTTATATTGCATTAAAATACAATGAATAGTTTGCAAGTAATGAGGTCTTACAGTGTGCCTGACACTGCCCCAAGAAATTTACACACGTTAACGCTCAAAGACGAAGGGATGCTTACTATTTTCTTTGCACATGTGAGAAAACTGAGACAACTAGGAGTTGAGTAACTTGCTCCAGGCCACTGAGTTAGTAAGAGCTAGAGCTGGGGTTCGACTCCAGGCCGTCTGGCTCTAGAATGAGCTCTCAGCCCCCCTCTCTGTTCCAATGAAATATTGCCTGCAGAGTGTCTGGCACATACGCATGCAATAAATGTCACATATTATTTTTATTTTGCCTTTTCCCATCACTTGATTTTGACTTCAATGTGGGAGAGGTGATTATCCAAAGATGTGAATTATCCAAGGACTGCTATAGTCAGAAGCATAGGAAATATTAGATTTTTTTCTGAGTGGGAGTAGGGTTAAAGAGTCCAGCATTTGAACCAGTCCAAAGCAAGAAACGACTGTCCAGAAAACCTCTCTGCTCAACATCTGTTTTTATTTTTCAGTTTATCAGCCTGCTGTTTCATGACAGGGTTTTGCAATATTCAGCTCCCCTGGCGACTTATAGGATATCAAGGGAAGAGAGAAGAAAGAAAAGCTTTTAGCCAAGTTCAGCTTTTCCTTCCTTCAAACTGAAGATAAGCTCTGGCCGGACACCACGAGGTCGGCTGAAAAGGCGGATTCATGCATCTCTCCGTTATCAGCTTGGAAGGGGGGTGCTGGTTTCCCCAGTGCCTGGCACTATCAACAGCCCTTGTCCCACAGGGTCAGGGTGGTGGCCTGTGCAGCTCCGACGGGACTGCCGTGGAGGGCCGTGCAGCTGGAGGGCCGATCCTCTCTCCTGGGGAGCAGGTGCGGGCATCGCTGGTAGATGACGTCGATGTCATCAACTCATGCGTGGGGTGGGATGAGAACATGAAGAACACAGCAGAGGCACAGAGCCCTCGGGTCGAGCTCCTGCAAAACCAGCAGCTCGTTCATAAACGACAAGCAGAGAGGAACTTCTGGCTTTAGATTTCTTATAAGCATTCACATAAACCACAGCAAAAGCCAGGCCGGTGCATCTCACAGCCAACATGCTCTCATTAGGGAGGAACAGCCCGTTTCCAGCTCAGTCTTCGGGGCTTGGGAGGTACTGTGCATCTTCCATAAAACTTTTATAGGTGGTTGTGAGCTGCTGACAACGATTCTTTCCTAACCTGAGACAGACTAACTCCAGATGTTTAGCTCGTGCTGGAAGAGACCGAACCAGTGGTTCTTCTCCCAAGAAAGTCACCAAAACAAAAGGAGAATTCGGGCAACTGCGCCCCTGAAACGTCGGTGGCGGTCACACGAGACGTCTGTCTCACTTCATGTCCCCTTTTCGTGTCTCTCATCGAACGACCTTACGTGGTTGCCCCCAGGTGGTACGAGTGAAGATGTTAAAGAACAGAACATTTAGGTGTTGTAGAACAGTCCACACGGCGAGTGACAGTCCGGAGATGACGAAGACACTCTATGCCCACGCTGAGTCCTGATGTGGACTTGCCACATGTTGTGGGGCTGGGGGAAGGCAAGTATCCGGTCCATTCTACTCGTAAAACACAAGGTCACCTAAGTAACCCCTAGGTTTTAGATGAATGAGTTCAATTTGAATATAAAATGGTCCAAACTAAGTTGATTTATTCTCTTCATTCATTATGTAAATAGGAAGATGGAGAGACACACGGGACAATTTCATGATCAAATGTAAAACTCTGTCATAAACCTGATTTACCATCATGGATAAAATGTGTCATTTTTCACAAGAATAAGAGTTTGGCTTCACACAAATCACTACTAAACCATTCAGCTTTGCTATATATTTTTTTAGAGTTCCTCATTCTGTTACATTATTAAGTTCACTTATCCTTTCTTATGCAGTATCTAATCTGTTGTTAAGTTTATTCTATAAACTCTTAATTTAGGGATTATATTTTTCAGTTTCAGAGTTTCCATGTGATATTTTCTTGCAAGGATTCCTTTTCTCTGTTGACATTCTCCATCCATCTTTCCCTTCATCTTGTACCTATTTTCCTCTTTTCATTAACATAAAAAGTTCTGCGGCTGATTGTGGTATTCTAGTCAATGGAGAACAGCTTCTCTTCACTCTCTCTTTTGCTCATATCTGGCACGGTACACTGGAGATTTTTCTCTGCCTTTCCAGCTGAATGCCAGCCTACCTTCCTGCTCCCCACATTGCACACTTGGAGAAATCCCATGGTTGAGATTCAGTGGGTAGGGAGAAGTAGCTTTGATTCTAGAATTTCTCTAAATTCAAATAGAACATGCCAGTCTGCATGGCTGTCAAAATTTCTCCGGAGTCTTCCTTACTCCGGCTGAGGCCCTCTGCCTTGGGCAGACCCAGTGCTCTGCTAGCATCGATCCAGCCATTAACAATGGCTTTGGGAGGAAGCCGCTTTTGATCAATGCTCACCCAAGAAGTGAGCTTCCTGTGAGATGGCGTGCCTTGATATTTCTGTGATTTACAGTAGAAGTTGTCGCTTTATCTGATCAGTAGAGTACAAGTAGAAAGATGTCTGTAGTTTATCAGATCTATAGTTTACAGATAGAAGATGTCTGGTGTTTCTATCACTGCAGTATTGATCCTCCATACCAGGAGTTCGTGAACCACAGTCCAAATCTGGGCCAAATCTGGCCTACAGAGTGTTTTTGTACAGTCAGCAAGCTAAGAATGTATTTTATTTTTTACATTTTTTTACATTGTAAAATTAAGGAAACTACCAAAGAATACGCAATAGAGGGCACACGACTCGCCAACTTTATCATACATACCACCTGATCTTTCACAGAAAAACTCTTCCCAATCCCCACCTAGATCTTGATTGAAATACTCACATTCTCTGCTTTGTTACTTTTCATTCCTATCATGCAGCAAAAGCTAATTAATAGATAGGTGCTGCCAGTATGCTGGGAGTCAGTGGGGTGGAGAGCTGGGGATCGAAACATTCATTATATAAACTTACAATCAACGCCTGTTTTCCCCATGAAGCCCTCATTGTTAACGGACGTCTCTGAGGCTGGAGTACGTTTGGTTTACTCACTCCAGAGCCTGTCTTCCAACATGCAACTGGCATGTGGATACAGGACTGTCTCCAGGCCCTGGGCCCGGGGCAGGGGGACAAAAGCTCTCGTTGCCTAACTTCCTTGCTGTTGAAACTGTTGACCCCTCCTTCCATGGTAACCCTTCCTTTGCCCTCATCTCAAGAATTCCTTTTGTTACTAATTCTAGGTTTGGGGGGCTGGGGGGAGGTTCTGAAATGTACGTAAGGTTGCTTCACAGCTTTTTCCAAAATCAAATTATTAACAGAATTTAGCTTTCTGGCTCTTGCCTAGTCAGTTATCAGTACTATATCTTAGTTGTAGACTCTAACATTGTAATGTTGCTCTCTCTGGACATAGTTTCTTTATTTTTGTGAAATTTGTTGTTGCTTTCTTCTCCTCTGTTCCTTTAAATTATTATATTGGGCTTTTGGAGGGAAGTATGGCACATGTATGTGCTCTTCCTCCCATTTTTAACCAGATGGAGCCTTGCTTTTTAATGGTGTTCACACAAAGGAAGTTTACGTAGGCAGAGACATTTGACATTTGAATGGGAGGGCAGGGCTGCAAAAGCTGCATTTCTTGCGCAGGTATTTGCATAACAGCCTCACAAAGGAAAATGTAAACAAAATGCACGTTGCCAAAACAATAATACAAACCACATGCTTCTTAAATGACAATGGTAATTATGCATTTCTTTGCTATGTTGATTTTATCCCAAATTGTGGATAATAACTCAAATGAAGTCAAATAAAGCATGGGCATTCATTCAGAAGTTGTGTTATGACAGTGGAAAAACAAAAAAAACAAAAACAAAAACACTGATCTACTGCTTCTGCCCTAACTGTCCCACCATGATTATGGGCAAGACACTTAACTTTCTGAGGATCGCCAAATGGAAAAAATTAGTCGTGTATGTCATTATCTTCAAGGTCAATTCTAGCTTTACAAAGTTATCACTTGTCAAAAGAAAATACAAACTTGTTTCAATGTGTCAGTTTAAAGAAATCACCTGCTTTGCTAATAAAACCATCCCTAAGTTTTGTGTCTTCGTACATATTAAAAACGCTTCTTGCATGTGTAGAAATCCTCTTTATACAGTTAGGTAGAAAAGAAATGCTACTATGTCATTGAATCACCAATTCAGGCAAATGAAATCACCAAATGAAATCAATAAGAATCACAGAGATTTAAATGATCAGGGATTCTAATCTTTAGTAATCCTCTGATAGTAGGATGATCAAGTTTTGTTTGTTGTTGTTTTCTTAACAATAACTGTAATAACAATTATTATTATTACAGTTGAAGTCATTGGATAATCCTAGCCAACAAAACTACATACCCTACCAAAGGTTTTTTTGTTGTATACAATTCGGGATAAGAAATGCCTGATTAAATTTTGTCTGACAGAGCTAAGTTGATTGGTAGTAGATTTACAAGTTTTTGAAATAAGAGAATACAGGGAGGAAGGAAGCAATTTAAGAACATGATTTCTAATTTGTAAAGTCCATTTATAATATTCTTTGGGGTAATTTGCTGATGACAGTAAAGCTTAAGGAGATAGATCAAGCTAATTCATTAACTGCTCTATCTTCTTGGAGAGGATTAGAGATAGGAGAGAAATTGGTCTGCAGAATTTAAAGTACCAGGGGATTTTTGCAGACTCAGTCTGTGGACAGAACTAACAAACCAAATGATAGATCACCTAACTGAATAGTATCTTTCAGTGTCAATAGAGTAATCACAGTAATTATCCCAGGAACACAAATTTTTGAAAGCAGTAACAACAACAACAATCCTTGCTACCACTGACACTCACAAGTCATTTGCCACGTAATAGTTTATTTTATATGCATTTTAGAGGTTTTTATCTCATCTCATCATTACCACAACCTATGAGAAAGATTTTATTACTTCCCTCCCTTTTATGAGAACACTGAGGTTCAGAGAAGTAATTTCGTTATATTAGGAGGCAAAGCCATGATTCAACCTTCATCAGTCTGACCTCAGAACCATATTTTATTTTCATTTATAAGCATATTAACTAGTTAAATACTTTGTTCCCTGAATTCCTATTCTGAGAAAAAAATTTTTTCTCTCTAAAGACAAAAGAGTTACTTTCTAAGTCACGTCAGCGAAGAGGGATGAAATAGGATAGGAAAGTAATACAATGAATATAAGGGGAACTAGAATATAAATTCAAAATATTTAAAGAGTCATGTGCTCTTATTACCATAACAATGGGGATTCAAACCATTTTTAATTTTTGTCAGTCTGGCCCACAAGCAAGGTAGTAGCTGTTTTAAATTTCAGTTTCCTCATCTCTACGCTTAGGAGTATTTATTGTAAAAGTCAATTGCATAATGTAGATAAATAAGCCTAATACAGTATATGATCAATAAAAATATGGTGATCAATAAAAGTATGGTGGTCAGTAAAAGTGTGGTGATTGGATAAGCTGTGTTAGGATTCGAATGTCCTCTCAAAACAACTGGATGCAAGCTGTGAGAACTAATCATGTCCTGTTCTTTGGAAATTCCATCGAACGCTCCCGAAGCATTTTGGAGGCATCTCAACACCCACAGGGTGGTCCTGCGAGCAGCCACACCTGAGAATCTACTTCGGAGCAAACTCCCTGGGCGAGTCAGAAGCTTTTTAAACTTTGAGAAGCACTGGTTTCTAGAACTGGGTAATTAGCTGATGGTTTGGATCCATAAGCAGAGGGGGAATCTAGTGAAAGTGCTAGATGTCTGGCTCAAATAAGTGAAGTTTAAAAAGCGGTATCCCATGTGTTTTGGAGTTTTGGGTTTTGTTTTCAGCTAATAGAAGCAGAAGGAAAAAGGAAGAGGTGAAAATGTGCAGGAGAAAGACACTCTGTTCACGAATGGGGCCCCTGAGGCCTTGCCTAACTGAGAAGGAAGTGGGGTGGACAGCAAAGTTAGGTGCATCAGGGTGACACTGCAGAAGGGGACCCACTCCACCCAAAACGGAGGAGAAGGCCCACACCTGCCACTCCTTCCGTGGGTGGCGCGGCAGGGAGCTGGCAATGCTACTGAGGAAACGGCTGGTTACAGGGGAGAGGGTGGGAGAGCCGGCTTGAGGAAAGGGGCGAAGGTCTTGGGGAGTTTGTGTGGCTAACAAGGAGAACTGCAGAAACACTGAGGGCCTGAACAGGTTAGTGAGGACCAGGGCATGTGCCACAGTGGCTCCCAGTCCCCAAGGGGTGTTGAGAAGCTCGCGCTGGTGTATTGAGTTCAGAATAATTATTGTTAAGACTATGACCTGCTGAAAGAGGTGGCACAAGCCATGGGGTGGCAGGTAGCTCCCCCAGCATCTAACCTGTCATTTTGGGGAAGTGAAACCCACAAGTCATTTTGATTGAAGCTGTTAAAGGTGACGATTAAGGTAATAAAAGCCATCTTTTATCATAATTGTTTTGCAGGCTATAATAAACAAGGCTGTTCATAATATGTGTGTTTTTAGTTTACCTGAAACTAGCTATCATACTGGTGATATTTAATTCATTGAAAACAAGAATATAAAATATGAATAACATCAAGAAATATGTAATGATGAAATGCATAGAAGTGGAGGTAGAAACAGAGTTATAATATAAACAAGGCATGTTAATCAAAAACACAGTAGACGCTCCGTTAACCAGCACCCATGGGGATTGGTAGAGGCCAGATAAATGTAGTTTCTGGTTGCTTGAGAGTTACTATTAAAAATAGGGCTATACCCCATACTATCCCATACCAGACCATATCATAAACTCTGTAATGCCTAGATATTAATATTGAAAAACAGTAATTAAAAGCAAATGAAAACAAAGACAAACTTACTATAACACAGTTTTATTATAGAAACAGCTTTTTTTAAGTGTGCAATTTTAGTTAAATGGCAGTCAATAAAATTTCAATTTAATGAGCTTCACTAACATAATTTTTTAACCTCAAGTAACTTAAAAACACATCCACACACATCCACACTTACAACTGTTAGAGGAGGGGTAGAGAGTTTCCTGGGTAGACAGTGCATCAGGATCATCCGATTCTGATGTAGCTAGGACAGGATCAGGAGAAGTGGACGTGAATGGTTTGGGATCCACATGAGTAGATGATGTTGTACTGGCAAACATGTGTGCAGCTTTCTTGAAAAATGAACAAATATCAGCTTGCTTTGAGGCCCTACGCCTCTCATGTGAAGTCAGGGTTTGCATGATGTACAGTTGCAAACATGCTGAGGAGTGAAGAAGTGTTGCTGTTCTGCAAAAATGATTCAAGTTTCAAATGCTGCAGTAGCTCTCTGCTAAGATACTTTTTCTATCTCACATCCATCATCATCACTCTCCCTCCTCTGCAACATTTAAACTTCCATTTCTGCTAGAAATTGATTTTATTTTAATTTTTCTTTAAGGAATTATTTCTTCTATTTTTTTTTTGCCAGTTGCTTGAGAGTGCTGATTGCTTGAGTTTCAATTAACAGAGAGTTCTGTGTGTGTGTGTGTGTGTGTATGGCTTAAGTCTTCACCCAGCTTAATTGCAAAAAGTATATATAGATTTCTACCACATTTTTCTTCAAACTTCTAAGCTTGCTTAAATGAAGCTAACACATATAATATTCATTATGAAGACCTGACCTCGGAAAAAAGCAGGGAGGATGGGAATGAAGGGATGCACTTGAGGGTGATATTTATAAATAACTGACAATGTGCAGGTGAATCCACAGGGACAGAGGAATGAGGAGCCCAGGATGGCCCCAGTGTGGAAGCTCAGAAGTGGCTGAGCTATTTCTCATGGAAAGTTGAGGCTCACATCTTTGTGAGAAAGGCAGAAGCCAATTTTTTCATGTCAAATTCCTTTTATGCTCGATATGTGCTTAGCTTTAGAAACAGTTAAGTCCTATATTGAAAACCTGACTCAGAAACATAAACATGTAGCAGATCACTTAGCCTGAACTATGAGAATGTATTATTTTGCAACAAGTCATAGCAGCCATGTTTCAATCGTGTTGAGATCCCTTATCTAATTGAATCCACTCATGAGGCCAAGTGATGGTGCTCTGATGATTTGAAAGCCTGATACTGTTTTGTGGCTTCGGCCAAGTAGCTCGCACCAGATGTTGAGACCTGGCCACATAGACAGGGCAGACTTCACAGCTGCGAGAGACCTGTGTTTTGCCAGCTTCATGTGAGTTCTTATTGGCTTGGACCCTTTATTTCTTCAGAATTGTTTGGTGGCTGGCAAGAAATGCCTCCTCAGCCAGGCTCCGAGATGCCCATGTTAGTGGGAGAGTTGCCAGAGACTGAATGGAAAGCTAAGAACGGGATCCGTAGAGTCTTACTTTTAGGGCTTTGACACAGAACATCTCTGAAGGCAGCGTGCCGTTAACTAGAACACACAGCGAGGCAGCTGTACGCAGCCATTTGCCAGGAAAGTGGTGAATAATGAATGGGAAGGCACACAATGATGAGGCAAGAGAGACGTTGTCTACAGTATAATCTGACCGATGTCGCGTTAATGAAATTTGAAGAGTATCAATAGCTTAAGGATTCAGGGGCTTATAAATTGCCCACCCCCCTCTTTATTTCTTTAATAGGAAATACCACGGGCTCTAGGCTAAGGCGATAGGCCAACACTTTCAACCCATGAGACTCTGAAATGGCCATGAATCTCTGCCGTTGGTGAGTCTAATTCTTTGTCTCCATGATTATTAATTATGGCTAACAGATCTATTGACAAGAGTGCGTGAGAGAGTGGTTGAATGTGTCAAGATTGATTTGAGTATACATATCTATCACTTGGTCCTCTATCTATGCTGATTTAATTAAAAATGATCTGAGTTGTGGCTCTAAAGTAGTCCATTTAACACCGTTTTCTACAAGCTCAGTCATTTTGTTGCCCCTCAACATGGATGTAAGTGATCTCTTAATTTGGAAAGAGGAGGTGAACCTCTTCTTTATGTGATCACTGGGCCCCTCACCCATATTTCTCTACTTAATTTTATCAAAAGACACCTCACAAACTTATCTACCTACCCCCCATCTGAAACAGTGCCTGGAGCTGTATATTATTAAATTATAAATGAGATCAGAGTTAGACCTGTAAAAAATATGGGCAATACTCTACATTGAGCTCGTCTATCCCTAAGGCCCCCCAATCCCTCAGAACATGCAGTGGAATTCCCATTTTACTCTGAGTGTCACGCTCTATTCATCTCTAGATCTCAAAGTGTATCTGACAAGGGTGATGTTGCACATTATAAAATAAGATTTCTCAAACTCTGCCCATCTGTTAGTGATACAGGCAATCTAAGTGTCCTATATATAGAACATACGTACATTTCCTGCATTGCATATTCTTTCAAATATTTGCTCTTGGCATTGCGAGGTGTCCTACTGTCATAACAGACAAGTCATCCATTAAGTTGTCAGCACCTCGCTACCCTGCTCCCATGGAGGCCCCATTTCTATGTTTTCTGTTTCTTGTTGGAGGACCTATTCACTCATCATGAGCTGAACAGTTACTCTCCTAACGGGTGCAACTGAGTTGTTCATGTCAACATATGTAAACCAAAGCTCTGCCTCTTCATGTCTAGCAGTCCAACACTTGACTGGTGGAGGGCACTAATGGGTTGGAAAACCAGCTTGCATTCACAAGAGTTAAGCTGGTGTCAATATGATGCTGTTCTTGGCTGAGACATCTAAGGCAAGAGCATTAAAAGCAAAGACATAGAACAAGCAAGTAACAGCAAAAGAAAAAAAATGTGATTAATTGTAAACGTTGTTTGAAAACCTGAAAGTGACTCAAGAAAAGCAATTAGCTACTCAGACCTATAGGTTGTAACTATGTGGAACAGATTATGTGGGAAATTACAAAACTATATTTAATCTAAAATTAAAGCATCTATAAATAATATGGTACATATTCGGGAGGTGAAAAATAATGAAAATTAATTTCTGGGAAATTAGAGCTAAACTCTATTGATCTTTTTGTCTTTGCTTTCATTGTTTGTACTTTAAGAAGGTCTGCGTTTATGAGAAACTTACTACTCACTGAAAAATTAGAAAGATAATTGAGTTTTTTGTTAATTCAAGATCTTAGACTATAGCTGAGACATCCAAGGCCTTTTCTTATTTTCCTTCTTCACCTTTTGCCTAATCCATGATATTTTTTTTGAGAGCAGAAATAATAAAAGAGAGAGAAAGCTTAAATTGGCCAATTTGGCTCCTAATTCACAACTTTGAATAAAGCTTGACAGAAAGTAGGTTGAAATAATTTACTCCAATGATGTCCATTGATAGTCTGTGCTTTCCAGTTAATTATGCGTGCTCATCAGATGCAATAGAGATTAAAATACTGATGATAACATAAGAGACAACACTCTCTCATACCATCTTTCTAAGTTACAAGGCATGGTTTTGTTATTATTGAATAGACCTACTGATACATTAAACTACATAGGATTTATTCTGAGCTTGTTTTGGCAGAGGGCTAGAAACGACCACCTCACTAATCAATTAAGTCATGCACATTTCATGATGTACACTTTGCCCTACTCACTTGAAGTTTGGGCCTCATGAAAGTGAAATGTCTTCCTTCCCAGGCCTAAGGAAGAGGTGTAGAGAGAAAACTCAAATTCTCCCCATAACAAGAATATCAGACAGAGCCATCCCCACTCCACAAATACAAATGAAAACGGGGAGACTCGAATGATATCACTATAATTATTTCTCTAACTAGTATTGCTTTTCTGCAGCATAATACATCTAGAATATTATGATTCACACAGAATTACATTTTTTTCACCACGATTTTCCAAGAGAATCCATTTCATTTTTAGGACCAAAATGGGACAAAATTATGGTCCCATTGACTTGTTATGTATTGCCTCTATTTTGTTATTTTGTAACTAAAAAAGCTCAGCTTCAAACAGCCATTGACCACCATAATACCACACCATGATGACCATGATTTGAAGATTTAACAGTATTGATGTAAGTGACAGGCTCTTGGCCACAAGATAGCAGTCACAGTACATTTTTGCAGGGTGTGTGTGTGTGTGTGTGTGTGTGTGTGTGTGTGTGTGAAAAGTTGACCAGTCAGGTCAACTTGCCTTCTGTATTTAAGCTGAAATGTATGTGCCTTTGATCAAATATGTTCATGTTCATATCTCTTTATTTTTTATGGTGGTCAGAAATCCTCTATGTAGGCAGCATTTGGTTGAATGAAGACCTTGAAAAACTTTCTCCATAGAAATGATGTTCAACTCTATTGCATAGCTAATGGCTTCCAGGATTTGGATGATAAAGATATGATATCATTTAAGAAATATTAGTTCCAATGATTAAAATAACAATGATAAAAGAAAGTATTGAGGAAAGAACATTTGTTTGGGGCAGGATGGGAATATCTAAAGGGAGAGAGAAAAGGAAGAGCACAGAGAACTCTAGCTATAGGCTTTATCCATCTTTCTCTTTCACTCTTATAATACCACCAACAACACGGACAGCAATTGCCATTGTTAGGAAGAGAGACCCAAGAGTGACCTATGGTTGACCTCGTCTCTCATGCAAGAGGAATGTGATCTAGCACTGTTTTATCAAATTCTTAGCATATTATTTATTTGTTTGTAGATTTGTGGTACAATTTTACGTCTGTCAGAATGATCCAAACTCTTTAATATATGCATCATTCTGGATGTAAACTGTTAAGTCCCAGTTATTGCCATCTACAATTTAACTCTCTCACTTCTAATAAATCGTCTTTTAAAAACGTATTCTTTAATTTGTAATCTCATGATGAGTGTGGAATTCAGAGATTATTTTTCATCTCTTTTTCCAGAGACTTTTAATGACACAGGGTAAGTCAGTGCCTTCTTTGTGAAGGACTGATGTCTGTTTTATCCATCACAGACTTGCCAGTACCTAGCAAACTGTATATTCTAGAAGATGGTAGGTACGGAATAACTGAGAAGACGAATAAAGAAAAGAACGGCAAGAGGCTGAGTTAGATTCTATAGCTTGAAAATGATTTATAAAATGTTACTTTTTGTTTGAACATGGAACTCGCATTACACGTGAGTTCTTCCAGGAGATAGAGCCTCTATCACCGGCTTCCAAGAAGCTAATGCAAATACGTAATATGAAGGTTTACAAGCCTATTAGTCAGTAGATCGCTTCGGTTTCTTTGACCAAACCCTGTAATTATGGTTGAGTACATGGTATAGATTTCCCAACACATTGCAATTTCAGATATCCTCCCTATTGTTCCCAGAAATACACTTACGGTTGCCAAACTAAATGCCTTTTTTCCCTCGGTTCAGAAAATATGACCACTGTCAAAAAAAAAGTTCGCATACCAAAATCTAATCAAAAAGTACTTTCAAAGCTATGCTCTGTGTCATGGAAATGAGGATAATTCCCAGAAGATATAATGAAAACCACCAATAAATAAGAAAGTAGCAATGCAGGAAAGGTAATTAATAAGAGTGAAAATTCATACAGCAAATCTTAAATATAATTATTACCAAATGGACAGATAAAGACAATTCTACTTGAGAAGAATAGAAAGTATGAAGGTACACAAAAATGGCTTAGCAATTTTTCTGTAAAAGCGAGAGAGCAGATTAGCACATTAGCCCTACCTTATACGGCTCTGATTGAAGATGGCTGCATAAGACAGTATAATAAGCACAGCACTCACTCAGAAAATATTAATGAAAAGGAAAAACAAATGAATCGACTTTGCAAAACTTTTGCAAAAAATTGTTTTAGGCATTTTCATTACCAGTGAACATACCCAAGTATACCTGTTCAGAAATAACTATTAAATCATGTCCAATTCTGTTTCAGAGATAAAGTTCTATAAAACTGTGTATGTCACAATATGTACAACTTAAGGAGTTCTTTGTCATGTCGGACCAAGTCATAAAAAACTTGAAATTCATTCTACAATCAGTGTCATTTTGGTAGTGGTTGTTATGTTTTTGCTGTTGATAATGGTGTTTTTAGTCAACTTTATATGCAGTTGATTTTTAAAATATACCTAAATTAATGAAATTTGGTTGGACTTAGCCATTCATCAACTTTTATTTCCCTACCTGCAAATGGGCAAGTTTCTAGGAGTCATATTAACAAATACACACCTCTCAATAAGGTTTATCAATTTGTGACTGGGGAAATATTGGCAGCCAGACAATAGTCAGGAATCCATATTCTGTCATTTATTTAAATGCAAGTGTTAAAATTATTTTGGAGTCTACTTTCTTTCGGGGTTAAGCATCTTAGGAACATTTTTTACAGATGTGCTTTTTACTATAAAAAATTGCTTCTACCTGGGTAGTTTGATAAATACAAGGTCAACATAAATACTATTCCAAAAAACTGTGTCAAATAACATTTTGCAAAATCAAAATTTCATAAAATCTAACTTCATAAATAAAAGCCATATAAAAAAAGGATTCCCTGATTAGTGAAAGATTTCCAAGAGAAAAACTTCACAAGTTCAAAATATCTATTTTAGAATTTTACTTTTCAGCCTGGAAGATATTATCTTTCCATCTCTTATTTACTCAATCCCCTCCCTCCAAAAAACAAAAAACAATGGAATGAACAAAACACAATCCAGAGACATGCAATTACTTAATAATATCCCTTGTGCTACAAGAGTCTTCTATCGACAATATTCAAAATTCTTAAACAAAAATAATACCCACCTATCACCATTGAAATCGTAGAGTTTATTTTCATTTGGGGGGGTCAAAAGTCACTCACCCCAAAAAAGAAAACTCTATGAGAAGGTAACCTGTCTTCTGGAAACTTAAGAGTTCTTAGTTTAAAATTCTATGTGCTTCTTATTCAATAACATAGTCTATTTACTTAAGAAGTAGTTATTCCTGGATAATGTTCACATCCAAATTTTTAGGTTGAATGAGTACAAGAGCCAAATAAACTTGGCAATTAGGTGAACAAAGTTTCTGGTTTAAAAATGACCTCTGTCTAGAAGTTCTGTACAAAGCTTCTCCCAAACTTAATATTCAAAGAACGAAAGACAGAGAAGATGTAAATTTATGGCCTTATAAATGAAGATTGACAGACAACCTACGGCCCGAATCTGGAAGGAATTTTCAATAATTGGAAGTCAGACGGAGTTGAGTGTATTAACCAATTGGTGTCCTGCGTGTGTGTCATCTCATGGAACAGAGCAGCCCTGACAGGAGGAGAGATGGTATAAAGACAGCAAACCCGATCCACACGTCCCCAGGCTCAGGCCAAGAAGCAGGGTCCACGATGAACCAACATCTCTGCTGGTCATGTTCTTTGCTCCCCACTACCCTCCTCAGCCCATTCATCCTGTATGTTCTTCTAGAACCTGAAACTCCAAAAACTACCTGCATGATAACAGAGGAAAGCAGGAGAAGCACAGCCAATGCTTCTCAGTAAAATGCTTGATCTTCAGCAGTGTAGGCCCCGAAACAAACTTCAGGAGATGGCACAGCCCAAGCCAGGTTGTCCCTGTTCACAGAAACACGAGGATTGTGGCACATCACCTGGTTCTTTAGCTGCTGGCCTGAGGGTCTGTTTTGCTAAGCTCAGCAAAGAAATGACAAGGAAAAGGCTAGTCCACTCGATCTGAACACCGAGCTGGATGTGTTCTTATTTATTGGATGATTAGGAAAAGGAATACCAATGTACTAATGGTCGTAAGGCAGTGACTAAAACGTTACTATGTATCAGGTACTGTTCTTCCCACTTAGAAATATTTAATCATTCAGTTTTCATAAAACTCTATGAGGTGGGTATGATTGTCCCTATTTGTCTGACGAGAAGATGGAAGCAAAGAGTTTAAAGTGTAGTAATTTGCCCAAACTTACATGGTAGTAAGTCGAGTAGCTACGATTGAAACCCAGGCGATCTAACTCAAAGGCTCTGCTCTTAACCATGGTGTTAAACGCATTTAAAACAATTAAAAACAATATAGCCTGGCTATGAATATTGTAGGGCAAAAATAAAGAAAATACTACCATGAGGCTTTAAGGATCATGCACCTAAAAATGATTTATTATAGGAACCACAAAAGTAGAAAAAAACCTGGAAAAGGTTCAACTTCATGAAGAGGGTCCAAGATGACAGGGTCTCTCTGAAAGACAGACAGAAAGGCCAAAGGAGCGTAGAACGAGGTTAAAGGAGAAGTGAGTAAGATAAAGACGCAAAGGTGACAGAAGACTGCCTTGGTGACACCAATTCCTGGCCTCCCTTTAGTCATGCCCTTTGCAGTGAGACTCTTCAGGTCCTCCCACCGGCGATGGCACCCACTCCGCTGACCCAGACCTGGGGCCGGCCACGAGACAGGCTTGGGTCAACGGAAAACCTACCATAGCAACAACAGTTAGAAATACCGTAAGGCACAAAGGATTTTGGCTTTTCTAATCCCTGCTATCTGTTAGCTCTCCTTTATCTAGTTGTTTTTCACAAAGGGCAAAATAAAAACGAACCAAGGCTTTCATGAGGAAATGAAAACTTCGTCTTTTTCTCCTCAATTTTTATGATGCTGAGTGTGTTTCCATATGGGTATGAGGAGGCAAATGGGGGAACTGATACACTTAGAAAAACCAGCCTTCTGGTCTGCAAAGCATACTGGGAAATAACATGCGTCCCAGCTCTGTGTCCATAGAGCAGGTCCTGCTTGGAGATTCAAATTCTATTCCCTCCAGTGTTCTGGAGTGTTCTCATCGAACGGAGTTAAGATCTCCACAGCTGGAACCACTGGATAGAGATGAAGCAGGAATTCATGTTATTTCCTAATACACGTCGCCCGAGTATTTCCTGCCATTGTGTCAGGTGTTAAACCCAGAGATTTTGGAAACCATTCCTCCCGGCTCCTTTTTCACGCATTCAAATTAACAATTGAAAAACCAGAGTTTGGAAGAGCCTCGGCGTTCAAATCAAAATCCACTGGAGAGCGCCTCTGCCTCCACTCCACTTTATCTTCCCGTCCGAGGCTAAGGTGGATTTCCTGAAAGGGTTGTCACTTCACAATAGTTTCTCTTTTGTGCCTTTTGAAAAATGATACATGTGACTTTCCTGAATCTGAGTGAACATAAGAGCAGATCCAAAGAGATTGAGATGCAGATATCCTGAGAGACTTTTTCGTAGATTTTTTTCATTTCATTGCTAAGGGGAGGGGAAGGAAAAGACTAACGCCTCCTTGACGGTTTACCTCCGCCTTCTTCTCTCTGTTGCTGCTTACGTTCACTAACTCCCCGTTCGTTCGCCCTCCGCATAGATACCTGACCCCTCCCCTTCCTCCTCGTAGAGGTAGGTACCACCAATGTGGGTCCTAGAAGTCACGGGCTGGATCCTAAGAGCACCTTAGAAGACTATCTAAGCACCTGATTACAGTGATTAAAAACAAACAAAAATAACAACAACAAAACCAAAGTTCAGAAGACTCAACCATTACTTACATGTTGTCATAGCCATCATTCCTAAATTTAAATAAATTAACGACCAGGAAAAAACATGAGATGAAAAAAGATAGAAAATAATGTACAGATATTCAACTCTGGGCTTTCTGGATTAAGGGAGAGAAAAAAGTATTAATTGACAAGTAGGCGTGACGCTAAAGGGAAAGGTTTGTATTTTGGGCTTCCAGAGGAGCCAGAAGCAAGCACGGAATGAATGAACGTTCTACTAAAACTTTGTATTCCCTCTTCCTAGAGCTTGAGGGGCTCAGTAAATATTTATTGTTTTGGTCTTTTCCTTACCCTCTTCCTTTACAATCCAAGGGGCTTGCAGAATCCTTTAGACGTGGGGAGGACAAGGTCAGATGTCTACCCTAGCTCCCCAATGCTTCTAAATCTCACAGTTTAATAATAACATACGTTTCATGGAGTTGCTGAAACCGGACAATGCACAAAAAGGAACTGGCATAGAGCAGGCCACGAGTAAAGGTGTATTGTTACTGTTGGTAGCAGCAGCAGAAGGAAGAGTAGTAGTCACAATACTGGATAGGCCAGCAGGAGAAGCTTGTGCACCAACGGAATGCTAACTCTTCTAGATTTGGGCCATAGAAGGTCAGAGAGCAGTGGTGGAAGAGATTCAAGATAAGAAGTTAACTTGGACAAGACACCCCTTTATTCACCTCACGTTCCTCAAGCTCTGTGATGCTATATACGAGTGCATGTATGGTCTGTCAGAGTCAATTAGCAAAATTTTTTGAGTGTCAGAATGAATCAGGGTCCATGATGCTACTGGTTCAGAAGTTGATGGTAAATTAAAAAGTAATAATCATATCATATACTTGTGGGGGTGCTTTGAAGGATAAGATGATAGATCGTTATAATAATGGCTCCCAATAAATCCTACCTTTTTGGGTTCAGTACTTTTGAAGGGTGACACAGTGACCTTTTAGCTCAAGATGCTGAGTCCGTTTTACTACCCAGTTCTCTTGCTCTGTGAGTTGCTTTGCCTGCTATAATGTGGCACAAGTAATGTGTGAATTCTGAAGCTCAGATCTTGACAGTTTGTGCAGCTTTGGCTCTTGCTATCTTAGAAGCCTGAGACCATCATAAGGTGAAGAAATTCAGTCAAGTCTAATAAAGGATAAGAAGTCAACTGGAGAAAAACAAGGA
The DNA here is from genome assembly GCA_004026885.1 of Lyroderma lyra. Classification (NCBI taxonomy): domain Eukaryota; kingdom Metazoa; phylum Chordata; class Mammalia; order Chiroptera; family Megadermatidae; genus Lyroderma; species Lyroderma lyra. The sequence continues at coordinate 103,630 of PVJL010001129.1, read as the reverse complement.
AGCTCCAGTTGACAGCTGATCAATGCAACAAAACTTGTGAGTGATGCCCCCTTGGAGCTTCCAGCCCCAAGTGCAGCCATCATGACTGTAGACACATGAGTGATCTCAGGAAAGACCCACAGAAAAACTTCCCATGTTGCCAGAACACAGAATCACGATAAACAATCTGTTATTATTTTTATGTCACTCAGTTATGAGCTGGTCTGCAAAACTGCAACAGAGAACTTGAGTAGAAATGGGTACCTGGGCAGTGGGTCAGGTAGGGGGTGGGGTGGTGGTTGCCACAGGAAAACCCTAAAATGTTTGGCATTATCTCTGGGGTCCTATGGCTATAGTCATCTGATGTCCTCTGACATCTATGAGGCACTGGATTTGAGTGTATTGTGAATTCAGCTATAAACAAACACAGTCTTCATCATCAAGATATTCACTATTTCATCAAGAAGGTCTAACCAGAGGGCAGCGTAAAGTCATTGCTATGGAAGAATTCTGAACAAGTCTATGGTAACATAAAGAAGAGGACAGAGGGGTTATGGGAAACTCCAGGAAGGACCAGGTGATTGAACTGGACTCAAGGAACCATGAGGACTATAACAGACAAAGATAGGGCTGATAAACATTGCAGCTGGATGGACATTCTGCACAAAGGCACAGAGGTGAGGGAGCACAGGGGAGATTGTGGGAAGAGAGAACAGGCCAGGCTGACAGATGTATGATGTGCAGGAGAGGCAGGCCTGACGGAGCTGGAACCTGGACTAGAGGCCTGGTGCCAGGCATGGAGGTCAGGCTAAGTAGGCCGGACTTTCAGGCATGAAAACAAAACAGCAGGGTATGAGGAAGTGAGTCAGCCCAATTTCATCTATAACACATCAGGAAGCTAGATCCCAAAATGGCTGGAGAGTGTATACAGAAAATCATCGAATGTTCCTGACCTTTTTGGAGTCCAGATACTTTATGATGTGTTTATACGTACTTGCCTTTATGCTGTTTCAGAAAAACAAGAATTCTGAAATAATCATTGGTTTTCCTCTAAAACAGTGTTAAACAATATAAATAACGTTACAGGTTCAGAGAACTGTAGGGTATTTGTATTCTCTATTCCAGTAAAGAAAAATAAAGGAATGTTTTATAGTCTTAATGTGAGACCACTAGTTTGTCTGATTTTTAAAAATTGAGTTGGCTAAATTTACTTGCTTAGATCATATCATCATTATTTCTTATTCAAAATTGGCCAAATGTAATTTGATGTACTCTGTTAAATTAAGCAAGGAGGACATTAGATGGGTGTCTAAGGACAACCAATCAGCAACAGCCTAGGCTTTAATCTGTAGCCAATCAAATAATGGTCTCTTTGCTTCCACTCTTTCTGTGTATGCCTTTTCCCTGGCTCCCGTCAGGGGAGCGCTCCCGGCAACTTCTGTGTTGGTGCTGCCCAATTCCAACCGATTTTTGTTCAAATAAACACTTAAAATATTTAATAAGCCTTAGTTTATCTTTTAAACTACTATTCTGTTTAGTAGTCTGCATGTTCCTCTCCCCTATCATCAAATATTATCTTGTGTGTAGATGCCTGGAGTAGGTTCTATATTTAAAAAGAAACAAACAAAACCAAACACTTGATCTTATCATCCATATTGAGATATGAGAAAATTAAATACACATAAAAGGTTAGATTTACCAATAAGAGGTCCAAACAATCTCATAAAGGTTTCCCCTTGGGATATAATCAAATACGAGGTTGACTTTCGAAGCCAACACGATTACAATAAAAGACGGCACATATCCCCTGTGTAATCAGTGGTTTACTATCTAAGAAATAATTTAATCTAACTTACATGTTCCGATACAACCAAGAACAGGCTTCCCATTGTCCTTCACACCATTGTGTGCTAAAATGCAATATTCCTTTAAAACCTCCAAAATGCAAGAGGCGAACACCAGCTTGAGGCCAGACAAGAAGCCTGTGAAACTTCAGACAGTTTTCATCACAGCTGGCCAGGCCTGGGCAGTTTCAGACAAAGGACTTCCGCCTTTATCGGGCCCTTATTTTGATGTCTCATTCAGCTGAAGATAAAAGGAAGATGTGCTTTGAAATGTAACCGTTAGGGCGGCAAAGAAATCAACATGCAAATGTCACCCATACAGGAATTCAAGAGGAAGTCTGCATTTGTCACTGCAAACCTAGAGATGGTTGGTATTTTCCTCCCCAAGCAGGATAAAACACACAAAAAAGAAAAGAAAAAGATACCGTGGATTGAATATGAGTGCTACTTTAGTACAATTACAATCCTTTAACTCACACATCTTATTTCCAAAGCGCGCACACACACACACACACTATGAACTATACACACACACACTATGAACTATACACACACACATATACATATATTTATATGAGAAAATATAATAATATGGCAGAAGGGATCATATATATGAATAAGAGAGAATTTAGGTGTATATAAATATCAAGAGTAAATATATATCGAATATATATATTTGAGAGAATATATATGTATATATGCATGTATATTTATGCACATACATCAAGACAACCTGAAAAATCTATCAGAAGAAATAAAATTAAAAAATGGAAAATCTGATATGATGCAATTTAGATTTAGGCAATCAAGAAAGCTAAAAAGACTGTGTCTTTGTTTTCGGAAATCTTAACAACTTCCATCATAAAACGATTGATTTTGGGAAGAGGAAGAAGCCCGCACACCTGTAGAACGTGACAGTGACCTAAGAGATATGGGCAGGGGCAGGGTCTACATGACTCATAATATTAATTGAATTTACTTCAAATATCTTCTGTGTCTAGTTTCTCATTCTCCTGATTCAGAAGTGATTTTCTAAAGCTATGATTCCAAATAGTGTGATTTCATGATAATTTCAAGTTTCTTCCTATAGTTTTGCCATTAAAAAGCCCAAGAAAATGACTTGTCACTGCCCCCATAATTAAATAAAAAGGATGATTAAAAGTCTGCAAAGGATCTGAAGAAGTTTATTTTGGAACAGATTTGACATTGGGAAAGGCCATGGTTTCTGTGTAAAAACATAACTGAAGGACTCTCATATAAAAGATAAACTTGACTTGATCTGAGGCAGAACTAGGAACAATATGTTTACTGCAGTGAAGAAATATCTTTTGCTAAAATTTAACTGAGCCAGAAATGAGTGGCTCATTTTATAAGGTAGAGAGGCTATGAGATTACCCTCATAAATTTATTCTTTCTGGACATATTTTTGGGATATTAGCTTTGGGGAATATGGTAGTACAAGGATAAGCTATAATTTCTGCCTTAAAGATTAACATTCTTGGGGTAGACAAAAAGAATTAAAAGCACAATGCATTATGGTGGATACTCTAGAAGATCTCAAAAATGAGTCATTTAAATCCACTCAAGACAATTACCAGGGTGCCAAAAAAATGTTACACATTTTAAGAACTGTTATCAAGGCATTCCATAAATACTGATGATAACCACTTTGAGCACCTCTTGTAATTGCAGAAGTCAAACGTGACTTGTATTCATCTTTTGGTATTGGTATATACCGAATATCACAATTTTAATACAGTTTTTTCCTTTCTTTCTTAAAATGTGTGTCCATTTTTTGGCACCCTCTGTATATGTGGAGAAAGGAAGTGTCTGAGAATACTTCCAAAATACATGCACACCTCATTTTATTGTGCTTCACTTTATTGTGCTTTTCAGATACTGTGTTTATTATACAATCAAAAGTCTGTGGCAACCCTGTGTTGAGCAAGTCTATTGGCACCATTTCCCCCAAAGCATTTGCTCACTTTGTGTCTCTGTGCCACATTTTCGTAATTCTCGCAATACTTCAAACTCTTTTATTTGTAAATCATGTATATCTGAGAAAAGGCCCATATCCAGATTATATAATAAACTCCTACAACCCAATAACAAACAAAAAAACACAACCCAATTAAAAAATGGGCAAAAGACTTGAAAAGGTGTTTCTCCAAAGAAGATACATAATTGGCCAATAAGCATATGAAATGATGTTCAACATTAAAAACAAGGTTTACATAGCTTTTTGGATTAAGGCCACTGAGATTTTCAAGAACGGGTAAATAGGGTGGTGATTTGAAGAGGATTCATTGGTAGAATGCCCAGGTTTTTAGAGCAGATTCGTATGTATAGCAGGTGGAGAAAAGGGACCATACCACGATTCTTAGAATAAGAATACTCAGACATTTCTTTTTGGTTCTTTTTTTTTTTTTTCTTTTGCTTGATTGGTATGTGGGTAGCTCCCTGACTGGGAATCGAACCCAGGCCGCAGCACTGACAGCGCCAGCACCGAAGCCTTAAGCCACTACACCATCAGGGAACTCCCCCAGACATTTCTTTTTAACATATGGGTCCCAGCCTTTAATAATGTCTCTATTAAGAATACAATGAAACTCAGACTACATATACATATGCATATATATGTATGTGTGTATAATTACATATGTGTTATTTATTGTATATTGTATATATATTTAATCTAGAGACCAGTCAGTGGTTGACACTTGAACTTAGTCATGACTTTGTTATCATTAGACAAAAAACTTTCTTTGTTCTTTTCTTCTTAGAGATGCGTACGAATCTGTTGATGACTCTGCTGAAATGAAGTGTTGCTGGGGTTAATGCTGCAATTGTTGGATGTTTATCACAAAACAGACTGGCACACTATGCTTCCTGTAAACAAGGACACATTCTAAAAAAGAAAAGGAATTATAAAAGACATCTAATGTGTTTAACTAAGGTAATCTTTAAGATTTCAAACCATCCTGAGACACAGGCTTCTAAAATAAATAGAAGAGATTTAACAAAATTTTATGGTTTTTATCTGCCTAGTAACTAGAATGGACTTCATATTCTTACAGAAGAAATCAAACAGAATAAAATGACTGGCCCTTCAATAATTCTTGAACAGTTATGTATTGGTCATCTGTGTGTGTAGGCTCTGTGTCAACTCCTAGGCATACATCCACAAACCCATGGAACTTAACAGTTTCTGTGGGGAGACTAGACATTAAATTAGCAACAAGTAAGATAACTACAGACTGGAAAAAACTATGAATGACACAACATAATGATACAATGAGAGACAATGAGGGAGGTAGCTGAAGACAGAACAGTGAGGGAAGGCTTGTCCAAGGAGGGTAAACGTGGGCCATGACAAGGTCTCGGAGAGATGGAGTGGCCCGTGATGATGAGCTGAGCTGAACAGCAGGCCTCGGTGAGCAGGAAAGCAGTGACAACAGAGACAGAGCTCGCGGGTGGCGGAGTGGGTGGAAAAGGCAGGGTCCCGATTAGAGCAGCAGACTGGACCCAAATCATTCAAAGCTTTGTAGGCTGACAGAAGATTTTTAAAAATATAACTTGAGTATGATACGAGACCTTTGAAGATCTTCACATGGAGGGATGATAGAGATTGATTCTCACTTTTAAAAGTTGGGCTGGATACAGTGCTTAGAATGGACCAGAGAGAGTGAGAGGGAAGCAAGACACTCCATGAGAGGCCCTTGTCTCTATTTAACAAAAAAAAAAAAAAAAAAAAAAAAAAAAAAAAAAAAAAAAAAAAAAAAAAAAAAAAAAAAAAAAAAGATGGTGGCTTCTACAACAAACCCACGAAACCACACATGAAAAGAAATGGGTAGATTGAGTACACCTCAAAGTGTTAGGATCAACAGACTTCTGATTAGACACAGGGGTGAGAACATTATCGAAATTACTGCTAGTTGCTTAGTGTTGGGAGACAAAAGAGTTCGATACTTGCTCAGGTAACGTCAGTCAGCAGTAGAGAGGGGTAGGATTACATGTGGAGAGTAAATTTATTCCCAGACATTCAATTTATTCCCAGACCAAGATTGGGGGAGACTCTACCATTTTCAAAACATAGCTTACAAAGTTACCTTACCTTAGGCATCAACATGCAGCTACAAATAGGGAGAGAGAACATAAAGAATGCATGCCAACTTCTTAAAAACTTCAGCCAAAAACGTGACATACATCCCCCTTTGCTTCCTTTTTTTGGTGAGAACTAGTAGTTGACAATTCCTAGATGCCAAGGGAGCTGGAAAGCCTAGTTCTTGGCTGTGTGGTTGCTCCCTGTAACAACTCAACTCTGTAGATGGGGTCATGAGCCGTTTCTGCTATAATGAGTGAAGAAATACACATCATCACCTTCTGAGTCGTATACAAGGGCTGTCTGCAAAGTATCCAGCCATCTAATGTGAAAAATAGACGCATGTATGGCTGGCTTTTTTCTGAACAGTCCTATTTCTGATATTAACAAAACGAGGCAGAGAGCCTATGATTTAAGCTCAGTTATGCCTGAAAATAAAATTGTACAATTGTCAGGTCAGAGAAGTAATTTGTGTTAAAGAGGCAAACTCTGAACACTGGCATCAAGAATATTCTAGAAAGGGCTTCAAAATAACAATGCTCAATGCCGAGCATATCAAGCTGGGCTTTTGTAAAGCTATAATCCCTAAACAAGCTAATGTACCCAATTATTATTGCAATTTTTAAACTATTAGGTTCTGTTGCATAAGTCCTAAGCCATCATACTTGTTCAATGAAAAATTTTCCACTGTTTTTGTAGGCAAATTAGACGGTACTTCTTGCCACCAGAATGCAGGTAATATTTACCAGGATATTTCAGTGTTCAATATAATTTGTTCATTGTTTCTTCTGTCCATTGTGCACTTAGATTGCTTAAAAATAAACAGCGTGATTTCATCTGATTAGAACCAGTGAGCCACTGACAAGTGTTCCTTTGTCGTTACATGAAGTATTTCATTTGGACATTGTTTGATATGTGAGTAGCCAATAGGCAATTAAAAACTGCCATTTCAAAAAGGTAACTGAAAATGTATCCCTTACATTACCGATCTCAATATAGACATTATGCTTGTAACTCATTTTTCTGTCGTCTCAGACTAGAGGCTTCATGTATACTAAGATTACCATCCTAACACTCCCACTGCTTAAAAACTTAGATATGTCTAATTTTCATCATTGCTTTTGTCTACCATAGTCAGATTTCTCCTTCAGTTCCCAAAGCATCCAAATTCAGATAAATTACAACTCATTTCCTTAAAGAGAGCTTGAACCTTACTAAGTGCTGTTTTTCTCTAAAGCTATGATGTAGTCCTAGATTAATGAGAAGTTGAGAGATGATACTCTCCTCATTGGAAGGAAACACAAACATTTAACAGTTGTTTTCAAACCAACGGCTATCAAAGCTGTAAAATAGTTTAAAAATACTCTTAGAGCACGTAGGAAAACCACACCTGTAATTAAATAAGGTAATACATGCAAGGTACTTAGCACAATAACTGACACTTGGGCAGTGCTCCAAAAAGTAAATCCGTTAAGACAGTAACAATTATTTGTGTTATTAAGTGTGATAACATAGACGTAAAGATGTTCCCTTTCTCCCCCACTTTGGGAACTTAGGGATGTAACAGTAAAGATCCTGGGATGACAGATCTGCCATAACTACTGTGAGCTTCTTGTCCACAGACAATGTAGTTGGGGAAGTTAACTAAGTAGAAAAGAACAGAGGCACCTATAGCCTCTCACTGTCTACCTCAGCTGTAGATTAGCCTGCAGAATGGCTACCCCTTACTTCCCAGTACACGCTTTTGTTGCTTTACTTATTCTAAGAGAAAGAAAAGAGCTTATCAAAAGTTTTCAAAGAAAAACACTTCATTATATTTTAAAATAAGTATTTCTCAAACAGATTTTTAATTGTATTAAAAGTAAAATACACGTTACATAAAATGTACCATCTTAACCATTTTTAAATACAGTTCAATGTCATCAGGTACATTGACATTGGTGTGCTACCATCCCCACCACCCATCCACAGGACCCTTTTCCTCTTGCAATACTGAAACTCCATCCCCACTGAATAGGAATTCCACGTTTCAGCTCCTCCCCTGACAGCCAGCACCCTGTGTCCTGTCTCTATGAAGTTGACTGTTCTAAGTAGCTCATGCAAGTGAAATAATACCAGATTCATGCTTTTTTGGCTGGCTGGCACGTGTCACTTAGCAAAATGCCCTCAAGGTTCTTTTATGTCGTAGCATATGTCAGAACCCCCTTCCTTTTTAAGACTGAATAATGTTCCATTGTGTGTATCCATCACATTTTGGTTATACTTGCATTTGATGACATTTGAATTGGTCCCAACTATTGGCTGTTGCAAATAATGCCATGATGAACATGGGTGCTCAAAGGTCTAGTCCCTGCTTTCATTTATTTTGTGAATGTAGCCAGAAGTGGAATTGCTGGATCTTATGGGAATTCTATTTTTTATTTTTGAGGACCTGCCTGCCATGCTGTTTTTCGTAGCAGCTGCACCATTTTACACTCCCACCAGTGGTGCACGAGGGTTCTGATTGCTCCACGTCCTCTTCCACACTTGTTATTATTCATTTTATTTTGCAGTAGCCATTATTTTTTTAATCAAACTTATTGGGGTGACATTAGTTAGTAAAATTAGATAGGTCCCAGGTGTACAGTTCTTTATCGCCTAGTGTTGCGTTGTGTTCTCACCTACAGCATCTGTTCTAATAGATGCAAGGTGATTTTGACTTTCATTTCTCTAACTCCTGGGTTTGATTTCCCTAATGATTTTGGAAAAGATTCCAAAAGATTCTTTTGGAGGTGAGAAACTGACACTGACCTCAGGAAGAATTCAAGGTTCTTTTCCTTTTCTTTCTTTTTTTTTTTTTTAAATCAGGGAATCTTCCTTAATTGAGAAACTTTCATTCATGATCACCTGTCTTCTGGTTCCACCTCAAAAACAAGATCCATATGCTATCCATGAAAGATAGTAATGACATAATTAAAACAAAGTTCTAGGCCCTGTGGGGTCTCGTGTTTAGGGGGAAGGACTGTCTACCATTTTGCTATAGAGTCTAATAATCCACAAGATGTTATGACACCTTACCAAATTGTTTGTACAGTAAGTGCATGGTGGCAAGTTCACAGAATTAATTGTCAGATTTGGGGAACAATGATGTCTCTGATGGCCATTCCAGAAAGAGTTCCAAAATTGCTTTGCAAGGTGGACTAGGCGCTGGCGTCAGTGCATAGCTTCCCAAGGGGAGGACTTTGAAGGTGACCGTACTGATATTCAACAATGAGGTATGTAGCACTTTTTCTAGGCAGAGTTTGTGACATTGTCTGACCTTGTATGCCAGATATATAGCATATATAGTTGTGGGATTATCCCCATTATAAAGCTTCTAGTCTACAAAACCAGGAGAAAGCTTGTCAAAATAAATCTTAACTTCTGACCATGGTAGAAGACCTACTACGGGGTTATTAACAGAGTCAGAGCCGTCAATCACTGCCTGGTCTCAGTGTTTGTGTTATGAATTCCAACTCTGGTGGCATGAACTTGGGATAAAAACCATCGTAAGCTGTATGAGTCCAAAAAACACAAACCCAGAGTGAAATGTATTTTGGGCTGAAATGACGTTACCGATGTCTGAGATGGCTTTTCTTTCTTCCCCTTCCCCCCACCTCCTCTTTTGAAATGTGATGCTTTTATTAGATTATTTCTACTGCCAAAAGACACAGCTACTGTCTGGCTGAATTGCTGGTTTTCTCTTGAATTAAAATAAATAAATAAAAGAAAAAAGTCTAAATCTTTTAAACAGAACAAATCGGAATGCTTTGTTTTTCTTCCTTTCCCCCCCCCCGCCAACTGCACAAATTCTATGCATTTAGATAGGACTGTGGGTCACATAATATGTGACATATATTTGCATGTGCACATATAGTGTATATGGCAGGACAGGCTTCTTAAAATAAACAACTATTGTCTCTGGGTATACAGATAAATGGGAAATGGTGTTTCGCTACTCTGAGTTCGCAGCAGAGTACACTTGACAGACAGCTGCTTCATCCTCAACTCTGCTGTTACACAGGCTCCTATCCATGTCTATCATTCTCCTGCTCCACCATTTACCTCCCTGATACTTGACAACACAGTCAGCCCTTCTTAGTGCTCAATGAAAATGTAGATAACAGGGCACATTCCCTTTACAGATTAAAAAAAAAGTGAGGAAGTGAGGCCCTTGAGGCATTGAATTGCCATCACGAATATTCAAAGCCATCCAACTAATGCCCAATCTCATCCTGGAGAGCCTCCTATTTATGTCAGAGGGACTGTTTGTACTTTACTGACAGAGCCCAGGGGTCAGTCAAGGTCACCCCGGTCTTCCCATTTAACTAAAACTAGAAGGAAAGACATTGCATACACAGGGCCAAACCTCATTTCAGTAGGTGGACCAGTCATTCCATTTTAAACAAGACGGAAAACAATAGTACGGTCCGTTTCAAACAGTTCGAATGGTCAGCCTACTGTAACCTTGAATTTAGGCCAGTGAAATTAGGCTGACCAGATGTCCCATTTGAAATGGGACAATACTGTTTAAATGGGACATCTGGTCAGCTTACCTTTAAGTATCTCTGCAGATTCCCAGGGAGGAATGGAGGGTGAGTGGTCCTTATATTTTACTTATTGTCTCTGGTCTTGTCTTTGCTGTTTTCTTGGGATTTCTTCAAACTCATCGCTTACATTAGTACCATCCTCTCTACTTTCCAGTAATTCCTACACACTGAATATTGTTACATCATAATTTTATATACACTGTGTGAAAAAGGGATAGCATTTTGGGTCTATCATGTGCCAGGTACTCTACAGACACAACGAAAGTTTTGTCTGACCTTTAAAATATTTGTTTGTGATCAGGTGCCCTTTCTGATGGCAGAGCTGAAAAATAAGCCAGGACCTCATGGATTCCAACGTCTGTTCTCTCTCCACTAAACCATGCTGCTTCCTATAGTCTTCCAGAGCTGTTCGGAAAGTACCCAGCCATGTAATATGAAAAACAGAGGCATTTATGGCTGGATTTTTTCCAGACAGTCTCCTATTTGCTTTTTAAAGTGCCATTCTCCTTAAAACAGAAACATTATCGTTAGCCCACCCCAGTAAAGCACAATATTCTAATTGTGAGGTGTTTGGGGGTTCACTAGTGTTAATCTTGCCCCCTCTTATGACCACAGAGAATGATGTGCCCAGGTTCAAAGGTCCCTCTCTGTCCTGGAATAAACTCTTTTTCTCTGAGGCAAGTGAATTAACCACTCAAAAGATGAATAGATGCAGACTGTGACCTCACTGACATAGCTGTTAAGATTTAAAGGGGTTTTTTTTGCTACCTACATTACACCAACGGTCCCCCAAAACTTCTTTCAAAGCACTTAGTTAGCTTACAAAAAAGATGAGAGAAAGCTTAATGGGTACGGTCATGTTGAACTTGAAGTTGTCTAGAACAAGGAAAGGATTTGTAGTTGATTCGATTTCCCACCCCATCTCAGTTCTTCCATTTCTGAGTAATATGTTAACGCTATGTGTGAACCCAGCACTAAAGGTGGATTCTGTTCTAACTAGAGACATGCACGCTCGCGTAGATTGGATTGGAGTCAAACCACAGAGCAAAACCTAAAGCAACAATCATCTGCCAAACCCTAATCGCTTGAGGGACTGACCCCATCGTGCTAGAGTCTGGGAGAGAACGGGGCTACCATTCCTAATAATCCACCTCATAGACCAAAAGTCTTGGAAGATACTTTTTCTTTCTTTCTTTTTTCTTTCTCTTCTATTCCTTTTCACCTCCCTCCCTCCCTCCCTCCCTCCCCTCCTATTCTCTGTCTCTCTGTCTCTCTCAGACCTATTACAGTATTGATATATTTCAGTTGGCTCAAGGCTCTTATGAATTACATGTTTATTTTGTCTTCTTGACGGATATTTCCTCATGTCTGAGTATTGTGCCTCTAGGAAGGAAAACTTATATATATTTTTTTAAAGAGAGCTTGTCTAAAAACCTTGCCAAAAATAAAGTGGCCTAATGGAAAGCACAAAGAGCTTTTCCCTTGAAAAAGAGTACAATTTTGAACCATTTTACACATAACAGTTTCTATTTTCAAGAAAGTTTTTTGAGGCAGCAGGAAGACCTTGATTTGAACAAGGTCAGAGAGACAAATTGCATGCCGGTGTGGGGTGAGTGCACAGTAATGGGGGGCGCCTTGGCACCTCTGGACATGCCAACGTCATGATTCTTTCTCATCATATCCCACACCTGCAGCAATTGGGAATATGAATTTCAAATAATCATGGTGGGTGACAGTCTACCTACAGACTCATTCCGTCACCCCGTCTCCTTCCTTCAGCCACGGGGAATGACTGACAGGTGCTAAATGCACCCCACTCTGATTTCAATGCCCCCTGCCATTGCCTGCACAGGTCATGAGCCTAATGTGCCTGTCATTTGACCTTCTCTCCTCCCCGCAAGAGGAAGTTGCTCCATTCCCTGATGAGCACACTCTTATTTCGGGCTGTCTGTCAGTGTAGAACACTTATTTGCATTGCATCTTATTTACATTACATCTCCACCATCCAGCACACCGCCTGACAGGTAGAAGGTACTCCATGAAAGCCTGCGAGTTGCCCACTGAATTCCATGATCTTTACTTGTCATGCTTTACGTGATATACAAGTGCCACCAGAACCTTAGGTTAGCAGGTCCAGTCATGGAGTCCACAGTCACTCTCTGTAGACAATTGCAGACATTTATTTTTCTCCTCTACGAAATTGAAAACTGTTTTAAATGATGGGAAATTTTTGTACAAAATGCTGCATCTCTCCCCTGGAGAGCACAGTACTGTGCAAACAGTGAGTGCTGGTGAATGAAGGAACTAGTAGGGTATTTGCTCTAGGTCAGTGCCTTAGGGCAGTAATTAAATTCTTAAGGATGTAATGAGGGGGCACACAATGCTCTAAGTATTTTAATGTATTATTCATTGGATCCACCCAACTCTGAGAATAATGTACTATTTTTATCCTCAATTTATAAGCATGCAGAGAGAAGGTAAGTTGCCCAAGGTCACAGAGTTGTACTTTGTGATTCCAGGATTTGGAAAGACCGTGAGTTTAACCATCACTCTCAGCAGCCTAGCTCAATGGACTACACATAGAGGTAGAAATGCTGCAAGAAGGAATTCCACCAAAGAGGCTGTAGTGGGGAAGAAACACCAGGAAAGGTGGGAGGACTCACATGTGAAGTTACATTTCACAGGTCCTTGGCCCAAAGGTCTATTAAGTCCTTCTTCTTGTGCCACTACCTCAGCCCTCAAATGGTACCTGGTTCACTCACATTTACTCATCCATCCACAATATCCGCATCTGGCTCATGGTGATGTTTTGTTTTGTTTTGCTTTAATAAAAATGGAAGTGTGGTGAAAACATACTTGTTTTTCACTCATTTGGAATTTAATATTAAGAAAATGGATTGGATTGGATTGTGTGTCATCTTAAAAATAGTTTATGGGATAAAAGTTTAGATGATTAAAAACTGTTCCTAAACATTCTTAAATCCAACTGTGCTCATGTGTAGCTAAGATGCTGTTTTATTGACTGACAACTGCTTTTTATCTCTTTAAGCATGTCTGTTCACGCTCGATGATGCCGCCCACTGTTACAATCCTAAAAGTAGTCAAACATTTTGAAAAAGGCTTAGGGTTCAGATTTCCAGAGTTATCGCTCCCTGTCTGATATGCCCCACGCGTGAATGGTTTTTGCCTAATTTCTTTTCGGAGTGCCATCTGATCTGCAGTTCGGTTCCTTTTCTGAAATCATCAAGTCCAAAGGAAACTCTTTCCAGAAGGTCAAAAGCAGGTTGTTTAGGGGGGCCTGACAGATGAGTAACCACAATTACCAGTGAAATTCTCCTGGAGTTTGACTTCCATGAAAACTTGAGAAAATGTCAGAATTTCTTTTACATTGACATTTTTGTTAGATTAGACACTGTGGGTTGAACTTGATCCCAAGCAACGTAGGACGATGAAATGCATGGGGAGTAAATGTCCTGAGAGGAGAGGAATCAGAAATGTGGGGCCTGAGAAGTGAAAAGGATCATATGTATCATGAGTTGGAAATGCAAGAGCACCTTGATCTCCACCTGGGTCTTCTCTTTAGTGACATAACTATGTGTCTTTCTCTCTATGATTTGCTTTTAACCTTTAATGGAACAATCCCAGTTATAGGAAAACAAATTTCATCATTGGCAGTTTAATGGTTTTTAATATGAAACTTTTCTTAAGCTCTTCAGGGTAGATTCCTATTTTTTTAAACAGAAAATTTATCTTTAAGCATAGAGGTAACAAACTGTGAGGAGTTGGCTTTGCATGTTTTGTTTTGCCTCTTCACCCTCTTTTAATAATGAAGACTGCAATTCATTGGGATGGATTTTGCTGTTTTCTTCAGCATGGTTATAGACACAAATTTCGGCTTCAAGCTTTCGCCATATCATTGAATAGTGAAGCAATCCCACAGTCAAAGTTGCCTGCAGACCATCTAGTGAATAAGTCAGAATCTAGTAAAGACTGATTACTGGAACATCAATAGTTCCCCGGGCAGTCAGGGAAAACCCAATCTACGTCAAACTCTAATATTTATTGGGAACATGACACTGATGTGGTCACTTTTGCTTGTTTACTAAGATTTGAAATGACTGAACTTCTTTTGCATGGTTGGTCGTGAAGGTGAGAGGAAATAGAGACTAGGAAGAAAAGGCAGAGGGAGCATGGAGAAAATAAATTAGAAGAGTAAATGTACATAAACAACATTTTAATAGTCCTCCTGTCTCCACATTCTTATTAAGTAGTGGATTGTGTACTCTGAGCTTTGGGAAGGTGCTCAGATGATGCAAATGAGACCCGCACAGCTGGATCGAATGAGAAAACAAACAAACAAAAACGACAACTGTGGGACATATCAACTGTCAGGTTGGGATCGTATCAACCTGGTGTGAGAGGGAATCTCGCATGGTTTTGCCAATCTGTGTAAAGTCAATGGAAACATCTACTCCCACTGTCTATATGTGCAATACGAGACTGATCATTGCAAATGACTCAGGCAGTAGAAGAAGTGACTTATAAATAAGTTTCTAGAAAGAGTTTCAAGACGACAGTATGTTGTCACCAATTCTATGATGTGGCTGTCAAAAGCTAGCGTGACTTAAACTAAACTTTATGAGAAGGATGCAGTCTAGGAGCAAGAGGGGTACCTGGTCCAATCACACCAAGAATTAGTTGCACAACTCAGCTCTCACTAGAACACTCTCACAGAGAGACAGTAACCACTGAGATCCCCCTGAGTAAGGAGATGATGGTGATCCTCAGCCTCTGAGAGCATGAGCCAGTATGGAGATGCTGCCATGTAAAAGGAACTTGAGGTTTAAAAATTAGCAATGATTAAACTGAAACCAATGAGAAAAGTTACAGGATGGGAATACTTCAATCTCCCGCATTTTGCTGTATGTAATGCACTCCCGTGAATAATGCAAACCTACGTTTTTGGCCCAAATGTTCAGGGAAAAAAAATTTTCGTTTTAATTTTTTAATTCAAATTTTTATTTGATTATAGTTAGATACTTGTTTTGTATTATAAAGAAATTTTAGCATTTATTGTATTATCATATTCCAGGGTATTATTTTGCATAATGGTATCATTACTGATTCTAGAGTTACACTTTTAGCTCAGAAGCATCAATAAAACAATTAAAAACATTTATATAGATACAGAATTAGTATTACCTACACATAATGCACATCCTTATTTTTCCCTCACAGATTTATTTATTTCCCTCACAGGCAAATAATAAAAAAAAAGAGCATTGTACACTGCAAAATATGGTGGTAGAAAGTTTTCTCATAGGTGGGATGGGTCTTCTATTGGTTCATACACACATAGTGCTACACACACACACACACTCACCCCTATACACACACCCCTACACACACACATATTTCTACACACATTCCTATACACACACACACCCCTACACACACACACACACACACACACACATACACACACACACAGAAAAACCAAACTAATACTATTCAATTCTAATTCTAAGTATTATTCAATTCAGATTCTAATTACTATTTAAGCACTAATTATAATATAAATTAATGTGTATGCTATCAGGAGGATTCAAGCATTGAAGAGGATATTGAGCTAAGTAATACCAATAGACATTCTTTACAAAGAACACATTGTGTGTTAGATCTCCTGGTTACAATATATATTCTTACTAACCCTTAGAAAAAATTCAGGTGTGTGTTATGTATCCCATCTTCCTGATGATGAAATAGAAGGTGAAGGACACTACATGGCTTTTTGGTCTCTGGTGAAAATATTAGGTGATGACAAAATCAGGGTTCAATCCAAACTTTTATGTCTACAGAGTCCCTATTGTACTCTGAAAGTCTCTGATGTTGATAAAATCTAATCTATGATTTTCTGCCACCTAAGCTGATCTTTTCTTCCCCCCAATACTCTGTCTAAAATCTGTCTGTATTCTCTCAGACATGCTAAAGACCACCGTGTTTAATTAAGCTTCTGGAAGACTGTGGATGAGCCAGGCCGCCCCACTAATCATCCTTCTATGTCCACTCCTCACCCTCTCTTTTCTTGCTGTTTCTCCATGGTCCACAAGTGGGTGGGTTGGCTTATCTGCTTCTATGCTTTTAGCTCAGGAACTGTTTTCACTCTCCGTCTTATTATCCTTGATTTGCTACCTGTTAACATGGCTTCTCTTTTCTCCTTGTGAAGTCTCTGCTCTGGGAAAGGGCTGTTACCAACCCTTCTCCTGACTCCAGTCTTGAAAAACTGTAGACTGCAGAAAATATGACTTGCTTCCTCTGAATCCTGTAGTTATGGATGCAACCAGGCAACAAATTACACCATCTCTTTGACAGTGTTTCTGGTTCTCTCATTTTCTCTGAGTATGTATCATCTCCTCAATAAAAGTATAAATTCTTTAGCGAGAGGGCTATTATTAAGAGAAAGGGTAGACATTAGCTATTATTCAAAGATTGGGCTGACAATGGAACTTAAAAATTGGTTTTTAACTTATACTATATTCACTTGGGGGTTTATATTTGATGCAAACGGCATCCTATGTTTATTTTGGTGACCTAAATATTAATAGAGATACCACCGGCTGACTTTGGTTATCTCCTAAATAATATCCCATATA
The DNA here is from genome assembly GCA_004026885.1 of Lyroderma lyra. NCBI lineage: Eukaryota > Metazoa > Chordata > Mammalia > Chiroptera > Megadermatidae > Lyroderma > Lyroderma lyra. The sequence continues at coordinate 86,484 of PVJL010001129.1, read as the reverse complement.
GATTTATATTTAATGACTGATCTATTAGAGAAAGTGACCAATTCCAGATTGTTTTACAGTGAAAAACAGCTTCTAAGTGAGAGAGTCTTCTTTACTTGTCTTATGTTACTCCAAATCAGAAACACACAGTCCAACTGAAAAAAGGACAAAACAAAAATTACCAAATATGTAATATTGGAAAAAATAACAACAGGCACAATTAATTGAAAATTTATTATGTGTTAGGTTCTAACCACCCATTTCATATATCTCTGAGTAGCAGCTTTCTAGCATATCTGTATGAACCATTAGACTGTACACATACATTTGAGCGTTTAACGTGAAGAAAAAACTTCCCAACTCTTAGGAGTATTTCTGCTTACAAACTTACATCATGTGCTCCCTATAGAGTTAAAAAAAAATTCTGTCCAAACTGTAACCTTATTTTTTTATGGAATCTCGCTTTTTTTTTCTTCTGGTCTATTTAGATACTTATAAAAGCACAAACAGGCCATGTACACACACGTAGAGAGACATTATAATAACATATTTTTAATATCTGCGTGCGTATGTTTTTCTCATAACCTAAGACTGGCACAAGTGATGGTCGTTTTTCTAAAACGTTGCTTCATCTTGGATACAAGGCATTTTTACTGATGTTGCAAGAAAGGGCCCGTGTCACTTGGTTGCACACGATCTAAGCCCACGCCGGCTTAGGGTGACGGCGGAAAGAACCACCGACCCGAGAGCGATCCCGAATGTATCCTTGACGTCAGGTCGCCGACGCGCTCTGCAGCAGAAGCACTGCGGAGGGCATGCCAACACGCCAAGGCCCTAGCTTTCACCATTTTGCAAGCCAAGGAAACAGCATTTGCGTCACCTTTGAAAACTTTTTTTTTTCACATTAAAAGGCGCCACACGAACTGAACGTGCCATAAATAATGTGTGCTAACATTTTCCAAAAACTGGACATCAATTAATGCTAATTTATGAGGGAACTTCTTTGGAGGAGCATAGTCCAGACTCATAACTACTGAAAAGACTCATTAATATAAATGTTAAGGCAGTTTTTTTTAAAGGGGAGGGGGCATTGAACTAAATGCATATCATTACATAGAAAGCTCATAATTTATTGAAAAGTCAGTGGAAAGGAAACTTTACACTGTATGTTTCCAACGGTAATGTTTTAGCACATTAATCAAGAAAACAAAATAAGGATGAGGATGTGATCTTAAGAAAGACATGCACTGAAAATCCAGCTTAATGATACTTAACGTTCATTGAATAAATACCATACGCCAGGCGTTATGCATACCCTGTCTTGTTTATTTTTTTCCAAAAATCTGTGAGGTAGATCCTTTTATTATTTCCACTTTACGATTAAAAAAATTGAAAATCAAGTTTAATTTCACTCGTGGAAACTCACAAAGTTGACAACCGGTGAAACTCAGATTCAGAAGCCCATCTTTTAAACCACATACAATACAACATTACACAGCCTTTGACAACTGTCAGGCAGCTACACAGACAAACTTATTTCGGCAGGCAAAATGTTTTATTCTCTAAAACCTCTAAAAATAAAATCAAACTGTTTCTTTTTCCATTAGTTAAATTATACATCCGCACACAAATTAATTGGTGCATACTAACTAGACCAATTTTCACTGTGAGATAATGAGTTCTTTCTACTTCTAGATTTTCAACATGGTGACAAAATAGTTAGGAGTCCCTACTACCTTTTCTGAACTTGCCTCTAACATTTTGAGTGGCCCAGGTCACATTCATGTAGTAGTGTGAAACTGAAATTTCTGCTTTTTTTGAGGTGTGATGTCTTAAGTAATATTTTTGCTGAAATAAAAGTGGAAAAAAGCTGTCTTCATTTGGTTTCTTTGGGGATTTGTGTGTGTGTGTGTGTGTGTGTGTGTGTGTGCACGCACACATGTGGGTTCATTTGGCAGAGGAGAAATGGGGCACAGGGGTGAGTGAGGAAAAGCAAGAAGAATATTTTACCCTCATCTTGAGACTGGGGAACCTATTGCCTAATCAGAGGTGTTTTCTGTTACCTCTCCGGCAGATGCATTTGAGTTTAATGTATAGATTTGCCTCCCACCTGCTAGAAATCCCACGGTTGGGCGAAGATTCCAGTGAGATACCAAACAGTTAAATGTATGGATCCTTCCAGAGCCATGGTTCTCAAACTGGGTCATGCTGCAGAATCACCTGGAAGGCTTGTTAAAGCACAGGCTGGGGGGCTGTCCTGGCTCTGTTTAGGAGATCTGATGTGGGTTTGTCATTCTGACCTGTTCCTGAGAGAAGCTGGGGGTGCTGCCTCAAGGACCCCACTTTGAGAACCACTGCCACAGTGGGGACACTATTCATGGAGCACACGCATCAACCCACACTGCATTCAGTGGTAATATTTACATATTCAATACATAAAGAATGGTGTTTGTTGTTACGTCAACGAATAAAGCATACATTAAGTAGTCAGGACTAAAGGATTTACAAATAATTGTCACATGCAGTTCTCAGACCAAGCTAAAAGATTAATGTTGAATGATCATTTCATATGATTACTGGATGTGATAACTTCAGACTTTTTTAAAGTCTTTCTGTGGCTACCAGCAACCTAATCGGGGATTCACTGTAACTCTGGGCTAATAAGTAAGAAAATAATGAACTCTCAGGGCCATTCATTTCTGAATTCTCCATGGAATTTAGAAGCTTCTAACTTATTTAAATTAAAACAGGAAATCTTGTTAGAAACCAATCACACTCAGTATATAAAATTAAAGGAGTTATATTTGAATGATTAAATGTTTATAGATTATTAATGAGAAAATACTGATGTGATACTAGGATAAGCAAAGAGCATTCACCAAGGAAACAGGAGAGAAAAATAGGGATGGAGTTAAATGGAATAAAAGATATTTTAAATGGTGAAAGTAGAAATCTTGTCTATGTTTTCTTAATAATTCACTTTCAGAAAAACCTCTCCCCATGAATCTATTCAGTGATAGGCTGTTGTTGGCACAATGAAGTCTGAAATACTTCAAGTTTACCTGACATTGGTTCTTTCAAAAAAAAAAAAAAAAAAAGCCACCATACCCGTGTTTCCAATTCTGAGGGAAACATTTGTGTATCAGGCATGTAAAGACCTCTGTAACGGAGGGAAGGGGTATGAGTTTAACATGTAAAATTCACTACATGGAACTGTGTGAAATGTTTCAATTATTTCTATAATAACATTTAACATGTTCCAGATACAGTGCATTAAGCACGCAGCCAAGAAATGTCCCCCGCCTATGCTGTTTTCCATTTGGGTGTATTATAAGTGTATGAAACACATGTTAGGAATATATTTCATATTCTGCATTTGTAAAATATCAAATTTATATCAGCACAAACCGCAAAGGCAGCCCAGGAGCTGCCCCCAGAGCAAGGCCATTTTACAATCAAACTTTTTAACACCACATTATCATTTTAAAGAACAAATCTCCTGGTTGAAATGAAGAAAACGATTTTCACAACTCATGGCAATTTTCTTTATGTATTTATTACACAGGATTCAAAACACACACTCAACGAGAATTAGTCTCAAGTTTCTACTTTTTAAAATATGTACCATGCTCAAAGTCCACATTACAAATAAAATTAATTCAGCTGGGTTATTTTTATTCCCTTTTATAGCAGAGATATAATTTTGTGAAAATTTTAGTTTATTCCTATATCTACAGATATATGCTATAGTTGTTCAGATCATTCTGGGCTAAAAAGCCATCAAGGAAGAAAATGATTCTTTTCATGAGCTGAATAAATTTACTTGCAAACACTGTACCTCAGCATGATATTTTAAGTCCCAGATGAAATGTCAATAAAATATTTTCTGAGAAAGCAACTTATGCTATGGAATTTACCCTCCATCCTTAAATATTAAGCCTTTCCCCCATATCTTCTTTTATAATTATAGGTGCTATTATATTAAAAATTATTTTTTATTGCAATTATAGATGACACAGGTTTGGGAGCATGCTTCGCCTTCTACTGAATTGTTTTCTAATAGTGGGCATTTTCCTGCTCTCACACAGTCCCATGTACAAACCCTGGATTACGTTGACCTGACAAATCCCGGTCAGTTTAGGAACATTTGAGATGAAGTGACTTCAAATTAGTACCTAAAAATATCCATCGAAAGCTCATACTACACCGCTCTGTGCATAGAGCTACCTGCAGTCATGTTCTCACCTGGGGATTAAGTCACAGCAGAAGAAAACTATTTGATGAGTGTGTCAGTGGCACCTATGCAGAGCAGGCAAGTTCCTTAGCATCTCTGGGCCTCAGTTTCCTCATCTGGCAAATGGGGATGTCAGTAATACCTCCCTTGTCAATGTGTTGGGAGCATGTAATGAAGTAATGGCTGTAAAGTACTGGAAATAGCTCCAAACACACAGCGAACACTGCACCTGTGATCGAGGTACTACGGCTCGCCCATGTTTCCCAGTGCCTGCCTAAAAGGAGTGTGCACTTAACACATAAATGAGAAATGAAGAAATAAAATAGTAGAGCCTCCCCTTTGAGTCCACCACAGCCTTCTGTTTGGACCTTTCTAATAAGACATGCTATATTCTGTATCGTATTAAAATGTCTGTTTTCCTATGACATTTCCCTTGCTTGAGGGTAGAGAGTGTGTCCTGTCTGCACTGGTATCCCTGCAGTGACAAAGGCCACACCTGGGACACGGGATGTGTCAGTTAGGAATGTGTATGGGATGAATTAAGGATAAGAGAAGAGCCCAGAGAAATGTGAGAGGATTGCCTATTGATGACTGATTATTTTACATTCATTTTTATTACGTATTTCTAGAGTAACTGGTCTGTGGATGATATTTTGCTGTGCGTGATACAAAAATGCTTCATAGCCCCTTACTTCAAGAAAAATATAAGTGAGTAGGGAAGGCGAAATAGCACACAACACGCATGCATGGGTAATATCTGACTCACAGAGAAGTGTTACAGGAAATGCTGAGACTGCCGTACAAGAAGACATCATTCCCAGCATCACCCCGGGCCAAAAACCCATCGTGAAATTGTACCAACAGTTATCTCCTGCTAGCCTACCCTTCCAGCAAACAATGCGCTTGGCTACCTCTTCCCCTCTGGGTTGGTTAAACTGACACTTGTTTTGTTTTATTATGAATTAAACTTGTGGCTACTTCTACCCAGATTCATGAAACCACCTGTGAATTCAATCAAACTGATGAAGTGGATTAAACAAAATTCATGGGCTGTTTTGGATTCCTGTAGGCATAGCTTGGATACTAATATCTGTTTGTTGACTTTCGGGCTACATATTAAGAAGCCAGGAAATTAGTGAAACTGCTTAACCTTGTCAGTCCATTAGCATTGAATAAAATGTTCGCAGCTATATCAGTGAGCAAGGCTCTGTGGCCCACAGCAAACACTGACCACGGCGAGAGCACATTTGATGAAGAGCCAGGAGCAATTATAACCAAATGCTATAATACATCTCCCGTGAAGAACGGCGCGATCGTTCTGAACACCACGATCAGTTAAAGAAGCTAATAAGGTAAGTTTGTTTAGACCCAGCAGTGGCTACTATGACCTACTCTGTGTGTGTGTGTGTGTGTGTGTGTGTGTGTTTCCATTATATTGCTCCACTGCATTTTACTTGGTAGACATGGCTTGACCTACATGTGAATGTACCTGGCAAGACGTGTTATGTTTCCCAGATTGCTAATCGGAGTAGAGGACCCAGGAGCCGCCTGCCAGCGCGGGTCTGAGGCGTCCTGCAATTACCATTGTCAGGCCTCCCCTGCCTGTAAACAGTTCCCTCACATTACCTCAGAGCACGAGGCCGTGTTTGCACATACGAGCTGGCCGCCGCGGCACGGCTTAGCTGAAATGCTGACTTCTGGAAGTCATTTTCCACCACGTGCATGTTTCAATAAATCTGCAAAGTAACTTAACCAAAGAGACCCAGGGTGATTTTTCTTCTTTGGTTTTGCTCTCCACCCCCGCCCAGCTAAGCTGTAAAACTTAAGTTCCCTTTATCACAAAAGTCTCCACTCTCTAATCCAATTGGCTTTCGGGGTTTGCTTTCGCACATGTTCATCTCTTCCTGGGCCACTAAATCGTCTCAGCTGGCCTGGATTGGGGTCTGATGGTGATTGCTGAGGTGGGAGAGACAGTGGCTGCGTTTGCTGGTTATTTTTCACAAAATGGACGGATCTGGAAGGAGGGTTTGGGCAGTGGCAGAGATGACTAGATATATGAGTTATTTCATTCGTTGTTTTTTACTAATGGGTCCTTGGTCAACTATTCTAAGGTAAAAATCTTGAGAGCAAGACTTTATTGCACTTTGTTTCATACTACACTGTAATAAAATGGTATTAAGTATGCCATTATACTGATATAGATGTATAATCATAACATATTTATATAGAAATTATATACATATTTATAACTATAAGTGATATATATATAATAACAGATCATGTAACACATTATTGCTAATAATGAAATTACTGAGTAGTTATATTAACAATGGAAACCGTGTTGTCTAAAGCAGTTTGTGTGTTCATGATTTATTTTTTGAATAAACCTTCTAAAGTCAAATAAGTGTTTCACATATACTCGTGTGTGTGTGTGTGTGTGTGTGTGTGTGTGTGCGCGCGCACGCACCTGTGCACACCACTTTCAAAAGAACACATGAGATCACATAGCCAATCCGGGGTCTTAAAATGTGTTCAACAGTAAGAATTACAATTCAGTTTTTATAAAAAGCTTTAACTTTCCCCAAACGACCTTTCCCCTCCAATCAGGCTTCCTTAGGTATATGTAGGATATGCTAGATCTACTAGAAGAAGTCTTAAGGGACTAGATTTGAATCCTAGCCATATGCCTTAACTAACTGTGACTGGGCATACCCGTGCCCTGTGGCATGGAATCTTTTGGGATCTCACTATCTTTCAGTAAAATGAAGCCTATCATACTTGTATTAATTCTTCACAATTTTTTTTGCCTGGATAAATAAAATAATGTATGTGCTATATTTTGAAAATGTTAGTAGTATTGTACCTAAAGAAATATTGCTAATAGTACTGTTATTACAATCTAGTAGTCATTTTTATTTTTATTTTTATTTTCCTCTTCTTGGTTTTTTTTTTTCTCCTTTACATCTTTACTAATATTTCTCTGAATATTAATACCCATGCTCTCAGCTAGAGGTGGATACATTTTTCTGTAATAAGCATGACAGTAAATATTTTAAACTTTGTTAAGTCATACGGTTTCTGTTGCAAGTACTGGATTCGGTCATAGCAGTATGAAAGCAGTCATAGGTAAAGTAAACAGTGGGTGTGGCTGTGTCCCAATAAGACTTTATATATGGATCCTGAAATTTTAATTTCACATCATTTTTACACATAATAGAACATTATTCTTCTTTTGATTTTTTTTTAACCATTTAAAAACATAGAGGAGACCCTTGGCCCTACAAAAACATCGGAGGGCCAGCTCTCTCCTGCAGGTAGGCCGTAGTTTGCTGACTCCTGCTGTAAGCAGTGACCCTGTCATCTCCCACGTGGGAAGGCCAGTTCCTGGCTTAGAAGAAGGGTACTTGTACTTGGAGGTGTATTAGAAAAGAGGCCATCTCCAATCTCTGGTTTCATCCCCAATTTAAATTCCAAGGAGAAAAATGAAATAAATGCTAAAAAAATATACAATCAATAATGTATATTTCTTTTAAATGACTGGTCTTCAGCCAATCAAAGTGCAAATTGCTCATTTCTGACTCTTTTGCACTCAGCTCACCGCAACGGCCAACCCTGTGTCTCTGATGTTATAGTGTTTTACGGTAAAAAGATGAGCTACGACTCGCTTAAATCCTCTCTCTCACGTTAGACAGAAGCGAGCTGCTGTTCCATCGAAGGATAATAGAATCATTTGCTCAGAATTAGTGCCGAGCCAAACCAGAACTCCCATGACCCAAGAAGGTCTTTTCACTACACGATTATATATAGTTTCACGATCATTGTTCCTGGAAGCTCATCTGTAAGAAAAACAGAACCAAAGAAACAAACTCTTGGACCCTTCGATAATTCTAGGTTAAGATGCTGACTGTTATTTCCCCCCTCGTTTTAGAAATCCGTGGCAGTGAGAGGTATGGGAATCCATGCCAGTGGCCCTGCTGAGTAGCCTGCTTTCATGTGAAGTTCTAGGGCAAGCCACTGCTGACTAGCTGCTGGACGGGACTGCTGCCTCTGGGTATGCCATCCGTACTTTTCGCGGACTACTAAAAACCCTTCAGTTATTGGCCTCGGAGAGCGCGTCCAGCACCACGGGAGTCTTTCTTCAGTTTGGCCAAGGCTATCATCCACAACAGACTTTCCAGAGTAACCTGGGACCAGGTCTCCCCAGGAGCTCACAGCTCCACTGTCACCTAGGGCCACATCTCAAACCCTGCATTCTTTTATCTTCATGCAAACAGACACCGGGATGGAAAGGTGGTGCATATATTATCCACATCTGTCTGCTACAAATCCTGCTCAGTTTCATGCTTTTAGGACAAATTCCAGGCAAAGGGCCACTGGGAGAGGCTCCATTTCTCAGTGCCCCATGCCCAGCTCTGTCAGTTAGGCGGCAGAATAATTTCTTTCATAAAGTCTGCCTAGCCAAAGAAAACATACCCGTGCCCTGTGGCATGGGATCTCTGAAGGGAAGGGCCTGTGCTCCGAATTACACTCCAAGGGGAGCTGACCTGAGATCAGATGCCTGAAGACCCGGAAAGCAGTGAGACAGGCATATATCAAAGATGGACTTTATCATTCGGTATGGTTGCAAAATCAATTTTCTCTATGTGTAACCATGGCGTGGATAAAGCCCAGCTCTCTCAAACTTCGGCTTGCCTTTTTCCCTATGGTAGAAATGAGAAGGGCTGCATTCATATTTGGGTATCAACACTAAAGAAACAAGCATCTCAGAGTTGGAGCCAATCGTTTAAGAGGATGGAAAAATAAGCCTTTAAAAAAAAAGTAAGAAATGGAAAGATGTCATTTATATGCACAGATTAAATTAGCAAAAAATATAGGCCCCTTCAAGGTCCCTGCAGTGCTTCCTTATGCATCTAATGGAAAAATTGTTCCGGATCCAGGATGTTATTATTATTGTTATTATTTGAAATGCCACCTTAGAAAAAAATTTCCATTCGATACCCACCTTACTAGGAGAGGCTCAGTACAAAAATAAATAGTTGAAAATGTGCTGTGACTGAAATAGTGTTAGCCAAATTAATGCTAAATTTCCATCTGGACTTCAGCATGCTGCCACCCAGAAATATTTTCTGGGTCTCATTTCTACCTAGCTATTTTTCTTTAGTCTGTTTCTCTCTCTGTGCCCCCACACTCCCACCTCCTTCCTTCCCTCCCTTTCTTTCTTTTCCTTTAAGAATCTCTGCATTTGATGATCGAGTTGTTCTTTCTACCACATCTTTGGGTTGAGCACCATCTTGAAGATGAAGATGATATCAGATGATTGCACTGGAAAGGGACCTGTAGTGGTGGTCTTCCCACCACTGCCCCCAGTTGGCTGCTGGACACTAGTAGATTGATTCTTGGCTACAATATAATGCAGCAGGGCCTTTGACAGCAGGATACATTCATACTTGCATCTCTTCACCATGCCTTATATATAGTCTTGACTCTGCAACTTTTAAAGACTATACAAATGTGGGATTAAGCACAGCCTCAAAGAGAAAGGCTGGATTAAACAAGTAGTGAAATGGTAGAACAGTTCTCATAAAAATATTCTTATTAGTGATGTTCCAAGAAGCTTTGGTACATTGAACCATCCACACCCACAATCTAAGCTTCTTTGGAATGAATTAAGTTTTTACTATTAAGGGGTCAGGAATAAAAACAGATGAGAAATCCTGAAGTCTAGGCCCTCTTCCAAGTTTAATTACTAAGTCACTCAATGACCTTGTACAAGTCATACAACTATCTGGGTCTCTCGTTCTTGATTTTAAAAAATGGAGCTAACCAAAACTCTCCTGCCAGCTTCTCAGTTACACCTAAGCAGATTTTTGAATAGTTGCAGAGAGCCTCTGGAAGCATTAAAAATGTTCTATAATCACAGAACCTATTTTGTTGCCAGGAAGATCAGCATAAATTATTTTGGAGCTTAAAGACATTGTCATTTGAGAGTTCAAACTAAAATTTATTGGGCATCTCTTCTATGCTAGCCACCGTGCATGGCACTTTACAAATATTGTCTCAAACCCTCACAACACCTTGAAAATTAGGTAGTTTTACCCTAACTCTATAAAGTAATAAGCAAATCTCAGAGAGTTGAAATGACTTCTCTAAGATGGTAGAAGTGGTATCAGAATCCAGAAGTGGCTAATCCCAAACACAGCTAATCATTTACTACATGTGTATATATGAACATATTGCTGGAAACAAATCTTCCTATTTGGGTTCATCTTAGGTCATAGTTTTGTCCAAAGCATACAAGACATGGGGGACTTTTTCTATCAGACCTGAAGTAATACATGTTAATAGTATCTGAAACTAGTGGTCTCAAGATCTGCCCACTGTGGTCCTTAGTGGCATTCTGCACAGTCCATGTATACAAGAATCAGTGCTTGCGGGGAGTGTGTATGTGTGTGTGTGTGTGTGTGTGTGTGTGTGTGTATGTTGCCTGTAAGTGAAGAAATTAAAGTGCTAAAAGTATATTATAATATCTTCTCTACTTACAATTTTAACATTTATTGGCCATGGCTACTGCCATTTTCTTTCTCCTCACTAAATGCCAAGGTCTCTACGAGGTGCTATGGAGTAAAAACCAACTTGGTCACTTCCTTCAAGAGTCGATAGTCCCACTGGTGAGACAGGGTTTCTAAATGTTTTGGTTGTTGGGAAGATGCATGGTAGCTGAGCCTAGGGGACCAGTGAGGGATTTGGGAAGAAGTAGACACCTGCAAGAGACACTGAGGAGGTAAGGCCCAGTAAGCCTTGATTATGGATTCGATAAAGTGGGAAGAGAAGGGAAGGAGAAAGGGTACAAGGATGACTTCTAAGTTTTAAGACTTGGAACTGAGAACAAGAACTCTTGGGGAGGCTGGCAACTCCCTTATCCTAGAATGGTGGTGAGAATAGGGTAACGAAAAGGGGAGATTTGTGCAAACTTGAGTACATGTATGGGAACCCCACGTAAGTATTCAGTAAATACTAGAGCCTTTCTCCCATGAACCATCCATTGTTAACAATCAAACAAAGCTTCCTTCTTATTCCAGAATAAAAAATCACACATGCAGATGCTTATTTGAGTAGAACATGCTTCTTCTTTATCAAAACACATCGGTACGAAAGACTCCAAAGGTGTGTTACTTTCTTATAGGATCCGAAATATTCTTTTTGCCCTGCTATAACATCCCACCCTCTCCTTGTCCCCTACAAGACTACATTAGCAGGAACAGAAATCACCTCATGGAGTTTCATTCTCTGGCCCTTCCCCTCAGTTTAAGGTTCAGGGTTCAGTAAAAGGTGCTAATGAGCAGTGAAATAGCCCAGAGGCAACAGAAGAGAAGAGAAGGGAAGGAAAAGTAAGAAAGTAGAAGTCAAACATTATACCTTTTCCTGCTTATTTAGGATTTATAATTTGTTTAGATGCACAAGAATTTTAAATAAAATTTAAAAAATAAAGTAAAGGTTGCTATTATGGTGCAGAATATAACAAATTCAATTATTGAAGGCATCAACTTCTCTTCTAGCTTGTCCCTTGCAATATCAGTTCTTACTAATATTACCATGCTGGTGGTTGTCATAGGGATCTTAGTGACTGATGGCTTCAAGCCGTGGGAAATTCGTGCACCAGGGAAGACTTAACTGGAAAACATACCTACCCTAAGGCTCTTTACTTACAGATCTGAGTCAAATAGATGGAGGAGTAATTCCTAGCTCCTGCAATGAACAGTGAGGTGATACAACTGAGTTCCATAGACAGATGAAATAAATGGCAGCTAAAGAGATGAATTAAATCAGTTAGCTCTGAAAATCTAATCATAATGCAATTTGTTAGCCTCTCAAAACAATAGTAATAAAACATCAAACTGAAAGAAATTTTATTAACATGAACTCTGATGATGAATAAGTTAGTCACAGGTTAATACAGAAATATCTGGAAAAAACAAAACAAAACAAAACTAGAAATAACTGAACTTGAATTTAAAGTTTACAGCAATACTCTACAAATCACAATCATTTTCCCTTTTTTCTTATTTTACTATGTCTTTCGTACTAACTTTAGTTTCTATCTTTATTATTTCATCAGTTTGTTTAAGTGAAACAACCAAAGTTAATAACTCAAAACGAAATCTGAATTATATCTCATTTGGACACAATTTTACTTTTTGATGCATATGATTTAGGCTTTGCTGTTTAAGGTAGGACGAGCCTAGTTTTTACATTTCCGGGATGGTTCAAGAAAGATTTAGATGAGTTATTGGGCAGAAAGAAATACGGTTTTTCTTTACAGAATTTAAATGATATAAAAAGGCCCCCTTTCAAGTGCGAGCTGAACATGTTACTTTAAGGAGCATGTGTTGAAATAGGCTAAATGTCAGCGTTAAGGGAGTCTTTCTAATAGCCAGGAGCCACGGGTCCGCTGGTGCCGCGGGGAGGGGCTGTGAGTCTGAAGATAAGCCTCTCCTTGCCTGAACACCCACAGAGAAACATTCAGTGGTCTGGTGTACTCGACCACAAACCCAGGGAGTCCGTCAAAAGCCCCTTTACCAAGCTGAAAGGGAGGGCGGGGCCGTGTCTGCGTGTGCTACCTACTCACACATTTCCTCAGGTTTCAAGCTGACGCAAAACTGACATTTATGTTCCTCTAAAGAGGTCTTATGATCACCAGCTTGGTATCAGCCAACTGACAGAAAGGAGAAATTCACCTCTGAATTACCTGGCAGCCCCTTTTCAACACTTAAATCTTTTGCATTTCCTTTGGCCCCGATGAAAAGAGCAAAACCTGAAGCATTCAACTAGCTGGCGTCTATATCAACAGATCTACTTCTCAGGAAATAGAAGTAAAAAGTATATAAAACAATTAAAAGGCCAGGGCATTGTTTTAATATTGATGACTAAGCACTACTGGAAAAGCTGGGTCAACCGTGCCCCGCTTCCAATTATTTACCCTGATTTGCAGTTTTCAAAATGTGTTAGAACATCGTCAAGGTCTCTTTCTGCAAGAAAACGATTGCTGCAGTAGAAAAATATATAAGATTTTTACAAGGTTTTCATTGCTTTATTTTACGTTAAATTGCAACATAGAACTTGACAATTTTATGTGACTTTCATGTCTTGGTTCTGAGTAAAGGTATTGTCTCTCTCTTAAATTCCAGCCCAAATTTGTGAGGGAAAAATAAGGATGCACATTATACATAGGTACTACTAATTCCATATCAATATAAATATTTTTAATTCTTTAATTTATGCTTATGAGTTAAAAGTGCAACTCTAGAAATCAATAATATCCATATGCAAAATAATACCCTGGAATATGATAATCGGTTGTTTTTTATATAAAAATATTTTATACATAAAATTTCTTGTACCTTGTATCTGTTCCTGTGTTTTGTATTTGTTACATAAAATTTCTTATACCATAATATGTTAAAATATAAATGCTAAAATTCCTTTATAATACAAAAAACAAGTACCTAAATATAAACAAATAAAAATTTGAATTAAAAAATTAAAACAAAAGATTTCTTTCCCTGAAAGTTTGTCCCAAAAACATGGGTGTGCATTATACATGGCAAAATATAGTTGAAAAACTGCATTCTCAACACACGCACATACACACACACACACACACACACACAAATACATGTACACATACAAATACACACACAATTTGCCCTGGTAGCAAGCTTAGTATCAACATGGGTACAACACAGTGCAAGCTTGTCTAATCCATGGCTCGTGGGCCACATGTGGCCCAGGACAGCTTTGAATGTGGCCCAACAAAAAACTGCAAACCTTCTGAAAACATTACGAAAATTATTCACAGACCTTTTCTTTTCTAGCTCATCAGCTACTGTTAGTGCTAGAGTGTTTTCTGTGTGGCCCAAGGCAATTCTTCTTTTTCCAATGTGGCCCAGGGAAGCCAAAAGGTTGGAACACCCTTGGTATAGTGGCATTACTTATTTTGAAACTGTAAATAATTGCAAAATTATTTCTCTTTCTCTTTGTCCTGTCTAAATAATTGTGGTCCTCTTAGCTCTCCTCACAGTCCGATTTTAACCTTCACTTTCCTTCTTTGAGTCTGTCATAGGTTGTTCGTAGAGCCCTACATGCCCATGAAGACGGAATGAAATACCTATATGTACCTTGCTCTTGACACTGGGGGAGATGCATGGTGGGTGTGCAATTATTTAAAGTGTTGATTGTGTTAACAAATCAGCATTTTAAAATACTTTATAATCATTTCAAATCCTTGTGAGCATGTTAGTTTCAAAATATTCAAATATTCATGTGACAGATTTCTCATAATAATTTCATATCTGTTCTTTTGGTACCATATAGGGAAACTTCTACCTCAAGTATGATGTGTCTTAAAGCCTCTTTATAACAGAAATGCACTAATTTGTGATAACTCCAGAATAATATATATGATTCTTGGACATAAAAGACGTTATCAAAACATTTTAAGACCCAGCTCATAAGGAAGTCAAAATCTAAAATCAGCAAATTTTAGAGTTCAATTCAAGAGGTAGGAACTTCCACATGACAATTCCAGCAATAACTTAACCATCCCACAGTAAATGCAAATAAAATATTTAAAATCTATTTTATGATTATTATTCGTGTAATGTTGGCCTTGCGGGATTTTTTCAACATTTAGTCCATTTGTAACCTAGTTTAAATATGTAGAATTGTTAAAGAACATTTATTTTTTTAATTATACAACTTAAACACACAATCTTATATGAGTTATGTTCTTATATACTTTCACTGAATCTGTGAAATCTGAGAATAAAATGAGAATAGTTGACTTATGGGTAGATTCGGTAGTTTCTATCTACCTTTAAGGGCAGAAAGTGAAGCCTGTTAACACATTGCTATCTCCTTTGAGTACCCTGTAGTTATTTCCTTACAACAAAACATTAAAATTCCTATTCAGCCAGTGATGTTTTTGCCTTTAATGCTTTACTTTGTCACCTTTCCTCGCAACTACAATTGGCATTCATGCACTGTAACAGGTAACTGTGGGAAGAGGTTGAGGGTAAGTGTTTTTAATTGAAAGGGGAAAGGTGGGTTCAATTTAATGCACAAGCTTCAGGTTTACACTCTTTCCCTTTCTCAAAATTGACATCCAAAACTGAATTTGGTTTTAGTCACACACTTGTCTTCTACATTTCCCTTCACGCCTGCCATGGAGCAGATAAAGGTGTAAGAAACGTGAACCCACTCTAGTCACACAGTTTTAAAAATATAGTTATGGTAATAGGTGTCAGACAGGGTTGTGATTGTAAGAAAGAAAAATATGACTCCTTTATTTTAAGGGTTAAGCATTGGCAATATATTTGGCTTTTGTATACCTCTTTTGTCCACATTGTCTTTGTAGTATTTGACTCTGTGAAAAAGACAATACATTTCCATTACTATTTAAAGTTTTAAGAGCCATTAGTGTATTTATACATAATGTTTGGGGGGAAAACGTCCAGAGTTCATAGAGTCTAGTTAGTTTCATGTGCTCATTTAAATATCAAAAGTAGTAATTAATGCAATGCTAAAACAATCCAAGACTACGCTGGTGCTTCCAAAAAATATTTATTTGGAGATAAACTTTAAAATGATCTGATGATCTTTAAAATAAATATCATCGCTAGATAAAGAGAGAAGGGAGATATCATGGATTTGAGGGAGGCTGGTTATGGGAGGTGACCAGGCAAAGCACAGGACAGGGTAAGGTTGTTACGCAGATTTAAGGCTCTGCCTTCTCCACTGGTAAGAATTTCTGGAGACTGAAAGTCAGTCTCCTCTTCCTGGTACCAATGGAGACCTCCCTAAAATATAATACTCTCCACCAAATGAGGTTTATCTCAGGAATGCAAAGTTGGTTCAACATCAATCTGTATAATTAACCATGTTAGCTGGTAAAACCATTTTTTTTTTTTTTTTTGCTTTTTTTGGTATGTGGGTAGCTCCCTGACTGGGAATCGAACCCAGGCCGCAGCGCTGACAGCGCCAACGCTGAAGCCTTAAGCCACTACACCATCAGGGAACTCCCAAAACTATTTTTTAAACTCATTTACTCAGTAGGTGTGGCAAAGCATCTGACAAGCCTAAACAGATTCACCTGTGATAAAACCCAGTAATTTGGGAATAAAAAAGGCCTTCCTGCATGCTTCCCCTCTAATTGAAACGAGATGAACATGTGTTCCCTTTCTACTCCTATTCGTCACTATACTGGGAGATAACACAAGAAGAAGAAATAAAGAGAATACAAATTGGAAAGAACAACATAAAACTCTCTTTTTACAGTTAATATCATCTATGTAGAAAATCCCAAGGATTAAACCTCAATGAGGTATCACCACATAATGACTAGAATGGCAAGAAACAAAAACAAACCAAACGCTGGACACTGCCACGTGCAGGGCAGATATGGAGTAACTGGAATTCTTATGTACTGCTGCTATGGGTGGAAATGATACAGCGACTTCACAAAAGAATTTGCCAGTTTCTTATGAACTTAAACACACACTTATTACAGAACTCAGTAACCCTTCTCCTAAGGATTTATTCAAGAGAAATAAAACTTCAAGGTCATTCAAAAACCTATACATGGATGGTTTTAGCAACTTTACTTATAATCACCAAAGACTGGAAACAACCCCAATGTCCCTCAACTCATGAATGGATTAACAAATACAATACTCCCATCAATAAACTATTGGATAAAGAAGCTGTGGTTCGATTATACAATGGAGTATTACTGGGCCATAAAGAAGAATAAAATCTTACGTTTTGCAATAACATGAATGAAACTAGAAGTTATCATGCTAAGTGAAATCTGTCAGACTGACAAAGACCAATACCATATGATCTCACTTTTATGGGGAATCTAAACATGGAATAAATGAACATTCAAAATAGAAAAAACAAACAAACAAACAAACAAACTCTGGACACAGACAATGGTTTAGTGGTTACCTGAGGGTAAAATCAGAGGAGAGAGTGGGAGTCAAATATATGGTGATGGAAGGAGACCTGACCCTGGGTGGTGAGCACACAATGCAACACCTAGACGACACATTGTAGAATTGTACACCTGGAACCCATGTAATTTTACTGAGCAATGTCACTTCAATAAATTTAATAAAAACCAAAACTAACAAACAAAACGCAAATACAGTACTTCCACACAATGGAATATGGACTATTGACAAATACAGTGATGTGGATAAAACTCAAATGCATACAGTATATAGTCTTAAAAGGTTACATACTACATGATTACATTGAAATGATATTCTGTAAGCAGCAAAACTAAGCAGAGAAAATATCAGTGGGTGGCAGGGTTAAGGGTGAGGAGAGGGGTTAACTACAACAGGGCAGCATGAGGGAATTTTTTGATATCATGGAAGCATTGTGGTGACAGTTTTTGGTGACAGTTGCACAATTTCTTAAGTTTCTGTTAAATTTTGCAAAAGCATACCAAAAGAGTTCATGTTACCATATTTAAATTGAAAAAATAACATAACGTCATGCTTTATTACCACATCATACTGTTAGGGTCCTTTTTTCATTAAAAATGAATGCTTAGTACATGTGGAGTAGGGTGTGGAATTGACATCCCTACCTTCCCGGGGAGCATCAAACACTGGTCACCGAATGAGTCAAGAATTAGGAAGATGGTGTGCTTTGCAATTATCATTTTATGTTCTAAATAAACTAATTTTGTATTCCTCAAATTCTTTCCTAAGATGGATGGCTCCAGTAAATCTTCCCCTCCCTCATCCCATTTCCAGTAACACTAACAAACTGGGTTTTCCTACATCCGCCCCACCCCAAGGCAAAGACAACCTCCTGTGGGGATCAGCTCCTTGGTGAGAATAGGATGTTTCCACCCACCACTGTATATTGACACTTGCTGTGCTTCTGGCTATAAATCACTTGATGACATCACATTGTTGCTATAAACCCATGAACAAATAAGCCGTCCTTCCATTAGGGAACATGAAACGGTCCATTTTCAGACTTGGTCTGCATACTGTTTATGGGTTGCTTGCTGCTCTCAGGGTTTTTACAAGAGAACATCCACTGTTTCTTTCTGGCCCGACTCCAGAGAGCTATGTTAACTCTGCCCATTTTCCAAGATATTTGGTGGGAACACGGCATAACAGAGCCACGTTTTTCCATTGGAGACCGGCACCATATTTTAGTCTCTACTTCCCACACAAATTAAACCCACTGTTTTATGGGCTTCTTCAAAGGGGCTACACAGCAGCTCATTCGATTGCATATGATGCTGTCCCTCTCATCATATGATAACAGAGCCTGGAACTTGCCAATTCTAGAGCACATTAACTATTATCTCAGGGCCTGACCCCAAGTAACTTAACTTCCTGAGGGAAAGTCAGGCCCTGGGCCGCTCCACGATAGAACTGAAAGCATCATATGCTCACATAGATGGCCTGCTTGGGGGGCGCGGGGGAGAATAGCATGGGATCCGCAAGCACGAAGGCGCAAACACATTTTATGTTATTCATTCATTCCTTCATTTCTTCAAATGAACTGGAAAATGATGCTCTAGTATCAACAGCTTCAACATTCAGCTCGTTTTTTGTTTGTTTTTTTTTTCATGTTTTTGAAGTCAGGCATTTGGGTTAGGATTCTAACCCAGGAGTAAGTTAGAGTGACAATGAGTGAGTGGCTAAGAGTTTCCTCAGTTTTACTCAAAGAGATAGATGATAGACAGATAGACTGATATAGATCAGCATATATATATATATATATATATATATATATATATATACACACACACACACATGCATATATATATTTATACACACATATATAATAAGTATAAACATTTATAAAAATAAAAATATACAAATACAGTTTTGAATTGTTACTTAGTAGTCCATTTCAGTTATTATCGATGGTTATCCAAGCCAATCCCTGGTTTTGTTTTTTTCTTTTGTTTTCCACTCTTATTATCCACATTGAATTATTTAGGTGCAGCAGGGTTTGGAAGGTGGTGGTTAAGTTATTTCTGTAGTTCTTGCTTCTAACTTTTGCCTAACAAAAAAGCAATTATAATAATACTAAACAAAATATGTTGAGTTTATTTATGATGTGACAGGCACTGCATGAGTGTGTAGCATATGTTTTCTTTTCTTATTTTAAAGCTCAAACTCTATGGGGTATGCACTATTATTATTCCTATTTCATAGATTAGGAAAATGACTCTTCGAAAATCAGGTACCCACCTAAAATTGTTCCACTTTTAAAGGAGGATCCTGATTTTGAATGCAAATCTAACTGACTCCAGGGAACATTAAAAAAAGAAAACTATTCAATACTGTCCCAATTATCTGTAATATAGACAAGAGGAGTGGGTAAATAAGAATCTTACTATGTTTGAAAAAAGAGTATGGTCAACTTTACCTTAGATGAGGTTTTCATTGTTATTCTTACTGTTGTTTTTAATCAAGGATCAGTAACTTAAGATATCTTCCTTGGTATTTGGTAAGTCTACTCACAGAGTTCAATATAAATGCACTGATTTATTGGTGAGCCTCAAAAGAATAAACTGTTTGATATTGGTAGAAATTTTATTTTTTACTCATATGATGATGAAATTAGTTGGGTTTCAAAATGACAATGCCACAATCCTGTCAAAATATCACTTTGGACAAAGCTGAGTAAAGAGTGATTAGGTAAAGGTTTCTGGTTTATTGCCACCTTGATTACTGGTCCTAGGATATTTCAGGAATTTTGGGGCTGTAAATGACCTTAAGGCCATAGGTGTTTATTAATATTAAAGAAATTAACTTAGTGAACATCCCCCCTAAAGGAACAAGACACTGGGCATTGGCTTGTGGGTCTCAGGGGCAGCCCATATACACTGATGTCAGTAATAGAACATATTTGCCAGCAAAGCCTTTAAGACTGATAGAGAAATCAGGGGCCACTGCAGGACTAGAAGAAGAACAGCTATGGAAGCTGAGTTTATCCTCACGTTGAAAGAAGCTAAACAATGATTAATGAATATGCTATTAGGTCAACCAAGATCACAGAGAAATAGGTTAAGAGTGACTATGAGATGTGGGGGACTTAGCATTCCCAGGTCTCTAAGAGGGGTGAAGACAATGATCAAAACCTTGTATCAATACTGTAAAACCTGAAACCTAGGGAAGGTGGGGAACAGATCAGATGAAACGATTCCACCCACATCTACAAAGCTGGATCTAATAAAGAGCTTCTAGGACACAGCATATATTTGCAATTCCACTCTGATCTGAGATGAAAGGAGCAGTTGGAGTCGATATGCAAAGAGAAGCATAACAAGTAGTTACTATAAGAATCAAGAACTTTCCTTGTTCTAGAGAGAGTGCAACTCCAAATCTTTAAGACAGAATTGAATATCTTTGTGCAGTATCTAGACTTTTAAAAATATACATCTATATATCTGTATATTTAGATTAGATGATAGATAGTAAATAGATAGATGTTAGATGATAGATGGATAGATAGATAGATGGCTACATAGATAGATAGATAGATACCTTTTAAGGACCACTTAGAGAATCTAATAAAATCTACTGACCATCTCCCCAGAAAAAGTGTCCACAACTATAATCAAAATATTTCTCATAATTCTGTCCACTGATCCAAGATGTTCAAAAAGAATCCTGACACCAAGGCCATTTAAAGTCTGTATGTATCTATTTCCATTCTTGTCAATGATTACTCCTTCCTAGTCAGTGTTCTTCAGAAGAACAGAACCAGTAGGAGGCCTAGCAGTAGGTGTTTGTTTATCCTGAGGAACTGGGTCACACGATTATGGAGGCGGATAAGCCCCACGATGTGCTGTCTGCAAGCTGGATGCCTAGGAAACCCAGTAGTGTAAGACCCAGCGTGAGATCAGAAGACTCAACAGCAGGCAGCAAGAAAAAGGGGTTAACTCCTCCTTCTTCTCTATATTGTGTACCATTCAGGCTCTCAGTAGACTGAAGGTGCCCACTCATGCCGGGAGGGCAATCAACTATATTGAGTCCACTCAAACGCTAATCTTACCTGGAAATACCCTCACAGACATGTGAGAAATAATTTTTAACCAGACACCTTCCACGATTGAGTCACATTGACACATAAAGTTAGCACACCCGCTATATCTCAAATAATTTTGTATTGTTGTTGATGTTATTTGTTTACCATAGTAAAACTGCCTTCCAAAGTGTCAAGTCCATTGTGGATTATGAGGAGAAGCACACAGTTAGCAACACATAATACAGTTAAAAGTACAGGCTTTGTTGTCAGATAAACCTGTGTGTAAACCCATGTCTCATCTTCTAGCGGTGGGGAGTGAGCAGATTATTTAAATTTTCATGTGTCAGGCTCCTCATCTATGAGAGAGAATTAACTTTCTCATGGATTTTACTTAGGTCTAAATAAGCTATATTTGCTAACTAGATACATACAAATTTCTTGGGATATACCTACTAGATATTCAAACAAGGAGTCCAAACTTCAGTGTGTATGTGTGTGGTGGGAACTCTATTCTCTCTCGTGAGGATAATAAAAAGAATTATAGAAAAGTCCATGAAATGCAATCTCTTTGCGAATTTGCACTGGAGAGACTTTGAGAAATTTTATTGCCCCTTGTGTGATGATGATGGTGGTAGTGACGTGTGTGTGTAGTGGGGGTGGTACGCTCCCTTTCCAAGTAACTGAGGTAAAAAGTCATTGTTCATTCCACATGCATATACCACCTCCACCAAAAATAAAACAAAAAAACAAACAAAAAAACAAAACTCTAGGTAATTAAGAGGGCTTCTAAACATCAGAACATTAACATGGTGGCCCAGACTTGCAAGTACATACATATTCTTCATAAATTATAATTAAAGGTAAGAAAAAGTGTGTAAAGGAAACATTTGAGAAAATGTATTAACAAGATTGCCTAATTTAAATATCAAATAATTCATTAAATTAACAACAAAAACAACAAAATGGTCACAGCAATTGGATTGGAGACAGGAGACTTACTGGTGACGATAGTGAACAGGAACCCCTGGTAGGTACAGTGACAACCAAGTGACAGCAGTATTTTCCCTTCCTGGGCTCCCCAGCACAGAATTTCCAATTCAAACTGATGCAGAAAAAAAAAATTCAGAACCATGTTTTTGTTTTTGTTTTTGTTTTGTGTTTTGGTGCTTTGTACGTGGGTCAAATTCTAAAATCACACCATGAAACCTTCTGCAGGCAAAAATCAGTTAGTATTCTATTACCAAATTTATCTCTAAGGGGGTATGTTTCTGGTGCCTCAGAAGAATCATCCTATATCTAGCTTAAATTAAGATCTAATTGTGATAGGTAACTTCTGTCAGATGCCCATCTTTAAATTAAGATTGAAATTAGTGCCTTGGGAGGGCTGTTTTCAATATTTGGGGACAAAAGTGACTGGTCAGAGTATGTGAAAAACTGGAATGGCCCTCTGAGAATTCATCAAAAAGCTGCCAGGCTAAACATACCTCAAACAGCATTTTCTCAGTGAGGCTTCTTTTTGGCCTAAATCTCCTTCGAAAACCCTAGTCTTTCGACAGGAAAGCTCTAGATGCCAAGCATCAGCAAGGAAACATAATTATTACTAAAATTGAAGCAGGTACTATTAAATCTTTTCATTTCAATTTGGAAATATAAGATGAAGAGTTTAATATTAACTCAATCAGTCAGTTTCAATTAGGTCACTGTGTATTATCGTTAATAGCATTAAGATCACTAATACAGCTCCTTGAAAAACAAGTGAAGTATTATAGTTGGTCCAAGTAGACATATTCTACAATGATTTGATTATATTTATATGTTTTCTTGCAAACTCCAGTGGTATTTCTCAAGATTTTTTAGGTGTCAACATATGGTTTCAATTTCTCTGAAATATATAGCTTAGCTTGTTCTCAGAGAAAATGTTGCCAAGCAGGCCTTGTAAATGTATCTTGAGGTAAAACTTAACATCTCGTCCTTTCCTACAAGGCTCCCTGCCTAATGCCTGCATAACCACCTCAGATGGAAAATCACACCATTACCCAAATGAAGCTTTTTCAACGGAAAAGGGAAACAGGTTTCCCTTTCTTAGACACACTAACCGAAACTGTACAGATTTTTCGCCCATTAAGCAGATCAAAACATAGACATGTTCAACTACTTTAAATAATTGCCATTATGATCAATTTCATAACAATTCAAACTAAAGAAATCAGGCTACCCAAATTGATAAAATAGAATATTTTCACTGGAGAAAAAAATTTAATCATTTTAAAACTTCCTTGTTTGAATCATTCTAAAACAGAAATGGCGGTGGGGAAGGGAATATTCAATTTCTCATAAAAATAACATCAGCAACTGTGATAATGCTGTATTTCTTGATGTACTAACTATTTGTACAGCATTGTTTATTTTAAGGTACATTTCAAATTCTCTATTTGTGCATTTACTTAATACACATTCAAAAGTTGTCTGTTTATCTTTAGTGTGTATGCATGTATGCATGCGTGTAAATACACATATACATCACATGTGTCTCTGTCTATTTCTTAAAAAATTGAAGCTCTGGAATGTAAATTTTAAAACTCAGTTTGACATTTGTATTTGTATGTTTTATCTACATTATAACCCAAATCCAAGAAGTGTATAGGTCCATTTTATAACAGATAGCTTGCTGTAGACATTTCCTTAAGTTATAAATTCTCAGGGAATATGGAATTGCTGTTGAAATAAGTTGGCTTGTTTTATTGGTTACATATACCATACGTCCCTCTATAAATATGTACATACCCATTGCTGATGAAAACAACATGGTTCACATAAGGAAAACTTTTAAAAAATTTATCGTTGCCTTTATATAAACGAGAAGACAAAATCAGTAAGAAAAGGAGGGATTCTGTCCATGAAATTTTCCCCTAAGTTCCAAATGATTATCCTGAAGTCATAACCAATCCAACAGTCCATTAAACCGTATCCCCAAATTACTCAAGAATCACATGCTTGGCCACCTTCACACTATTATTATTTTGTCTCATACCAATGGTGTTTATAAAATGTGTGTATAGAAACAGACTAAATAGAACTGGACAGAGCTGTGCTTCAGTGAGAACAGAACGTGTTCAGTGCATTTCCCGCACCGAGATTAGGGATGTGGTATAGTAAGACTAAAATTCCCGTTACTTTTATTTGTCTGCAGTTTTTCTTTCTTCTGATCATAAAAATAAAAGATTATATGTAGAAAAATGCTTTAAAACACAGATAAGCAAAGATAGTGAAATTAAAACTTACCTCAGTCACTACACAGAGCTGCAGGACTACTCATGCATGTTTCTATCCTCTTTTCAATAAATTAGAATCATAACCTGCATATTTTTGTTAAAATATAAAGATGAATCAGGAGCATCTTTCCTTTCCTGTAAATACTTCCCACTTTTGTTTTTTTACAGCATTAAGTTAAAACCAATTACGATGATTACAGTTCTGGAAACCACCACATTGTATTTACAAAAACTGTTGCCCTTTCAAATTATTTTTCTTATTTTTAAAACCTCACAATGAAAATGACTACTATTTATTGAATGGTTACTCCATCCAACATAGTATCCTGCATGGATAATCTAGTCCAAAAGCTGGCAAACTACCTACTGCAACCCAATCCGTCCCCCTGCCTGTTTTTGTAAAGAAACTTTTATTGGGACCCAATCACACCCTTTTATTTACGTATTGTCCCTTTCCGACCACTGCAACAGTAGAGTTGCATAGTTCCGACAAACACCATATGGCCCACAAAACCTAAAATATTAGTGCAATAACCTCTGATCCAAGCCCAGTAGACCTCCTGTAATGATGGAAATGCTCTATAGATGCCCTTTCCAATATTGTAGCACCTTCTCTATGAGACGACTGAGCCCTTGATATGTGGTGAGACAGAGGTAGTGATTCTCTAATCTTATTTAATTTTGATGAAGTTAAATTTAAATTTAAACAGATTAGTGGCTAGTGGCTACTGAACCAGATAAGACAGATTTAGAAATCCTGGTCTATAATATCCTAAAACCAATGCTCTCAATGGGTGATTTTTGAGAATTTCTGGAAGGCTAAAGATTTAGTAGCTCAAAATTCAGTAAGTAAATCTTCAGTTGTCAATATTTTTAGCAAGTTATCAAAGCTGTTCTTACCTAACAATGAAAGTCACTTAAAATAATCACATGACAGGTTAAACAAAAATAAAAACTTCTTTTCTCTGAACAACATCAGAAAGTCATAGCTTACCACAGACTAACGTGTAAAATGTCATTTCTATTGCTACTGTTATCCCTACTTGGTTGTTTCATAGAATAATTGAGACACAAGGGGAAAAGTAAAATCTCCAACTTTCTTGTGAAGTTAACAAACCAGAGAAATGCGAGAATCCCTACCCGTTCTCTTTCTAAAATCACGGAGATCATTTTACTTTAAGTACAAAAAGTACTTCATTTTTAGATTCAATTATTAACATGACCGAAAAGATTTTTGTTTTGTTTAGTTTGTGTTTTCTTTTCTCCTCTTGGATTCAGTTACTTGTGCAAAGAAAACGAACACGTGGAAGTGAATAGTTCTTTTCTCCCACCATCGACCAGGCCCGTACTATGACCTTCCTGATTCCGGGCCTCTCTGTCCTCATGGCTCCTTTCTTCCATTAAGTAAAGAAATAAAGAAAGAAAGGAATGAAGGGAGGGAGAAAAGTGGGGGTAAAATCATATTCTACAATTGTATTGCTATGAAAATGAATATATTAGTATTGCATACGAAAACGTTTTCTTGGACCTTTAAGTACATTTTGATTCTAAAATAATTTAAAACATTTTTGTGAGCCCCTAAAAGGATTATGGGTCCAGGGACCATCTCCTACACTTCCTATGCACAGTAGGTCACATTAAACATAAGCTACTTTTGGGTGGCTAGATCTTAGCAGCCACCCTAAAGCATTACCTTGACCCTCCCCCCATTTTTTTCTTAGTAACTGATTCCTCTGGATTAACTTTAATTCATCCTTTAAGCTGAAACCATTTCAAAAGGGCAGATAACACATGGAAACCAAGTAATTATGATTAAGAACAATTAATGCATAATTTTAGAGTCACTTCTGGAGAAGAGGGATGGTGAGACAGGCATGAAATGGAAGTTGGGATGGAGGAGACAAGGGTGTGGACATAGGAGGTTGTTAAGAGCAAACCTATTGTGCACATGTGCTTCCTGTCACAACTGGAAGAACATATTTCTAGCTCGTCTCTCTTTCAACACATAAGAAGTTAAGTGTCTCTTGCTGGGGAGGCTGTGCGGTGCAGTGGTTAGCTGCCCAGGGGCAGGAGTCAGGCAGAGCATTCAGATTTGCCTTCTAGTTCTCAAGCTGCACGGCTGTGTGTATCGGACATGTTACCCAGTGTCACGGGCCTACACTTTCGTCCATGGCACAGAGAGTATAGTCCCTGGGCTCATCTGGGTGTTGGGAGGCACGCTTGGGTTAATAAACGGCAGGCCTTAGAAGCGTGCCCAGTGAATACTCCCTAAGTGTCAGCTCCTACTGTTAATAATACTGGACCTAGCAGGATGAAGGCGAGGAAGCCTTGCTCCTGATGAGCTCACAGCCAGCGCATGGCTTCGCTCTGTCTCCTGTGCTGACATCAACAGGTAGAAGTAGCTGTCTAGGCTAAATGCAAGGTTTGTCTCCAAACTCAGAAACGAAAAGCACATCCTGATGCAGGAGAGGGTATTGTCGTATGTATCATTTTCATCCTGGGTCTAATAAGATGGGGAAAAAACATCACATTTTAATGAGTTGGTTTTACCAGCTAATGATCTCCCTTAAACCATAGGTGCATGGCCCAATGAACCTTCATATTCATAGGGTTTATCTATTTGGATTGTTTGCAGTGAGTACTCGGACAACAATCTGCTTCGTTTCTGACATACTTGCTTTATGGTCTTCAATTTCACCAAAGGGAATTGAGGGGTTGTAAAGCAGACATAAAAGAATAATTGGGAAGTGATGATTGCATTTCCGAAGAAAAGCCAGCTTTGGTTGGAGACACCGATTTCTTTCTTGGACAGCTAAGGTTCTGTTCATCATACATTTCGTCGCAAAAAGACTCGGCTTAGAGCGTTTGGAAAGGTTGTTTCTGTTTGCTTCCATCTGCCACAAGCAAACGAGGCAAACAAATGCTCTGAATGAAGAATGACCAACACGGCCCAATCCATCAGCCCAGCCAGAAACAAATGTCCTCTCCGGATAGCCATTTACAAAATTACTGACAATGCAAATCTTGATCAGAAAAACAAATCTATAAGGTACAATTCTTTTAACTTCAATTAATCATACATAAATCTGTAGTTACCTGGCCTTGAACATATGCACAGATGTGCATATCTTTATCAATCTCCCTATTTCATTTCCATAATAGGTAAACATCTGTTGGAACCATATTGGTCTTAGTTTACTTGAATTATAGCGAAGAGCTTGACTTTTGGTATTATTTTATCATTTTTCATTTAAACAAACATTGAAAATGAAAAATTCTTACCACAAAATTAATATTTAAATAGATTTTCTCCATTCATGACTAGTCAAATAAATCATTTGAAATTTAAAATGTATTCTTTAACTTCAGCAACTACTTTTCACACTTTGAATTTACACTTTAACTAATTCATTAACACTGCTTTTCCCAGTTTAGCAAAATAACCGAAACCTATCCACATTTGCTTTACTCAGGAGGCTACAGAGATACTGGAATTACATCGTCACCTGATTTTTGTTAAAGGCATTTTAATAATTGAAGAGTGACTTTGGCAAAAATGTGTTTCCATGGATGTTTAGAGATAAGTTAACTCTGGAGGACTCTGAAGTCTTAATTAGCAGAATACAGACACCAGGAGCATTGGCTGTTATTTCAAAAAGCCGAGGGGGGCTCTGGTGGGACATTCTAAGGGGGTTTCTGCAGGGATGACTGTCAGGGCCACTTTTTGAATAGCTGATCAAGGATGGCTCTCAGAAGAGAGGGGGATTGAACTGGAGCCCACCATTTGGACAGTTTGGATTTCGTCAAGAAGGGTGAGGAGGAATGACTGGTGGACACACGTGAAGGCCACAGCGGAAATACACTGCCACACTATGTACTAGTGACCTGTTATGGGGCATTTAAACTGCAACTATCCCTTTATGATAAGCCATTTACTAAATCTGTATCATTTGTTTTTCTATTGCCACTAAGGTAAAAACAGAGTTACTATGGTGGCTTAAATCTGATAGGAAAAGTTAGTAGTAAATTATCTATTGATTATATATAATTATCTATTGATTAATGAAATGAATTCAGATGCAATTGATCAGTTCCACAATGCAAAAATGTGTCATTAAGAATTCCCAAATACTGCTTAGGATGTGGAATCCTAAATCAGCTTCTTATTGTCCCAAAACAATGACATAATGATGACAGTAACAGCGTTCCTGGAATAAATGGTGGCCGGATGACAGGAACATTATAACAGCATCATGAGCTAGGTATTATAATCTCAATATTAGAGATGAGGAAACTGCAACTTAGAGATTTTAGGTAACCTAGATCACACAGTCAATGGAAGAGAAAATTTGAACTTGGGCCCTACTATACATTTAACTATCAGATCCCAGAAATACGGCTCAATCATTCACCACAGAAAGACTTAAAACTTCATAAAGATCATATCTGCAGAATTCACTTTCTGACAAAAATTCATTTCTGGCAACATAAATGGCAAGCAAGGAAGCAATAGCAACTGTTTCTCAGTGTATTTAAAAATTCTTTAGTGATTTCACCACATAACTTTACGTGTCCCTGCCATCGTCTCGAGGGGTAACATTCGCCGTTCTTGGAAAACGTGTCCTTGAGAGAAATTCACAGGGAGAACCTGCAGTCCCTGTTCTTTTTCCCTCCAGTATTAGAAGCCAAACTCCCACTGGTTTTTTTAGATTTCCTAAGGGGAAGGGGGGAAAAATCCCCCACGGGAGTACACTGAGACAACATCATTTGCATATCTTTACAGCTTCCCATGGTGCCCTGCAAGCGGAGAACAGTTGAAGGATATAGAGTTCCTTTTACACAGGATAACCAGCGGAAATGACCGCCAATGTTAATTTGAAACAGAATGAGATAGCCACACTGAGGTGCCTTGAGGAAGGGTACAAAGAGAGCTTTCTCTGGCTCACGAGGTGCTGACAGTGCGGGTGAGAGTCCGTCCTGTGCAGCTGATGGGAGGAATGGCACATCCTTAAATCTCAACACCTGGAGGGAGCTGGGGCGATTCCGAAAGCAAGCGAGGCAGCCGAGGCCTCACAATGACGCTGCAAGAGCCCGAGAGGCCTCTGCAGCTGGCTCGCTTTGGGACCGAGTTAAACAACAAAACAACTTCTTTTTTTTTTTTTTTTAAAGAAAGGCTCATTTATCAATGCAAACAGAGTTAAGCCAGTTAATAAATCCCTCTAAATTCTTCTTTGGGGGAGACCTATTTTTGCATTATGGCTACTTTGGGGGTGGGGGGGCTCGGAAGTTGTTGGCGGCCATCTCCCTGCTTCAATCCTACAGCTAGCGTGAGAACACAGAAGCGTCCGTTCATATTTAAATCAATTGACCATTCCTTGCAGAATTTTATTTTCTCTTTGTTTTGCCCATTAAAAAATATCACCTCCCTGGAAGCTATATGTAATTCAAAATGGTAATTCATGGGCAATTTCAGGGATTAGGTTTTAGTAAGACCCGTGACCTTCTGACCTTTCTGTGACCATGACGCCACCGCCAATCTCTGCCTTCCGAAATAATTAGAGTCGGTGCATATATTAAACTGGCAATTGATGCCTCAACTATGTGTGATGGGAGGACTGGCGCAGGGAAACAGAAAGGCCTTTTTCCTGGGTGATGAGAGCACACTGGGGAGGCGGTACTGGAAAGAAAACTGACTACTTCAGAGCAGGTGCTGTTTTTCTCTACGTTGCAGAGCAGTGACGTTCAGGCTCTTCTTCAGGCACAGAACAGGCACGAGCGTACACCCCACGGCAATGACGGGAAGGCCTTGGACAGCTGTGAAGGGCAAAGCCATTGGAGAACAAACTGAGATGAAACTAAATAATGAATAGAAAATAGTTCCCTCTGCTTCCAAGCCTACAGAAGGTATGTATCTTAAAAGACTAACTTTAAAAAGAAAGAAGAAAAAAAAGACCGAAAAAAACTTGGGGCTCTCCCCCTGGGAGCACTGACAACGTGCTTTAGGTTTAAGGGATACGCTTGTGGAAAGAACAGATAATCATCCACAAAAGAGCATCTTTATCTAGGAAATGTGACATCAACTTTAGGGGCGATGGAAAGGAAACATCTCTACGGGATCTAACGCCCCCAGAAGACGAATCTGGGCCTTCAAACGAAGATAGGATAGAACTTGTGCGTTGACAGGGAAGACCTGGGAAGTACAGGAAAGAAACTTTTATGAGATTTCCAGAGGAAAGGAATCCACATAGGCACGTTCACTTGGGGCTGATGGCTGCAGGAGCCAGAAGGAAGATAAAAGCAGTTCTGGGAGGAAGGACTGGAAGTTCTGTATGAAGCCTGCGGGGAGCCGCTTGTAAGGCTTTTGCTTTGTGCGTGTTCCCATTTCTCCCTCAGTGCCCCTCGCCAGCAAGCACTTTAGTACGAGGCTGGTGCTCCGAGAAGAAAGACGGAGCTCCCCTCCCACTTAATCCTCACCGCTGCCCTGCGTGGAAGGCACCCGATCTCCATCTAAGAGTGAGAGACCCTTCACAAGGATGGAGCTCGAGGTGGCAGGCCCAGAAAATGGCAAAGCCCTGGGATTTATGTGTTCCTGGGTCTAATGAATTTCAGAATGATTTTAGTCTGCATCAGATATCTGTCCTAAACACGGAAGGATTCTGAGATGTGAGAACAATGGAAAAAATACATTTAGATACCTATGGAGGATGCCGTTTACCAAGGATATTATAACAGACCCACTATCATTCCGTGATTCTGGAACATTCCTGCCCCCTCCCCCCAAATATCTAGGAAACATGCATACATGTGGCTGAATGGTTGTCTGTCTGTCTGCTTTCCGGTTGTGTAGCTCTATCATGGTACACTTAGGTTTATGTTAAAAGATGCCTTTTTGTCCTTTGCTGGAAGCGATGTTTTCTTTGGGGGAAGGAAGAGCTGGTGGGTACATAAATCACTAGTGTGCATCTACCTTTTGCCTAGTACTTGCTAGGCTTCTGAGAAAAAGGAAAAAACAATCTGAGTAGAGGACACAGCTCTTGCCCCAAAGAGATTTTCATCTTTTGATAGATGAGAGCCAATCTATACAAGAAAACCAGAGGCCTATTTCATCACACGTGATCAAGTGTGATTTGTTCTTTTTCAGTAACAGTTGCATTACTATTATTGAGAGTTCTTTTGAGAGGAGGGTCAAGAAAAAACTTTAAATTAAAAAAAGATAAAAAAGGAAGATCAACATTTAGTATTATTTTACATCTCCAACATATAAAACTTTTAGCTAATGAAGAAGTCATTGGGAAAATAATTCAGGCCAAGAAGCAAGATAATCAAGGTATGGAGGCAGCATAATGTGGGGGGGACTGTGGATCTGGCTGGAGAAAATGTATTTTTTTCCAATTAGGTCCGTCCAGATGACAGAAAACTTTGACGTCTAAGCTAAGGAACTGAAAATCAAAGTGGCCACTTCCATTCCCATAATGCTTTTAGAAAACCCTTCTAATTCCAAGATTCCGTGATCCAATGTTCAAGGGCAAATCACGGGTCCTTTAAGTATAAATAGTTTTCTCTTACAACCTATTTTAAGGGATAGGCCCACCACACTTATTTCTGAAAAAATCTTGTTTATAATAATGGATGAGATGAAAGTATGAACTGCATGATTATGGTTTATTTGAATTTGTTTCATTTAGTTGCTACCCAAAACTACTGCTTCCCCCACCACCCCAGCTTTATTGAGAGATAACTGAGACAAAACATTGTGTGAGTTCAGTGTTCAAGGTAATGATTTGATACACTTACATATTGCGAGATAATTACAACTATCATTAGCTAACACTTCCCTCACCTCACATAATGATGGTTTCTTTTTTGTGGTGAGAACATTTAAGATCTAATCTCAAAAAGGCTACTCTTAAAATATTTTATGTATATAAACAGATGTTAAAACTTGGTGAACATTCTGTATCTTCAAATGTGGTGAAAGGTAAATACCACGTACGAGATTCAGGCCCAGAGTGAAGCCCGGGTTTGGCTGCCCATCACGTCTGACTTCGTTGATGGGAAGTTGTACCAGGTCCTGAAAATTTTCCTGTATTCTGGGGATGCTGTCGTCGTCTCTCCCACGTGTGGCCCTGGTACACCTTCATGGAGCTCAGCCAATGGCGGTTCAGAGAATGAAGTCCCAACCCATTTGAGGGTAACCAAATTACATGGAAAATTCCTAGGACTCCTGCATAACCTAATTGCTTAAATGTATCAATTACGACAAAAATGTTTGAAAAAATAATTAAAAGGAAAACTGAAAAAATAATTAAAAGGAAAAAGTGTTACTAGACTGGGTTGGACAAAATACACTGCCACATGTGTCCAACTAAACTCTAAACTTACAATTACTGTTGTGCATAAAATGAAGACATTAACATTTAATTACTTGGCTAAAAGAAAATGCCATAGAATGGGAAAATAAAACTTCACAAAATAAGGATTAGATTAAAACTGCAGGCTGTCGCTCGCTGCTTCAGCGGCTCTTGTGAGCTCCGACAGCTCTCAAATTGCTTAAATAGTTAGTAAGGTGACTGTAACATTGACCAGCAAATGACATAAATCCAGAATTAATTATAAGGACTTAAATAAGCAAAGAGAAAGGGGTTCCCTGGATGCGGGTTTACTGGGAGATGTCGGCATAATGAAATTTTAATCAGTTTGTTTATTTAAGGAAGAATTAATTGCATATCACATTGCAGAAAATAGAGTACCATAGTCAAGTTATCTGACTTCAGACTATGATTTAAGTGGATCACTTGTATCTTAATGTTCTTAGACAATTTATATGGTTTTGGGGTTTTATCAGGCGGGCGTTCAGCTTGCCACATTGACTGAAATTAAGCCATACTTGTGAGATCTCTCAAGGGGGCCTTTTCGTTTTTCAGAGAACCGACCACCTTTTCCATCTCCACACCTGAAATGGCATTGTCCCATCTAATTTGGAGCAAGTCGTTATTTGGGGATTTCTTTTCGTTTATGAAGTGATGGGGGTGTCATAGCCAGCTGGATGCCCCTGAGAAGTCCCACAGATCAGTGGTGAAGCCATCCATTGAGCAATGACTTTCAACCTCCTCAAGCTGACAAAACATGACTTAGGTTCATGCAAAGAAAATGAGCTCAACCTTTGAATATAGGCAGGCTTTTGCACGCAACCTGAGTACATTGCACCTGAAAATCAACCATTTCCTAGAAATATAGCCTGGATCAAAGTAAGAGCTTTTTGCCACAGAAGAAACCATTAGAGCACTAAACAAAGTCAGAATACCTATATTTACTGCCCTTCATGCAACTAATGTCCAAAACAGTTCCCATCTGTGGAATAACGGTCTATATACGTATACACTAAGATTTTTCTTTGCTACCGAAATCTATTCTCCTCTGGAGTTTAGCTTGGCATTTAGAATAAGTAACAATAAAATGGAAACTAGATAGAATAAAGGAGTCTTGCTTCATGAGAACAGAATTCTACATGCGACATTAGTAATTATATAAATTATTATTTGAGCAAAGATTTATTGAAACTTGCAAACCCACCCACCGTTTTACCAGGTGGTGCTTTGTCAAGAGTCCAAGACTGCATAGTATTAGCATATTTTATTGAGTATTTAATAGATGCCAGGCACTGTTGTAAGTGCTTTATATGGATTATTTCCTAGTTAGTCCTCAAGGCAACTTTATGAGTTAGGTGCTATTATTATTCAAATTATAAAGAGGGGAAAACTGAGTCTTAAAGAGTTAAATAATACTCTGTGTTACAACCACTAGGAAGTGGGATACTCTATTCACCCTGTTTTTAATTTTCTACATTTGGTGATGCTGTGACATCTTGGGGCTTTGCAAACCTCAAGGAGGAAAGATTGGCCCTCCCAGGAGTAGCAAATGCCTAGAGAAGGCAGACAACTTGCCGGTGAGCATGCCTTTGGGATGCAAACCAACCAATGAAGTCCCTACCCTGCAAGCATCTCCTTTATCAAATTCTCACACACCAAGCCATTACTCTCCCTGCTTTAAATCGCCCTGGGGCCAGGCACAGAACAACGGGGACCACCCCTATACACAGAGCTTGCCAAATTTTTCTAATAATCCAATCCTAAACCTGTTTAACTGCCTACTTGTCTCAACTGTTTCTTCTTGCTAAATCACAGTAAAGAAAGGCTCTGGTCCACACTTTCTCCCTTGGTCTCCAGTCTGACCTTGGTGCTTACTCGTGTGGCTTGTCCCTCCTCTTATGAACTGTGTGAGTTACAAGCCATCTTTCCAATGACCATCGTCCCCTGACCTGTTGGACTCCCCACAGGGGAGTTATAAAACATGTTCTCAGGGTTGAGCCAAGGTCTTTTGACTCCCCCAGGCCCCCTGGAGTGCCCAAGCCTTGTTGTCTTCTTCTTCCTCTTTACCTGTAATTTGAAAATCATTAAATCTTCACAGGAAATCACAAAGAACTGGATGGGAGGTGTCAGGTACCCTTCACCCAGCCTGTTCCAACATCTCTATCTTGCATAAGGAAGGGGCTCAAAATAGGCCTCCCCAGGATACACCACTCTGGTATGTAATTTATTTTGTGCTGGAGCCAATCCAGACCCTCCAGGTTCATGGGAAACTTTTCTCTCTCCCTTAAAGAATCCAATTGAGGGGCTCTGCACATAGTAAGTTATCATCAAAAGTGACTTTTTGTGACCTATCTATAAGGCTGGGCAAACTTAATCACTGAACATCTGCATTTTTTTTTATAACCCTGCTAATGACCTTTCTTTCCTCTGAAGCCCCAAGGTACTGACCTCATCCTTAGCTCAGAAGGTCATATAAACCTCAGTTTCCCTGTCTGTCCTGTATGTGGGATCTCTGACTCACTCATGTATGTCGAGTTCCCATACATATGTAATTGATTTGGGTTATTTTCTCTTGCTAGTCTGTCTCACATAGATTTAATTGTTAGACCAGGGGAATGACCCTAGGAAGATACAGGAAAGTACCTTCCCCCTCTCCCCCCAAATAACTAGAATTGAGAATTTGCAACTAGGAAATTGACATCGGTATGATCTACATAACTTAGACTTTGTCAGTTATACATTTACTTGTATGTGTGTAGCTCTGAGCAATTTTATCATGTGTAGCTTCTCCACCAGCACACTCAAGACACTTAAGGTATTTAGTAGTGGTTCATGGTCCACTTAGTTGCTGACTGTAGCATCTCCACAGTCCCCCTCAATGACTCTCTTATAGCCACACCTACCCTTCCCCATCTGTAACCCCAGGCAACAACTAATCCATTCTTCATCGCTATCACAAATGTTATATAAATGGAATCATGCCTTACTTATCCTTTTTAAGATGAGCTTTTTAACTCAGCAATATTCCTTTGAGGTTAACTCCAGCTCTTCTACTCATTACTTGTGATTACTGAGTGGTATTTAATAGCATGGAGGTACCACAGTTTTATTCGTCCACTGAAGGACATCTGCACAGTTTCCACAGTAGGGCTGTTATGAATAAAATTATGAACATTTGTGTATAAGTGTCTGTGTGACAACATTGATGGGTCCCAATGAAACACACCTCCTGATAGTCATACCCTTGTGTAGCCCCCTTCTCTTAATTATGGGTTGGCCATGTGACTGAGATT
The DNA here is from genome assembly GCA_004026885.1 of Lyroderma lyra. Classification (NCBI taxonomy): domain Eukaryota; kingdom Metazoa; phylum Chordata; class Mammalia; order Chiroptera; family Megadermatidae; genus Lyroderma; species Lyroderma lyra. The sequence continues at coordinate 50,267 of PVJL010001129.1, read as the reverse complement.
CACCTACAGAAGTGACAAGGTGGCAATTCCAAGCCTAAACCTCAGGCGACTTGCTCTGGCTCTTTTGGAAATCAACTACCCTGAGAACCCAATGTTATGAGGAAATCCAAGATAGCCACACAGAAAAGCTTAGTGGGGAGAACAAAGAAATCAGACAGATGTGTGAACCAAGGCTACTGGACAACTGGTAACGTCAGGCCTAGTAAACCATCAGTGTCAGCCTGCCAGCCGTGTGAGTTAGCCGGCTTGGAAGTGTACACTTAAGCCACCCCAGCTGATGCCATCGAAATAAATGAGCCATACTTGCAAATCACTGACAAAGCAGCAAAATCATGAGCAAATAAATAAAATGGTTATTATTTTAAGCTACTAACTATTTGGTAGGTTTGTCCTACCAAGAACAATGCATAGCAACACATACTTGGAACAGACATACATATCCAAATATAAGGAGGTCCTGGATACAGGTTAGTTTTTCATTATCTGATGAAATTCCAGGCTGTTTTAAAAATAAACACAGTTACCAACTATATGCACTTAAAGAAGTAAAGTGCAAAAATATTTATTTTATAGAGCATAAACATGTATCATATTTAGATATTCTAGAAATGGCCTGATCTGGAGTTACAACATCTAAGATAAATCTACAGCTCTATCACTAATAAGGTTTGAAACATCACCCATCACGGACAATTGCTGGGATCAGATAAAACAATTGATATAAAATTATTTTGTATGTTGTAAACCATTAAACGAATGTAAGGTATTTAGTAGTGGTTCATGGTCCACTTAGTTGCTGACTGATAAATAGGTAAAAAGAAAACACAGATGTGAGTTACAATTTCAGGGACACAATTTATCCCACCATCATTTCTACTATGAAGCTCTCGTAGTATGCTCAGATAGCATACTTTTTATTATAATAAAATATTATTATAGTTTTATTAATTTGTATAGAAACCTATGCTTTTTAATACATTGAACATACAATAAACTTTACACGAAAACACAGTGACAGTAATAATGTAGCTAATTTGAATTTAGAAGTGAATCACAAAAGATAATTGCACTTTGTTTTGTAATTGTTTTTTGGTTTAATAATATGCAACACCAGACAGAAGAAGAGAATAATTAAGCTTGATTGCCCCCAGACCCCTAGCAAGGAATGTCATCTTCATTTTCCTGTTTCCCGCCATCAAAGGCAAAATGGTGACTTGACATCTGATATAGAGTCAGACACACACTTTGCAAATTTGTTTGTTTCTGGGTTATTTTTGGCTTTCTTTCGTCATTTAGTCTAAATTAAGTGTTGGCCTGTGTGGTTACATTTTACTGGAGCTACTAAAATAAGGTTACATAAAGCAGAAAATGGAAATAAAAGCTTACAACAAGCTTCATTCTGCTTCTCTTTCTTTGAAGCTCAGTGGAAAGTATGACAGCATTGCACATTCAAGTCTTTGCATATTATTAAACTAAAAGAAAATTATAAAGAACATGACAAGCTGAAAGGAAAAAGAAGTACAGGCCAGAACAAATTCTAGCTGTTGATTATTTCCCAAAGATATTCCCCTTCACGGTCCATGGTGAAAAGCATCACACATTCCGTCCAAAATCATGTTTACCTAATGTCCAAAACCTGAAAAATTCAAAGTGCGAGTTTCTGTGGGCTTATGCTGAGCTAGATAATCAATTTGTGGCCAATTTTTCTCCTCACCTAATTTCCTGGTTGTTTTGGTATTCATCACATGTGTTTTCTAGTCTTCAGAGTAGATTAAAAGGAATTCAGTGACAAAACACAAATGGAAACATTTGGTCCCATTTAGTGTGAAATTCATTTCAGAAAAACATGGTCACACACACAAAAAAATAGGTGAATAAAGAAAGACACTAAGGGAATCAAAAGGCTGCCACACATTAATTATTTGGGGGAATTCTTCAATCTTAGAATTCCATGGCCGGGACCACTTCTATATAGCATTCCTCTGACAAATTACATGGTTTAAAATGTTTTCGTGGCTGTTCGTTTAGATCTTGGCCTTCAACTTAAAGTGTCTCTGAGAGGATTGAAGGCTAAAATCTATTTTTTCTAATGTAAAAATGAGATTGTAATAGAGGAGAGGTTAAAATGATCTGAATCTGAATTAGAAAAAAAAGAGGCCAATTCATTGCTCAGTCACTAGTATTTTGAAAATGGTTCTGTTATGGAAGTTCTTGCTAACAATTTACCTATGCTATTCTATTTTAATAAAGTCATCTCTGAGTATGTAAACTGCATGAAATTATAAACGCTAAATGCAAAAATAATACAATATGTTTTTAACTCAGAGCAAAAGGTTTTGGATGGTAATGATTAGGTGTGGGTGGTGGTCCTAAATATCTGACTAATGGCATAAGTTCTCCACTTTATTTTATTTGGTTTTGCGTATATGGGCATCAGCATTAAGTCACCGTTTCTCCAACTCTGACCAAGAAAGACACATCTCAAATGACTACATTTAAAACACATACCAATAGCTAAGAGGAGAAAACTTCTACTCTCCAATGCTCCATTTGTAGATCTATAACCCTCACAGATGAGGAGTATAAATCTGACTTTGATCTTCAAAAAGTTGGTCTAGATTTTAGATATATATTTAAGGGTAGTCCAGATCGCTCTCTGATCATATGCTCTTCAGTTACTAAGCGCTGTACGTACAACATTACATGCATTATATTAGCACAGAGAGTGGGTATGAGAACTTGGCAACTAAATAGTCAAAATTCAGATATGTTTATTTAATTTAATTAGACTGTTTAGTTGGAGAAAGAGAGCAGCTTTTGAAGAACAAAACCTACTTTGGATTAACTTTAAAAACTTTTAAAATTTGTAATGTTTTTGTACATGGTTTTCAGTCTTTATTATTATAGCTAAAAAGGCTGTTCTATCTCTAAGATTGTTAAAAAAAAAACAATAACTAAAACAAACAACAAAAAACTACTTTTTCTCCCTAATCCTTTAGCATTTTTATTTTTTATCATTTACATTAGTGTTTTACCTGGAACTTTATATTGAGTTCATTCGTATTTTTTTTAAATTCATTTTTATTGTTAGACTTATTGGGGTGACATCTGAAGTTCATTCGTATTTTAATCAGTTTTTCTAACTCTATAATCAAATGAAAGGCGACTTCCTCAGTGCTTTTGGAAGCGGGCCTGTATCCCATGACTCCTTCTCCTCACACATCTTTTCAGCTCATACCATACTCTGGTCATTGCTGTAGCAACCAGTGGACCTTAACCGCCTGCAACCTGCCTCCACCAAAACACAGCCATGTCAGGCTTTCTGCCCTCGGGCCTTTTCTGTCACATAGTGTAGGAGTCTGGATGACACCATTGGCCACTGTAATACAACCACAAACCCAGAAGTGCAAGTGAGTAGCACCCTTGACCACGGGCGACCCCTGACCAATTTGTGAGACTGGGAACTGTGAAAGAGAGGTATCCTAAGTGACTTCTCAGAGTGTCCCCAGTGGGACCAAGTCCCAGTTACCCACTTGAGTTATCAGCCAAATAACATAACCCTACATTGGCTTTGCCTCCTACCTTGTTCCAGTCTTCCAAGTTCCCTGATCCTGTCCCTTGAGACCATTGCCTACATGCAATAAGCTACCTGGATGCAAGGGTGTGTCTCAGACTCTGATGCTAAAGCAACTGCTATCAGCCTGACGGTCCGCGGCTTTGTAATACCATATTTTAATACCTGGGAGGACAATTGTTGACATGCTCTTTTTCATTTGAAAACTACCCTTGGCTGCTCCCACAGGATTAACTTTTCCAGTTTAACTCTGAAATATTTAGGCAATTTCAAAGTCATATTAATTTTTCAAATTAGAAATAAATGATACATTTCTATCCAATGACACTTTCCTTCAATTACCAGTGGTGTGGAATTGTGTTTTGCTCTTCTCTAAGCCCGAGTGTCCTCTTTTATAAGTTAAGCAAAGTAATTCCTTCTTTACTGGGTTGATATGAATAGTAATTGATACATGCAGCCATTAATCATTATACAGTGGTTGACACCGCAGTACTCCTTAAACATACAATCAGTGGATTGTATATGTATTGGCAAGGATTATAATATATGATAATGAGTCTCCTAATGTATAAAGATAGCATATTATCTCATTAGGGAAAGTACACTTCATAGTCTATAGTAAAATCTAGTATTTTTCTTCCTGTTGGTTCTACATTTTCCCCTAAAATTTTTCTAAGACTTTTTCTATAGTTTACTGGCATGTTTGAATAGATCACTTTAATTTCATTTTCAAACTAATTAAAACTAATAGGTTATGTTTACTAGGCATTTGCATAGGAGGTATGGAACTGAATGCTTTATATTAATATATGCTCTATCAATTATTATTACAATTGTTGAGATGGGAACTATTACTGGATCTACTTTACAAATGAAGAAATAGACACAGAAAAGTTGATTGCATTTCCCCAGCTAGTAAGTGACTGATCCCAAATTTAATTCAAGGCTCATGTTGATTTTTAAGAAAGCAATTCATCACTTTGTATTGTTTTTATAGCTAGCCACCAACAACTTATACTCATTACTTATAATTATTGTTTTGGTTCTTTTGTTTTTTTAGACAATCATATTAATTCCAAGTATTAATAATCTTGCTCCTACCTTTCCAATATTTATCTTACCAATGTTTATTTGAACAAACAGAGCTTTGATATATTAAAAGCAATAAATTTTTTAACTCATAATTTATGTTGTTAACAAAAGTAAAAGACAAGTGCCCTGGGGATAGTGTGCCCTCCACATTTCCAAATCTAAAATATTTTGCTAAATTTGTTTGCCAAATTCAGAACACCCAGGGGGTACTCCATCTTTTTTTAAAAATAGAATACAGCTACCAACCATATAATTGACTCGACCTCATCTTGCAGACATTTTCTGGCCCTTGGCTTGTAAAGGCAAATGCGAAGTTTCTCCAGAGCACATGGCAGGGACAGGTGATTCGAATTCGGGTTAACCACCGTTCCCACCCAGGACACCGCACTTGGCTCACAGTTTTTCTCTCGACCGACGCCTTCCTTAAACCAAAACACAGGCGTCTGGAGTCCAAGTTCTGAGTGAGCAGTTTCATTTTTAAAGGGCACATGACTAAGAGGTGACTTAAATGTTTCAATAAGTACTTCAGCTTCTTTTGCTTCAGATGCATAGATTGGGACTTTGAACTTGAGACCCTGCATAGTGTAGCTCCTTTAAATAAAACCTGATTCTCAAGATCCAACACATATATACAGGCCTAGTCTTAGACAGTCAGCACTTCATTCCCTAGGAGCCAGGGAATATTCCAAGAAGTCTTCAAGATCATTCTATAGTCATTCCATTGAATGGTTTCCCCAGATAATTACATTCGTGTTAATACGAATCTTTCGTGAGCTACCAGAATCTTTGTTATACACTTTCGAAGTATTCTGGCATATTTCCTTAAAGATCTTTCTCAAATGTGTGTGATGAATTGTTTCTACAATATCAAGAAAGATAAATGAGTTTATGTAGAATTTTTGAATTAGAAAAACTTGGTGTTTTTTCACCCTCTAAACTTTGTGAAGAGACACAGGGAAGAATATCATTGTGGAAACCCCTTTCTATTAAAAAATACATATATATTGTCCACTTTGTATTGAACCCCAATGGAGTGACATAAGGGGGCAAGGTTATGACACCTTACCGAGTTGTGTGTACGGTGCTGCCAATGTAAGTACATGGTGGCAAGTTTGCAAACCTAATTGTCAGACTTTGTGTACAACGACAGCTCTGATGGCCTTTCCAGGAAAAGAGTTCCAAAATTGCTTTGAAGGGTGGACTAGGCGCTGGCATTGGTGCATAGCTTCCCAAGGGGAGTACTTTGAAGGTGACCATAATGATATTCAGCAATGAGGTATGTAGCGCTTTTTCTAGGATGAGTTTAGGAACGTGTCTGACCTTACACACATACACATAATTCCTAATATTTACAACAATCCACTAACTTGATTTTTAAAAATCTGCATCTCACAGATGAGGAAATGAAGGCACAGTAAGGTTCACTAATATCAAAATAAAATATATAATATATCATATATATATATAACACATTATATATTTTATTTTTTAAAGTAGTATAGTATAAACTGACATGCTTGTCTTAGTAACCTTAGTAACCTTGGCGTTTCAGGATTTATGAACATGTGTTCATAAAAAAGGGGCATCATTTGTGCTAGATCCTGTATATTATATATATTATATATATAATATATACATATATAGACTTATGGTAAAGGAAAGTGCCATAATACCATAATGGCCTATCATTTATTAGGCTTGTAATAAACACTGTATAAATTTGGCCCATATGTCCACAATCTCCCTATGATAGGAGAATCTGTGACTTGTACACAAACGTGTAAAACAAGAGAGCATTTTCATTACTTATTTTAAAAAGCCACAGTGGAACCACTTAACTCTATTCCAAGACTGGGACCTGTATTTGTTGAAGTAGCAGTAGATTATGTGAGCACGAAATTAAGTAAACTCCTCATACTTTCGCTCTGAAATGCAGTGATGTGAGCTCCCTTTTGAAAAGATAAAGGTTCTCTGAGAGATGGGCCAAGACAGAAGGGTTATTTCAGAAACGTGGTGGGGGCGCCCAGGAGAGGGAGCAGGGACGCTGTGGGAGGAGTTGGAGCGTTCACGTGCACGCGCAGCAGACAGAGGAGGTACACGCAGCCATGCGATTTTATAAGGGAAATGATTTTTCAAAGAAATAAAGTGTAGAACGGGCTAGTCTTGGTTTAAGAAATAACAGAAGGCCCAACTTAACTAGCGTTTCATGAGCTCTTTAAGGGTAGTGACTCAATAAATGACTTGTTTTAAAAACATAGACATCCAATTAACCCGGCTGGTGACACTGACAGTTACAGAGCCCCGAACCTCAGAAGGGGCGTTTCCCACAGGCTTCTGGAATGGGTCCTCGGTCGTCAGCGCGGGGACGTGCGTGTGCTTCCGTGTGGGGCGCATACCCAGCTCCACGCGTGGGCACGCACCTCCGAGCGCTGATGAGAACCCCCGAGGCAAGCGCATGAAGGCGGACCCGCTTGCGCAGAGCAAGCCCACGGGAGGGGGCGAGGGCCCCTGCGTGCGCCCGCCCCCTGCCTCTGCGGTTTCTGCCTCCCCGGGCCCTGCCGCCGGGCCGCCGTTACCTGCGGAAACAGGCCGGCTCCGCTCTGAGCCCCAGGCCGGCTCCCGGCCGGCGTCCCGGTGTAGCCGAGTGGAGCCGCGGGCTGATCCCCTAGTCCCCATACACAGCCTTCCTTTCACCACCTCCCGTGTATACAAAGACTGGCTTATCCCTCCCCCCGACTTTTTTTTTCCCCTTTTGCCTTTGCAATGAAAAGTTCTCCACGCGCAGCCTAATAAAGTTCTCCGCCTGCCCCACCCCCATCCCCAAAACCCCTGCCAAAGAAAGAGAGGGAGCCTTAAACCTGGAACTCATTTAGCTAAGGGGACTTTAGTTAACAAGAAAGTTACCCATCATGAACTGCAGGTAACACCTCCCGTGATCCTAAATCCATTACCTGGAGACTTAGCCCAGGCTGAGTCTGATTTTATGAACTGTGAGGTTGCAATGTTGAAAGTCTGCAAATTGGACATAAATTGGACGCAAAAGACTGGGGGAGCCGAGCGATTTTCTTACTAATGGTGTAGCCGGCTTTGGCTCTTAGGAGAGATCCCTGCAACTGCGAGCAGAAACTAGGATGAGTGCCTGTCTGTACCTCTCTCAGTCCCGGGTTGCCCCCCACAAAAAGGCTGCACTCTGACGCCAGCAGCTCTACCTAGAACAGCCTGGTGCATTACGGCGTGAGCTGCTCTGAGCACAGTGGAAACGCTGCCCAGGGAGCGCATGCGCACACAAGCACGCATGCCCTGCTGAGAGCGTGAATGGGAAAGGAATGTTTTCCTACCCTTTGCCCCTTACTATCAACAATGTCCTATAATGTTTTTGGTTGGGCTCACTTTTCCTCTGGCCCCCTTGGCATTCTAGAGATGACACCTGACGTCATCAATAATGCAGTCATTCGTTTCTGGGGTTTAAAGAACACAGACTACCTTTATACGAGTGACATCTTCTCCCAGTGAATTAAGCATTTCTTGACATTTACTTTGTTCATTTATTTATTCTTTATTTTTACTTCGTGACAGGATCCTAGGATGATCAAAATCTGGGAAGGCACACATATGTCATGACCGAAGTGTAGGGCCAGGGATAACAAATTCTATAATAGGGATGGAATAGGAAAACAGCAGAAGGAAGATTAAAGGCGACTGGGTCTACCGAAAAGGACATGTGAAAATGTGGGCTTTGCAATGGCACCGTGACTGACCAAGTGCATAGTGGTGTTGTTCTGGGGTGGAGACAAGAGGGAGGTACCCGGGCAGAAGGAAGGATTCCAGAGAAAACAGCAGAATGAACCGTTCACGGAATGGCCATTGGGGTGGTGTGGGCGCAGTCTGGTCTCTAGAGCAGAGGAGCCATAGACACAAGTGTCAAAGGGGCAGCACCGTTCCTGGCACCGTTCCCAACTCCAAGCCCCAGGCCGAATGGTTTGGGCTCCATTTCACACATAACTGTGAATTTCTGGAATAGTTGGAACATGGACTTGTGTGTAAAGTTCTGCTCAAATCAATACTAACAGGGGATACTATGCAAAATAAAAGAACTCGATCAAGTATTTAAAAAAAAACAAATGTAAAAACAGTTTCGTGAGTTGTATATAATATACTATTATTAAAATTCAAAAACAAAAATCAAAGTTTTAATGGTTGTTTATGGATTCACATAAATCGACTCCCTGATGGACATTACCTCGAGGAAGCAGACGGGCCAAGAGCTACATCTACAATGTCTTTGTTTCTCTTAACTAGAAAACAATTGGAATCCCAGAGACGTGGCAAAATGTGAACATCTTCCATCTGAGTCGTAACACCGGTATGTAAATGTTCGCCAGTTTCTGATTTGCCACGGGACTTAAATATTGTACCAAGTGCAAACCCCCGTCTCTTTCCCTCCACGCACTCACTCAATGCTTCAGCTCCATCTAGCTAAAGATTCTTCAAGCGTTTCTCAGAGTCTTGGGGAGCATGTGTAGAGTATACACATTTTGAGGTGCAGCTTCCCTGCAATAAATACTGCAATGGTATTTTCTCTAGTTCTTCAAATCTTTTTTTTTTCTTCAAATCTTAAAATCAAGGTATTGAAAAATTAAGTCTTCGTATAAATGTCTCACTAGTTTTCCTAACTCTTCCTAACCTACAGTTTTGGCCCCTAAAACAAAACTGTCAGGAAGATAAGAGAGGGATGAGAAAGGGGGAAGAAACAGTTAGACAATTAGTTTTGTAAACATTCACAGAGTATTGCCTTTAAACATGACTTTACTTATTTAATGCACTTATTTCTTTACCCAAAACTGTGCCTTATAAAACCAGCTGAGCCAAAGCAAGCAAACAAGCAAAACAGCTGTGGAATGTGTTTGGGGTCACTGACCAGGCCATCTTCCCTTATCATTTATTAAAATTTTCAGATGTAAAACCAAAATGCCAACAGAGCTCATGGATGGAGACTTGGTCTTAAATAGTTATCGGCGTGGTATAAAGGAGAATAAAGCAAGATAAGAAATAACCAGCATTTCAATACTATTAATACCTTGTGGTACATAAATAGCTTCATTTGATTAATTCCTATTATTATAAATGCTAATGTTTTAGGTGAACACTGTTTTTTTTTTTCTTCCAATATTGTCTATGGACGTGTTAGGTTCCTATAGCTTTGGATTTTCACAGAATTTGCCTGCAAATTTTGGTAGCCAGAGTATAAGGAGAGGAAACATAAATCAGAATCCAGCACAGTATATAATTATAATAGAAATACTCCGCCTGTTGTTAAGTGAGGGGTAAAAGCTCAGTCTTGGCTAGATGGGGCAGCAAGAACAAACTTTTATCCAGAGTATAACTTTTCAGAGGTAAGGATGAACTGGATGACAGCATGTGGCTGGTTCCAGTATTAGACATAGTTATAAGGACAACACAAGCCACATAACTCTAGGCTCTAACTCAGCTAACTGCTATTGAAAGAAGGCCTTTTCTAATGTTTTCAATTACTGTCATGACTACCGCTACGAATACAACAAAACAGCATTCCAAACTGCCCCCATGTCTTATGCTGCCACAATATCATCTTAGGGAGGCCCCAGGACTCTTTTTTTTTTTTTTTGGTTCCCTGAGTGGGATCGAACCCAGGCCATCGTGGTGAGAGTGCTGAAGCCTGGCCACTACACCACCAGGGAACCCCCTGCCCAGGATTTGAATAAGCCCTGTTTTCTTTTTAAACTTGAGGAAAATGGAAGCATTTCATCCAGCCACGAGACTAGCCCCCATTTGCTTGTCCCTTTAATTCTGACATGCCCACCTCCGTCAGCAGAGGTGAATCCCTACTGACCTCTTCACTGTAAGGGATGAGAAACCAACATGGAGAATGTCACGCGTTTGAATTCTCTTTCCGTCCCAGGGGCAGTTGGAAGCCAAAGCATAACCAGGGTCATGTGACCGCACAGTTCATTTATAACTTTATCAGAAGTACATTCCGCTCACTTCCCTCCTCTCCCCCTCGCATGATGAAACAGTGGTCCTTTCTTACGTAAGCCAATGTTAGGGAATTAGATGTGGGAGGGTCCACATGATAAATAATTTAATCGGGCTTAGTACAAACAGGATAATTGTCTAAGCAACTTCCAGCTAAACTAACGATACAAGTGACACGGAGCTGTCTGCTGCAGGGTGTACGCTGGGTGGCGGTAGTGGCACCAGGGAGGCATTTCCCTCTGCTGGTGTATTTATTATATTACTGGCCTGTCCACTGCAGGAGAAACCCAAGGGCGTAATCAGGAGTGGCGAAGTGTGCTTGTGTGGAAGGTAGTCTTTTTGTCTGTCGATCCAGTTTTCTTTCTGCATCTTAAGAGAATATGTGAATACAGAAAAAAGCTACTGATTGGTAGTTATGTTGCTTGTATTGCATTATAGGATACTGACGTATACGTATGTGGATTTTTCATGACTCTCAAAACACTGGGGTCCCACTTTCATGATCACAGTGTATATCAGATTGAGCTGTTATTGGGCTTTTTTTGTTACAAGCTGTACTTCTGGCTGAGTTCAGAGAACTGAAAAAGTAAAACATGAACATATGTAAAAAAATAATAATAAAGCTAATTTCTGGACTCCATCCTTCCCCACCCATGTATTTTGATTACTGTAGATGATATGAAGCTGTTATGTAATTTTTACAGGTGTTGAATAGAAATATGAAATTTATAATACATTGGGAGAGCATGGTGATGACAAGGCACTCAATGACCTCATGTGAGTGCACACAACACTACAAATGAAGTAAAGTTTTCTCTGAGATTAGACAGTTTCACAGGCAGGAGTTGTTATATTCACTGAAAGGCCCACTTTGGGGGCGGCTGCCCATCATGCATTGCATCTTACTCAGACAGGTGGTCTAGCAGGCAATCGGAACTTTATGTAGAGTTACAACAGAAAGGGAGGCTCATCGGAAGATCTCTAAGAGCACAGTCCTAAAGACGGAATTCATTAGGAAGGAAAACGTCAGTCACAGAGGCTGCCAGAGCACAAAGTCGTGGAAGTCTAGTCTAATATTCTGATGGCCACTGAGCTTTGGAACACTGTCTGTCAGATGTCTGAGATGACATAAGCTCAAACTCTCAAATCCAAGATAAGTCATTCTAATTTCTCTTCATGAATTTCTACTGTCCAACCTGATTCTCGTTTCTACAGTGTCACTAAATGCTACAACTACTCCCAATAGAGCACTCATAATTTTTTTCTGATTAAAAAGTAATTGCATGGATTAAATATAACTTTGGGAAAAACTGCCTAAACTAGTATTTCAAATTTCAATGCTAATAGTGGTTGGAAACATGCATATGTAAATGATTCTCATAGTGACCCACACATACTATCTAGTCCTTAAAAATAGGTCATACCCTAAATTTGTTTCAAAATTGGTTTGTTTCAAATCAATTCTGTTATGAGCATTACCCCATCATAGAAAGATTTTTCTATAACATGGATTTTAAGATGAATATCACTTAATTTAGTTAACCCATTATGCATTTTTGATATTTCAAATTTTGGTTAGCTTTTCCGAACCTACCTGTTCATATTAGTCCCTGGAAATACATAGTCTGGAAGGTGCATTACAGAATCAAGTGGGTAGCTATAAGACCCTCGAGGAATTCCACAAAATGCCTTCTAGAAATATGTTGCTCATTTTGCTCACACAATGGGGTGCCCCTCTTTATAACATGGTGGTGTTGATTTTTCTTTAAAGCCACATGGACAATTTAAGGGATAAAACTTACAAAGCATTTCTCTCTGAGAAGAAATATACACCCCTCCCCAGTTTTCTTCTGGCTGGTCCTTACTTGATCTGTGGGAAGGGCACCACGGTATACAACTCCTCCAGGGCAGGCCTGTGGTTGTCCTCACAGGCCCTCCTTTTGCCAATTTCTAAAACAGAGAACGAAGCTTAACCATTTTTATTGCCACCGCAGCAGGACAGGGATGGATGGACACAGAGTAACTTGGTGTAAAGAATCAGAACAAGGAGAACATTACAGTTATAGAAGGAACACGTGACAAACATGAGGGACAGTCTTCTGAAAAAGTTTTGGAGAATCCTGGACACAAGACAAGATATCATCTAGAATATCTCCATGTCTGGGAGTTGACTGACAGTTGGGATTTGGGGACTTGAGGGGAACTTCTTGTTCTAGGAAAGAATAATGAACTCGTCTCTGTTGACAACTGGCCGTTTTTCTTATGATAAATTGTGAATTGCTAATTTTTTTTTGCCACATTCAGACTAAATGGCATAATTTGCAAGTAGAAAATTAAAATAATAATGATAGTGGTGATAAAACTGTCAAAGCGGGACTTCTGGTTATCTTAGATAATGAAAATTGAAAGCTTTGTACTAAAGATCACTTCAAATAAACATGGACTATACAAGAGTTGTAGGCACCCTTAGTCAGGTCATCAGGGCCCTTGGCGCAGATGCGAACGTACAACATGCAGGAACATGTCGGCCTCGGGAGGTGGACAGACCTGGATTTAAACCCCCGCTGTGTGAGACATCATGCGTTTCTCAGCCTCTCTGAGCTTGTTTCCTCATGTATTAAATGTGTATAAGTTTGCGTTAGTATTATCCTTTTTTGTTTTAATTTATAAGGATTCAGGGAGATAAAGTATAAAATGAGCTGAGCGTGGAATAAAATATTTAATAAATGGTAATTATTATTAGAATTAAGTGTAAAATTGTATAGAAATACTAAATATGAATGGATTATTTGAGTTTCTTCATAACTTCCTCATCTATTGGCAAATCCCAAGTTTTAAAAGTATGTCTGGAGTCATCATGCAGCCCACTAAATAATTAATTCATTCAGTTTGATCCAAATCTCCAATGATTATTAGAGATAAACTGTACTGGGCTGGCTCTAGGGTCATAGAGATAAATAACTCATGATTTTCCTTGGTGAGGCATTCTTTACTAAAAGAACCAATAGTTAGGGTACATCCAATCATTGACCAAATATAGGGAAAAGTTCTCATCTCCACTCATTCCTATACCCTCTTGAGTTAGTTAATAATCAATTACTCTCTCCTAGTCTCCTGCTTTCAAGACTAAATACATCAAATTATTTGTCTTTCCTCACATGTAAACTACTCAATTTCTTTCCTTATTTTCCCAGACATTGCCAGCATTGCTATGACTTCTGTTTTGAAGACTAGTATGTACAAGGTTCACAACCCACTCCTTAAATAAGAATTATGAAGGAATTCTTAATGATCTGGGAATGAATTATTGGAATTAAAGATTATCCACAAACATTTCACTTTTAGATTTGTGTTGACATTTTCATCGATTTAGGTAATTATGCACTTTGTGGAAACAAATGGGGAGATTTACTGAAAGTTACACTAGCAAGTGGATAAAATTGCAAAAGCCAAAGCATCTCTCGGTCTCGGGAAAGTGTAAAGAAGCAAGATTTGCCAAAGACTTCTTTGCTTCTGGTTGGTGGTCTGGAACAATCCATCTCAGAGTCTCATAAGTACTTCCTGCTACAGAACAAGGAGAAAACAGCTGGGCACAAAGGCAAAGTGAGAAAGCGATTTTTCCTCATTAAGCTTCATTAGATGAATCATTAGGTTGTTTTAAGAACTGAAAAACTCTACATATTATGTCGCTGCCCTCACAATTTAAAATAAAACTCTCTAAAGAGACAATTTGAGGATAATTCCCACTCAAGCGTTAACTGTGGCATCTTTGTCCTTGTCACTACCTAGTAGGGCTGATGACTGACGGTTGACTGTGTGAAACGTAAAGTGGGACCTGGTTCAAGACTGTCACACCCCTTAGAATGTGCTTGAGCAGGTACAGAATGCAAGGCACAGAGACAAAGACAACGCGCCGTCTCTCCTCTCCAATCCGTGACGGACGGTACCTTGAATAGAGGAGACTTAACACTTCAATTCTCTTCTCGTGGGAGGGATCGAGGTGGGTGGACTCCTTGCCCCTCCAATCCTAGCTCAATTCTCTGAACCTTATTTGCCGACTAATTTATTTTGTAGATGTCTGAATCCAGCTTGTTTACTCTTTGCCGTGTTTCTTTAGGAGAGATTGAACACAGAAAGGCAAAGAAAAGAAAAAAAAATACACATTTGGGTGAGCAGCAGAATGAACACACACTGGATCCTTTGATAGGTGGGAGCACGGGTTTTCTCAGAGCCAAGTCCCCTAAAATTTTGAAAAGAAGAAGAGAAAACCCTAAGGCATTTCCGTTTAACTTCTGGTAGCATGTTAATTTTTAGTCTATAATTAATTTAGGACCATTAACATTATATGGAGAGAAAAATAACAAAATGACCCTACAGCATCTCAATTTTCTTATGGAAACACAGCCAAAATAAATGCCGTCCCTTGATACTGTACCATGAAATACATTTCTAAGAAACCCCTGGCGCCTTTCCCCTGACTTTCCAACACTGTCTGCTAAAGAAACTTGTCAATGAAACCACACAGGTACCACCTCAGAAAAAAACCAAAAAATCCCAAAAAACTCCATCGCCCCAGAGAGCTGCTTCCATCCAGCTAGCTGTAGGTATTCACACTTTTCATGTGATCCAAGAGATGTCTGGGATAGCACCCACAGCATAGGGGTTTCTGCATATTTTAGGCATATTTTTCAAATGAGACCACATCTTAATCTCTCTCTCTCTCTCTCTCTCTCTCTCTATATATATATATATATATATATAGATAGATAGATAGATATAGATATATATATATATACACACATATATGGATATGTGCGTGCGTGCGTGTGTGTGTGTGTGTGTGTGTGTGTGTGTATATATATATATTTCTCTTTGTCTTTCTCTCTGTGTCTCTCTCAGTTACATCAGTGTCTCTTGCACAACTCAGAAAACAGACATTCCTATAATCCAAGACTTATCCATATTTTCAGATCTAAAGAGTAATTATTAACATCTTAGTGCTGTTTATGATATCATTTACATAAATTACTTAACAGCATGTGTGTCTATAGTTATTTATTTTGTATGCTTACTTTGGTCAGTCAAGGGGAAAAAGAAAACAGAACAAAAGTCACATTCAAGTAATTATATTTTAAATTTATCAATCATGTATCATTTTCATAACAATGAATCACAAGAGGAATAGCACTGACAACACTATTTTATGATTTCATTTTCTGTATGGTCAGTACAACCTGAGGCCCCTCCCCTGGGCCCTGAGCTTCCGGTCTCCATGTTCCATAATGGTTTATGTGCATCATCGAGGTGTAATACATGGATGGGAAACCACCTGAGACCCAGTTCCTGTATTCCCGCCTTGGAGCATTTTCTGGTCCTCTGTCCAAAGGTGGGGTTGAGCAGATGCCTCTGTGGGTGGGGGAACACTGAATACAGGAGAAGGACCTGGCCAGGGGACCTTTGGCACCCAGGTCACTGCCTGTCATCTGTGTCTATTACCATTCCTGACAACTTTGATGCCCACACAGATGGATCATCCAACAGTTTATCTCTTCTTTCACTTCTTTAGATTCCACGGTGTTGCTTCACTCTTTTAACGCTCGTGGTCGTCCACATACATGGCGTACCCACAACTTGGTTGTCACCAGTAACCATGTCAATCCTAAAATCTTAACTTCAAACACAGCTGACTTTGACTGTGGATTGACTGTTAACTGTCCAGTTCCCTGACCCTGGTTCTCCCTCTCCAGCACTGGCTGATTCACCAATCCCTCGCATCCCTCCAGGGCATTATGTTCACGTGAGCCTTCGAAGTCTCTCTGCCTCCAAGTCTGGCTTTCTCTTAGCCAATCCAAACCCCCTGCTCTGGTACTAAAGCCCTGGCATCCATTCTTAAATATGCCCAGTGATCCCTCACCCTGGTTAACCTGACCACCCTCTCATCACTTCCTGAAGAACCACAAGTGACAAATTCATGATCACAAATCAGCCCCAGCCTAGAAATATGCTATTTTAGCATTTTATATCATTTTTTTTTCTTGTTAGAGATGACATTTCTCCACTGCCTCTCTCCCGAAACCTTCAACACCTTCATTTCTCATTCCTGGATGAAGACTTGATTCATATTTCCTAAAGAAAATTGGTCCCACCCAGTACGAGTTACCTTATCTCACCACAACCACATCTCCCAGTCTGCCTGGCTCTGCACCACGTGTGGCTCCTCTTCCTTTAAAATACATGCACTTTCCCTGCTCTTACTTAAGGCCATTTACGTGCTCTGGGTCTATTGGCCTACACCCCCTTGGGATTAACTCCTAGAGTCCCTCCACCCCCTTCTCTCCGGCTTCCCATGCTTCACCCACTTCTATCATTCTAACAGTTCATTCCCATTGGCTCTCACCTATCACTGAATATTAATGGGAATTCCCAAGACCCCACATCCACCATAGAGATGGAGTCGCTATTCCATCTTTCCACTCTCTTCGTTAGCAGCAGTCATCAGAAGGCTCATGTCGTTTGTGTTGCTACTTCCTCAGCTACAGTTCTGTCCTTAGCTCATTCCAATTGAACTCCCACCCCCATTACTCCATAGATCATTCTCAGATTCTTGACTAACAACACTGATCTTTTCAAAGATGCTCCGTTCGTGGTGTTGGTTTTAAATCACATTTAGCATCAGTTGAGTCCCTCCTTAAAGCATTTTTTATTTAGATTTTTATTTCTAACATGAACATGCATCTGGTTTTATGTCCTACCTTATTTTGTCACTCTTACTTCTTCTCTTTTACTCTTTCTCCCTCGTGGACCTCGTGGACCATTCAAATGCTCTAGAATGTCAGCTGCCCTCAACCATCCTCTCTTTTTCAAGTTTAGCTCATTATCAGGAGATTTAACAGATTCTCATGGTTTTAAACACTATCTGTGCCCCAAAGAGTCTCCAGTTTCCATCTCCAGACCCGGCTGTCTCCTGAGCTCAGGCATCATACACCACACTGCCGAAATGAGACCTCTGTTAAGATACTGAATTGCCACCTCAATAAAATGCGGCCAAACCCCCAAAGTACTGACTTCCCCTCATGGACTCATTTCAAGGTTTTAGACATTTCAGCAAACACTGTTACCACTAATGTGTCATTGAGAAATAGTATCTAAAAATGTCCCCTGATCCTGCTTTCTTCTTTATGCAAATCATCTTCTCCATGAGTAAATCATGTCAGCTCTGCTTGCAAAATATTTTATAAATTCAAATACTTCTTACTGTCCAGGTCAAAGGCATCTCTTGCTTGAGTCATTCTGATCGCTTTCTCACTGGTCCCTCCACCTCTCGTCTTACCCTCCCACCCAATGCTGCCTGCTTCACCACTCTCTCCACATAGTGCACTCCCCGGTGTAGATGACACGTTTCTATCTGACCTTAAACTTGCCTTCCTTTTCATCTCGCCAATGGCCATTATTCTCATGCTCCTTTGGCATATGCCATGGTGCTTCCCTTCTGTGTCTTGTCTGCCATGCTTATAAGTATCTCATGGCTGCCGTGTGCTGTTCTTCTGCTTAGGGCACTGTTCACGCTGAACTGTCCTTGGCTGCTTGCTTTTCATCACTGAGGTCTCAAATCTTAGGTTAACCTCCTTAGGATGCCTGTCCTGACCACCTCGGCAAAACGAACACTCGATCTCAATCTCATCCTGTTGTTGTTTTCTGTATGGTGCTTATCAACAGCTGGAAATAACTTAGTCGTTTTGTGATCATTTTTAGTATCTCTTCTTAAATCCAACTAGAATGCAAGCTGCTAGAATGCTTTGTTCACCACTGTATTCCAAAAACCTAATAAGTGAATTGCTATTTTGAGTTTTTTAAAAAACTCATTCTATTAGTTCACTGGACTAACTACACCCACCTCTATGAGATAAAAATTGCTAAGCTCCTTAGCAAATTACAGCAAACTTTAACGCACTCTCATCAGCTCATTATAGACAAACAGTGAATAACAAAGCAACCCACGCCTTGGGCCATGTCTCATAGATGAATACAGGACATTGCTACATTACAGAGTGGAGTGTGCCAAGGCAGATACAGGGACAGTTTGGTCAAGCCAACCCAGGTACCTGGATTGCATTCACTGTGCACAGTAAAGGAAGGAAATCCAGGTACCCTGGTTGGACTCGATGATAGTGCATGTCAATAGACATACGCCTCTGGGGTCTCTGGAAAGCCACTGTGTCATATGAAAGACTCCTCTGTGTCTCCTTTCTTGAGTGTCAATCTTTAATTTAGAAGAAAAGAAAATTCCAGGTCTCTCATTTGGCTGTATTAAAATTTATGGGACAGGCTGGTTTCTAGGCTGCTGCCCCTGCCGGGCACCGTGCTGATGATGTATGACTGTGACATGTCACCAGTGTAGCCAGGCTCTGATGATCCATTGCAGCAACAAGTCATTTGTCATACATCACTGCCTCAGCAGCTGCCCCCATCCCGGCCTCTCCTGTACGGGCCAGCAGGGCGTCCTGGCTAAAAACAAGCTCCGTGTTCCTACCGCCCTCCCATGAGCCCCGCAGTCACCACGCATTTCTTACGTTAGTGGGAGAGAAGAAAAATAGCTCTCAGTGGCTAACTCTATTAAGTGTCTCAGGACTTCTAGAGGTAAGGGGTTCATATATTCTGATGCCACAAGCTACTAGCAAATGATGATTTGGTTACTGGAAGGTGCTTTCATGCTTTCTGAAGGCATGCTATGACAAAAGCACTAGGGAATAGTGATGTAGTTTTCATTGCTCAATAACCATTCCTATAAGGTTACATGTACTAATTTAATCCTCTAACAGGCGCATAAGGGAGGGGAGGCAGTACTATTCTCACCTGTTTCATAGGTGAGAGGAATGTGATCAGTTTGCTCACTGTTACCAGCTAAGTAAGTAGGAGACACAGGATATAGACCAAGGCAGCCTAGATCCGAAACTTTTTCTCTCAACACTACGTCATTGTACATATACTCTCATCTGCCGTCCTAATGGTTCTTCACATAGGCTTGTATTGAACCTGCTTTCCAGGAAAAAACAAACACACAGACACGGTGCAGGTATTTTAGGCAGTTTTTATAATTTACTTTTTACTACTACTAATTATTATTGATGGTGACAATATATAACAATTGCCTGTTAGATTACAGGGTATGTACTAGGTGTTTTGTTTATACTATTTAGGTCCCCCAGCCTTGCAAGATATTGTCCCATTTTCTTGAAGAGATTAAAAAGTTACCTAAGATTGTTTTTCACGAAGACACTTGAAAGAGGAATACATTGAAAAAAAAAAAATGAATGGATGACTGAAAATAATTTCTATGGAATAGTTGAAATGTCATTTTTATATGTTTTAAATAAATCAACTTAGTCGCAATCTAGTCAAGTGTCATTAAAACAAAATTTATATAGTATATCTGCTTTTTTGTTCCAACTGAAAATTAAGGTTTTATGGGGAGAAATTTTTTTCACAGGTTCATATTGTTTACAATCCTTAGCATCCAATAAAACAGATGGATCCATGAAAATAATTGATAACTTGGACTTTATTAATAACGTGACACAATGTTATGAGAATAAAGATAAACCACAGACATATTTGTAAAACACATATCTGATAAAGAACATATATTGAAAATATACAAAGAACTCTTAAATTCAACCATAAGAAAATAAACAGCCCTATTTTAAAAATGGCCAAAGAACTGAACAGATACCTCACCAAAGATATAGAACTGTGGAAAATAGCTATGTGAACATGTATTCAGCATCTTGTCATTAGGGAAATGAAAATGAAAATAACAATGAGATACCACTACACACATATTAGAGTAGCAGAAATTAAAACAAAAACAAAACGAACACCCCCACCCCGCAAAAAAATTGCTGGTAAGGATAAGAAAGAATAATAGAAGCTCTCTTTTATAGCTGATGGGATATAAAATGGAACAGTCACTTTGCTAGACAATGTGAGAGTTCCTTATGAAATTAAACAGTCTTAAAAAACAGTCCTTCAATCCTACTCCCAGGTCATCACTCCCGGGTCATTGAAGCGTGTGTCCACACAAAACAAGCACGTGCGTGTTTACAGCAGACGTCTTCGTGACGGTAAGAGAGTGGAAGCAACCCTTCATAAGTGTACGGATAAATGGTGGTACATCCGTAAAAGGGAGCCCTGTTCAGTAATGGAAATGGCAGCTATGAAGCTACACAAAGACAGAGTTGGCTTTAGATGCATATTGCTATGTGAAAAAAGCCAAGCTGTAAAGCCTTCACACTGTATGTTTCCCTCTATATGACATTCTGGAAATGACAAAACTAGAAAGACCATAGACCAGCAAGCTGCCTGGGGCTGGGTATGGGCGGTGAAGCACAGAGGACTTCTCGGGGCAGTGAAACTCTGTACAGTACTACAATAAAGGAT
The DNA here is from genome assembly GCA_004026885.1 of Lyroderma lyra. NCBI lineage: Eukaryota > Metazoa > Chordata > Mammalia > Chiroptera > Megadermatidae > Lyroderma > Lyroderma lyra. The sequence continues at coordinate 29,152 of PVJL010001129.1, read as the reverse complement.
TCATGACACCAGGCATCTGTCAAAACCCATAGAACTTTCCAGCACAAAGAAGGGTCCTTAACAAATCATTCAGGAGACTGGGGATTTTAGGATGTAGCCAAGCTGTACTATACATAAATCTATGAAGCAACCCTGCTCAGTGACATAGGAGGAAAAAGTACTGCTCTAAGTAACTTAAGAAATGTGTTAAATCTGATAATGGCAACAAGGACTGTTCTTAAACACCGCACACTGGTCGATAGCACTGGATAATATGACCACGTATAAAAGAAATGTCCACGAGTGCATACTGATATAAATCAATTGCTACATAAATAAGTGCAGACTAGCCAATCTTGCATATAGAAGAATTCCAAATAATTTACATAGTTATTCTGCCCTCAAGGAAGTGGGGAGTAACCATCACTCCTTGCATGTGGGCTAGCCATGCTGACTTCCTCCCGGAGAGTGAAGAATGAAGGAGGAAAAAAGGAGTAACTTTACCGCGAAGAAACCTGGCAAACACCACCTCACCTGAAAGATCAAGGTTAATATCAACAGTGATACATTATGCTGACATAACGTACCTACCACTACACTTAAGATGATGGGATGCACTTTACTTCCCTGGACTCTGCCCAAGTCTAAGCCTAGTCTAAGCCTAGTCTAAACACACACACACACACACACACACACCACCACCACCACCACCACCACCACCACCATCACCACCATCACCACCACCATCACCACCACCACCACCACCACCACCAAACAAAAACTTCAGAGAAATACCAGTTGAGGAACATTCTACAGAATGCTGACTGGTATGACCCCAAACTACTAAGGTAATCAAACACATGGGAAGTGTGAGTCATTGCCATAGCCAAGAGGGGTCAAAGCAGATACGACAAGTGAATGCACGCAGCATGGTTTAATGGGGGGAATCATGGAACAACAGGGACATTAGTCCAAAGGGAAGAAATATGAATGAACTATGGACTTTCATGAATAATGATCTATGGATACTGGTTCATTAATTGTGGCAAACACATAATGCTAATGGATGGTGTTAATAAGAAGGGTGAACAGTGTGGAATACATGGGAACTCCGTGCTATCTTTACAATTTCTTTTGTAAATTTAAACATATTCTTAATTGAAAGGTTATTAAAAAATGGATTAGCACGTCTCAAATTTATTGCCAATAAAACTGTTAACAAGTTACTTCACGAAATACAAGACACACAAAAAAGAAGCCCTTGGGTACTTGGTTTGACACATATTTTGAAAGAACTTTTTAGCTTGAAAAATTTTTGTCGAAGAAACACTTGAAACAAAACCCCAGCATTTTTAAAAAGGTCAGAATAAGTAAAATAAAGTCAAGTCAGCCTGTTTAATCTACTATGGAATTTGGAGGAAAAGGACTTTCTCTAAACAGCAGAGAAAACTTTTCCTAGTCTCCTAGTAAAAAGTAAAATTATGAAATTCACTGGTGACTGAGTAATGTGAATTAATTACTACCGGATCTGATATCCAGTTTTGTATGGATAAATCAGTACCCTTAAGAGGAATTATTTTAAAGACAGTATCAGAAGCTGAGATTTTTACTTAACTTATTAAAATGAATCATGATTAATGACCAACTCGACAAATTCTCTTTGGAATCTCCTGAAATCCTCTGCTTCTCTTTGCATGCTCCGTGTGTTCAGTTAGGAACTTCGGTGCGTTTGACTCTTCAGGGAGAAGGTTAGAATGTTACGTCAGGACAATAGGAGCACCCCTATTTTAACATGCTTCCAATATTTTGCAAGTGCTGCCGGTGACAGGTTCCACAGCCTTCTATTTGTTATGCTGCTTGGCCCAGGGCATGCTCAGTTGCTTACCGACTTTCCCAGTGAACCATGTCACCCCAGGAAGATCAGCTCTGCATTGGAAAACTGTTTACACGGCTGAGGGCCTTGTCTTAAACGATACCCACGGCTGGTTTCAACTTGTTTGCATGGCCCTGTCCATTGGAAAAGGGACACCTTCACCCTCGATGTCCTCAAGCAGACCTTTTCTGCGGGGAAGGCTAGCAAACTCTTACTATCTATGCTACCCTGAGCCGCCAAAGCCGGACATTCCTCCTGAAGCCTCCCCCCAGCCAGGGCTCTAATTCCAGGCCCAGTACTGAGGCGGGCAATCAATAAACCGGCCCTCCATCTGCCCGTGACGGAGGAAACCCCAGGCTGACACCAGCCAGTCTGGGATCAGCTGTTTCCCCGCCTTTGATCTCCTCGGTGAGGACTGTCTCAACACCCTGGGTGTCTGCTTCGGTGAAGATACAGGCTGCCTCCTGCTGATAGCTCCTCCAAGGCCCATTGTGGACACCGTATCTGAGGAGGAGATCACCTGTCAAAGTGACTGGTTACAACCCCTCCTTGACAGCGGGAAGCCTTTTTGATGCGGGGAAGATGATAATGAGAGTCTAATTGAGTGATTAACTACCTCCCCTGACTTGGAGGTTTTAATGACACCTCAACACGAAGTTCTGCCTGTCCCAGCAGGTCCCCAGTTTGTAACTGTATGGCCATGATATTTGCAATTATAAGCCTTTCCTTTAACCAGCAGGCATTTAACAAATGGACTTGGTTCATCACAGCTCGATGGCCCTCACCTCTGATTTAAGTTGTGAGAAACATGTATAAACTCCACCACACGATGGAATTAACATAGGCCATATATAAGAGGGAAACTGAGTTTCAGAAGATTTGGGCAAACTCGTCAACGGAAGCTTCAATAGAGTAAATTCAGTGTAATGAAAAGAGCTGGTTTTTAAGGGTCGCCATGCCTCTGATCCCTGTAAGCAGTGAGAGTCTGCCGAGATATACTGTCTTTAATTAACTGGGGCTGAAGAGCCTATTAATGCAGCATTAAAAGGAACCTGTCTCAGCGGGTTCGCACAGCGGGAAAGGTATCCAGGGCTTTCAATTTACAAGGTCTTATTACAAAAGCGCCCTGCTGTTCTGGTCCACGTCCTTTCTGCCTGGGAGCGATTTAATGATCTGCTTTAGAGCCCAGAAATGGTCACCGAGAAAATGTGCAGTGTTATATGTTAGTGATCAAATGCCCAACGGAATTTACACTGGTAACCAGACACTTCCTTTTCATATCAAAGTAGAACAGGCACAATGGCATCAATACATTTGATTAAAAAATACACTAATTGAACAAACTGGTAGTCCTCTGTGATCATCTGTGGACAATACGAGGCTGGTATTGAGCAGGATGTCCACACAAATGGTACACATGATGAGGGCAATGAAAAAAAAAAAAAGGAATGGAAGAGAAGAAAAAGGAGAAAAGAAAAATTAAGAATAAAAACATGACTTTTGACTTGAAAGTCTCTTAATAATTTGTTCTTCATTTATTCATTAGTCTTTAAGGATATTTATAATTATCACCATGTCCCAGGGCTTCCAACTGCTTATATTGTGGAAACAAAACAGCTGACCATGTAGCACTGTAGAGCAAGTGATAAATTCACTCATTTTTCTTTTCCTTCCTTTATTCATTTAGGAAACTGTTGGTAAGTGGCTATCATTTGACAGGCATTATTGTACTCTATTGATAAGATGTGAATGACTTTATTTCCTAGCCCTAAGAGGCAAAAGGTCTAAAGAAGTCATCGATGAATGAACAAATAAATGAATATTTACTGACATATTCCTAAGTCGATCAATGTGGTTCTCACAGAAAGCACATTAAAAAAAAAATACTTTCGGTGCTATATGATAAAAAATATAGTGGAAATTTATACACGGTGGTAAGGAACCGTGGACGAGGGGATTAGTAACTCCCTAACTGAAGAAAACACAGAGCATGTGAGCTTTCAACTGAATGTGCTGAGTTTTGGACGTCATTAGAGATGGGAGAATTCTGAATCTGGGATGAGCCTTGGACATCAGTTCTCGTAAAATACGGATTCTAAAATGCATGAAGCTTCCATTTCACAGATCTGGAAAGCCTTCATTTCCCAAGGAACCAGCATAAACTAAATGGCCTAAGGAGAGTTTCAGAATCTTTTATTTTCAATCCTCAAACCACAGTTACCTCTCAGAGCTTTGTCTTATCTTGGAACAACATATTAAATAACAGGAAGGTAGGTAACTAAGTGGGCTGTTTACACTTTGACATAGAAGGAAGCACTGTGAAATTTTAACTCTACATTCTTATCTGGCCCACACTTTCATCACTAGAATTCTTCATTCTTCCAGTAAAACTGAAAACACTGTCTCAGGAATGTTGCTACCATCATCCTAAACAACTTAGAGGTTTCCTCTCGTCTTGTCCCCAAATCATAGCCTAATTTCTCCAATTAACCTTTTCTGACATTTGAACATATTATAGACCAGAGATCTAGAATAAGAAGAATTAGACCACTGCTTTGAAAACTAAAGTGTTAAGCTTCTCTCTAGATTAATAACTGGATCACTAAAAACTTTCACCAGGCTTAACTCAAGGCTTATTTGCATTCAAAGATGGTTTACATGCATATCGTATTTAACAATGTTTATGGGCAGATAGAGAATGTTAGGATTTCAAACTTGCTGCGTTCACTGAAGTGGACATTGTCAGATCTTTATTTGAAACCATTAGAAAGTACTATATATTACATAAAATAGAAAATATGGAGAGAAACATTGCTTCTCTACAAGAACAGTTATTGCAGCCTTCTTGCTAGAGAATTAGTGTCTCTAATACATGTTTGAGAGTTCAACCCCTGAGCACACAGCAAAGTTCTGGCCCCTGGTTGGTCACTCATATGAAGCATTGTTTGCTGGCATTACATATCAAAACCCTAACTAAATTTTAGCAGAAATGTCATGGCACTCTACAAGTAAGTACAGGGAATGAATGAAAAGATTAATGATGACAGTAACTCAAGACCTTTAGAAGGTATGATTGGCACATAGAAAATTAACATCTTCTATCGGGAAAGTTGATAAGGGTAGATAATTTAAATCTGATGAGGCAAAAAAAATTGATGACTGCAGAAAAATGCTAATGATCACACATTATTACTTTTATTTAAGGTCTCATCCATGCTTGCTCTAAGAGGAAACAATGCACAGAAGTTGGATTTTACAATGTGGAGGGTACTAGGTAAGGAGGGACTAGACAATAATGTGTTCCAAATAACTATTTCATTGCAGAAAATATTTCTGAGCTTCTCTGCTTTTGCTTGAGTCTTTTTAAAAGCACTTGTACTCTTATCCTGGGTATTTCTTATTTAAGATTTGAAAATGCCTGATAATACATCTTGTCTTACAAATGACTTCACAAGAGGATTTCTATTTTACATACACATTTCCTGCAATCCTTTGGGTTTTTATAAGGTCAGATTGGACATCTCTCTAGATTTCCCTAAGGAGAGAAAAATATGAATGAAAATTAAGGGACTGGAATCAATATACCTATTGTAAACTTAAAAAAACACTACTTCTAAGAAGCATCTACTAATTCTTAAAGTTCTGCTTGTCCCCCGACCAAAAAAAAAGATGTATCCTTCAAAGATATTAAGTGATGGCACATGCCAGGTTTGACTGAATCATTTTGTCCAACTGAACACTGAACACCCATCAAGGCCACTGCATTTCTCATCTCTAAATGAACTCTTGTCAGACTCCTCAAGCAGATGCAGCAGTCATTTTAGTTCGGACGACCTTGGGACTCATGCTCTAGCGTGAACTAATAACAATGTCACCCAAATAGTTTCAAGTGAGGAGAACACATCTTCCCTCTTTTAGAAGTATGGCTTGGAGAAGTGTATCTAGAAAATTGTATGTACACGCGCACACACATGAACACACGTATTGGATGCATCATGTAAATCACGTGATGTCACACTAAAGGAGACTTCAGATGGGAAGTACTCTAAAGGACACATTGTGAAGAGATCAAAAACACTAACTGCCCATTTTTCTACCAGTAGGAAGGGATATTACATGTTTTGGTTCATTAAAAACATCACTAGCCATTGCTTTTTTGTGAAATCATGAGCTGTTACAGCCTTGAAACAGTAAGGAAAGAACGTGGATGGTAACAGTACAGAGAGGACTTCGGATATTTAATTTTATAAATGGTGAAATGAAAGGCCAAGGAGAGAATGTGAGCGGTCTACGATCATGGAGCTATTTGGTGGCCTAGCTGAAAGGAGAACCCAGGTTTACTTGATATACCGCCCATTGCTCTGTTTTCCATATGCCACCCCAACTTTCACTTGATTGAATTTTATGGGCAAAACAAATAGCATTTCTCTTGGAAGAAAGAAGGTAAAGTCCACTAGCAAGATTGTTACTGATTCGTGTTAGGTTGGATTGGAACATGGTGGACTGTGGTTTGCTTTATTTGGCTGGGAGCATTTCTCTGTAACCTGAGGATTCATTAGTTTGAAGTGCTGGCCTTTTGCCTCTTTCCAAGGCCATTTTAGATGCAAATTGTACCCCAGACATTATTTTTAAGTGACAGGAAAATCTCTGGAGATAACAAGAATCAGTCGGTTAAATTTATGGACCCTTTGCATTTTCTAATCCTTCTTGATGAATAACTCAGTTTCCAGCCAGGGTTTGAACTTCAGAGTTGATAAAGCATCAGTTTAAGCTGCTGACTACTAAATCAATGCAAGCGATGGTTTAATCAGTCTTCCTACGCCCTCCACTACCTTCCCACAGAATTCCGTCAGACTTGCACGGAGCCAGGTCAATGAGAGACAGACATCCCACAGGCCATTTGTAGCCATTAGATAGCATGGGAAGAGAATGTTGACTAGCAAAACCATTTGGTTCTATTATTGAGGATGCTGGTATTCGGCAGAGCAAGACAAAAAACCTTGACTTAGAGACTGCTGGAGTTTGGGGAGGAGCTGTGAACGTGAGGGGAGTCTTAGGACAAAATGGGGAGGAGAGAAGCAAGTTATGGTAGAAGCCTAACAAATTGGGTCACTTCTGGAGAAGACATCTTGAGTGAGATTGCATATCTGGCTGGTTTTTTAAACCCATCATAGGAAGTCGTGCCTGGGAGCAGAACACACAGCCTGTTGGAGGGGCAGCGTGTAAACGCTTTTGAGAGGAGACAAGGGCAGTTGAGTATCTTCCAAGTGAGGGATGTTTCTCTTTAGTTATCCTCTCCAGGATTTGATCACGGAAATTGTCCCCAAGGCCCACTGTCTGCTGGCAAATTATGAAAGGCTTCCACTTCTCTGACACACAGTTCTGGCATATAGTTTTAAGTGCACGTTGATGTAATACAGAGAGACATCGCTGTTGCCATCGTCCGATTGCCCAGTGTGGTAGTTGGCCATGTTCAAGCTTTGTTGTCTACAGACATATGTAGTTTAATTGCCACCGAGAAAAAGCACAATAAGGTGCCCAGCGTTGAACTGAGTGGGTGTCTTTCTGCACCCAGATCCATGAAGAAGCATCCGTTCCACTCTGGCTTTTCTGCTTTTGAGTTGAGGTAAATTGATCCATTAGGACTCTGTGGTCACTTTGGAAGCCAGATTCCAGGGGAACAGGAAGACCATGAACATAAAGACAGTCTGAGCTGGGAGGCAGGGTTCTTGTGGTCCGACTGTGAGTCTTGGAGATGAAGGTGTGGCTTTCTCTATGTGTTTTTTAGGATCTGAGTGGTTGTCAGGGGGAAGTCTGTTCATAAAGTGCAGGCACTAGGGAGTACTTGGCTAAGAAAACACCCACCATGAGAGCAGAGGATCAGTGTTGACATCTGTCCTCTACACCAAGGTGCATCTGGTCTCCTTCAGGTGTGAGACCTGGTCCATGAGCAGGAGTATCTCCTGGGAACTTTTAAAAAAATGCAACATCTCAACTGAAACTTCTAAGAAATAAGAATCTGCCACTTAAGATTTTCAAGTCATCCATGTGCACCTTAGGGCTTGAGAAGCACTGTTCTAAAGACAACATTAATAAGAAAGAAAGAAGAAAAACAAAGATTTTCTTTGTTGAGGGTCTTAGGACTTCTGTGGCAGCCCAAGGGCCAGTGGTCCAATCCCTCTCTTGGAAGAGAAATAAAATATATTGTCAAATTTTGCAACCAGTTTTCATGTGTGTAAGACAATCACTGTTTTTATGAATGATCCAAGTGGGTGTGTGAATGAGACTATTTCCATCCCCCCTCCTTCCTGCCTGTCTCCCTCCCACCTCCACCCCCATTTTTCTCTCTCTGATATAAAGACTCAGATCTATCATTCCATAAACTCTCAGTATTTTAGTGTGAAGACAAAACCATTTCCCTCACTGGTTTTAGGATCTCCATGGAGGTCAGGGGTTGAGGGTCCCTAGTCCCAGTCACAAATGTGAGATTTTGTGGCAAAGTGATCGATAAAAGTGGCATCTATAATTGTCACCTGGAGTAAAATTGGATGTCCTCGAAAGTGTATCGATTACCAAAAACTTAATGCAGTAGGATTTGTTAGAGAAATGTAAATACTTTTTCACAGTTAAGGATTTAACATTTTAGTTTAGGCTGCATTAAGGTTTCTTTCCCTAAATGGGTGGACTTGCAAAAACAAAACTTATTTTTCATCTTTTTTTGGGAATGGACTTAAGTAGGTACAAAGAACTTTGTGGCGAGATGGGAGTTTGTTTAATAAACCAAAAACTTGCTTTAAAACCCAAGTTCCTTTTTTTAGTGGATTTTAAATAAATTACTGAATAAACAAATATTTACTTTTAGCCAGTAGGAGAGAAAAATGATAGGTTTTTCTAGTAATAATTTTTGGATTTTCATGTATACACTCAGATCTGCACTGCTTCACTGCAAACTCAGGGAAAATATCTATGACTATAGATATAAACTGGTTTCCCTGAGGTTTTAAAAATATTTTCTTCCAAGTTATTTTCCACACCTAAATTTAGAGAGTAAATGATCCAATCCTTCCTTTTAATGGCAAATACGAAACCTTCAGTATAAAAGAATGCAAATTAGACATACTTAGAGTCAAACTGGATTTCCAAGTAACAGTAATCAGTAGTCATTATTAATGATAAAAATACTGAGATAAATAAAATATTGTAACTTTAATATTTTACCAATATTGTATCCTTTGGGGGTTACAATAACAGTATTTTTCTTGGAAGGGAAATAATCCTATATATCCTATAGATAACTTAATTATAAAAAAATCCTAGAGAATATAAGCAGCTCATCTTTCAGTTTCTGACTTATATGTGTCTGCATATTTTTCATGAATGATTTTTCTATGACAAATGTCACAGCAATGGAACTAGAATGAGACATTCACATCTACAGTGAATGTCAATTCACATTGTTCTTGTTTATGTCATGTCTCTAAGTGTTGAAATTCTATGATGGCCAGTTGGGTAGTCAGGGGGAATTCACCTTCCTAGCTATTTATCCTCTATCTATCTACTATCTATTTACTTTTAGGAAAACAAAATTGACTGCATTATTTTGTGTGTGTACAAGTATACACCCAATAAGGAAACTTGCTTTGTATTATGTGCTTAAATAAACTAAACTAGAATGAAGTAGTTTAATGAGGGTATATTTATGATAAGCATTTTTACTCCTTATCACACAGTATTAATTTTTAGAATTAGTATTTATGTTAAATGACACATACTACACAGTTCACTGGAAAATTTTCCATGATACAGAAGCACTGTATTTTCTGGGTTTAAAAGTGTGGGGATAGAAGTTACAATGTTAGAGAATTACTATGAGAGAAAGAGAGAGAAAAGGAAGCAAAAATTTTTTGTGTAATAGGTATCCATTGATTCAGTATTATTGGAGCTCATCTCAGGCTCACGTTTCCTCCTGATCCCCAAACTTCCTTCCACTCCAAAATTTCACCAGGTCTTGTCTTTCAGTTTTTAACCAACATTGTGGTTAGGATGTTTTGTCCTGGGACATTTTTATAAGGAAACAGGTATTAATACCTAAGACAGACAAAAGTCCTTTCACAAATTAAAGTATATGGTAGATATCTATCAGCAGAGAGAAGGTTATAAGAATAAACAGAAATGGGATATTCAGAGTAAAGGAGGAGCAAGGAAAAGTCTAGAAGACTGAGTTTTGCTATGAAGCAGGAACTCAGCTAGAAATTCAGAATTACATACACAGGGCTAAAGGGAAGGTTTGTAAGTTTCTCGGACTTTGAAGTGAGGCCCAGTAGAAGCAAGCGTTGCCTCCTCCAGGGTTTTGCCATCACTAACGCCATCAAAAATCCACAAGAAGAAAAGTGAAGTTGATGAATGACTTTTGGAACAACCTGGTTCATAGATTTTGAAATAGTGGATTCAGTTGCCACCTTTTAGTCATTTCTGGCTTTTTAAGCTTCTGGGCAAATATGAATAATCACACGGAGAGTACACAAAGTAATAAATGTTATGAAGGACTAGCTAGTAATTGTGGTTGGTCTTTTCTGCGATGTCTGCTCCTGGTGGTGGCCCCACCTGAGGGTGCTTCCTGAGCTACTGCCCCTCCCCCATACATCCTCACACAGGGGTGATGCCTGTCCCCTGAGCACTAGGGCTCAAAGAACTTCTGTGGTCCCAGGGGCCACAAGAATCAATTCTTGCTCCAGAGACTCTCTTGGCTGGTTTGGCAACTTCAGGAGGTTTGCAAAAGACACTGTGGTTGTCTTTGTATCTTGTCCCCTCTTCAGATTCTTATTGGTGGAAAGGTTGCTTTCTTGCTTTGGGATTCTTCTGATATATCCCAGAGGCAAAGTGTGGGACCAAGACTATTTTGTGTTTTTGTTTCTTGTGTGTTTGTCTGATTTTGTTTAAATGATGTATTTGCAATATGGAGGAGAACCTTGCAATGGAGACTTCCAGGCTTCAGGGGAAAGTTTTCATGAGAAACACACACCCACTGTTGGCCTTGAGTCTTACATATGCCCATGTTTTTCTTGAAACCCCACATGTCTAAAGTCAGATCCACTCTGCTCCTTGAGATCTAGATAAGATTGGGCACATACTCAATTTCAAAACCAAGGAAAGGCAAGGCCTGACTAAAATGTTTTGTAACTTTGAGCTCAATCTCATTCCATCCAGGCCCAGTTTTACATATTCAAACATTTCAAGATACTCAACAGACCAAATGTCTTTCCTTCTAAAAATACCCAACCCAGCAAGAAGTCAGCTCTGTTGCAATTTCACATCCACTTCTCTTGGTACCTGTAGAAGCAGAAGTCCTGCCACTTACCAACAGCCACTCTGCCAAGAGAACTGTCGCTTTAAGGATGTCACTTCCTTATTATACTGATGGCGCTATTTAATGGGTTCGCTTTCCTAAGATGATTAACCTGTCTAAGGGGGGGTGGGGGGCGGGAAACAAACATTTGTTTTTGCCTCTGGTCTTTTTCTACCTGAGTTTGTTTGCTCAATCTTAAAATGGGAGGTGCCATGGTCTGAATGCTTGTGTCCCCCAGAATTCATATATGGAAATCCTACTCCCTAAGGTGATGGTAACTTTGGTAGGTCATGGGGTGGAGCCTTCATGATAGGATCAGTACCTTATAAAAGAGGCCCCAGTGAGTTAGCTCGCCCCTTCCCCCACACGAGGACACAGAGAAAAGACCTGTCTGTACAAACCAGAAGGAAAGCTCTCACCAGAACCTGCCCACACCAGCACCCCAATCTCCAAATTCCCACCTTCAGGACTGTGAGAGAGAAAAAAATTGTTTTCTAGAAGCTACCCAGTTTTTGGTATAGCAGCTTTTATGGACTTAAGACAGGATGGTAGGTAGGCACTATTAATTTTAAAGGAAGTTTTTGTTTGTTTCTGATCTCATCAGAAATTTCTGCTTCACAACTTTTTTATTTTATAATTTTATACTGCCCAAAGTATCTCACCTAATACAGTTTTTCAGATATCCATCTGTTAATAAATAAATGGATGGGTGGATCTACTAAAAGAAGACTAGTAATGTGTCTTTAACACTTAGAAAAACGTGGCAAACATCAGTAAATGATGGCTCTTACGATCACTGCAATGGTTAGATGCAGTAATCCTCCAAATTCTCTTCTTCACCGTCTGTTAAGTGTATTAAAGTCTGAGTTTTTGTTAATATGACTATTCCCCATAGATTTATTCTTACAGATATATCTTCATTGGGCATGTATTCTCTTACCACAGAAAATATGCAGACACATGCTTCACAAATAAATTGGAATCTGAAGAAAGTTGGCCTGGCCTTTAGAATTAATGCACAAAGTAACACACTGACCCAGAAACAACGGAGTTGATCGGAGTTGCAAAGACATAGATGAAGTGACGTCTTGGAAAATTCCTGGCATCTTGGTAAGATCTCTTCTCATTGGCTTTGCTCAAAAAACCCTGGGCAGCATCTGAAAAGAATGCACTGGAGCGACTTGTCTCTTTCTAAACATCTCTTCAAAAATAAACCCTGGTTCAGATATTCTGCTTACATTTGAGAACAATTTTGTCAGGAAATGTATAGGCCCTGTCACACTTCACAAGAACGTGTTTATCCAAAGGGCTAACACGGATGAGTCATCTCACACTCAAACACCCGTGCTCTGGAGGCGGGATTCCTGTAAACAGCCAGACACTTTGAACTTATGGGTTTCACTTTATGTCATGTTCCAACCACTAAACCAACACACCACGACGGAGTTCTTCTTGGCTAAACCAAACACACCCACCTCATGGAAACTTACTGTGGAAAAATGAGAAAGAAAAGCATCTTCTTAGAGAAAGCTTAGGCCTATCTCCTTGACATTGATTAATCTTTCACTGCAAATAGTTCATGGCCACACTAGTGTGAGTCCAGGGTGACTGGTTCTGGAGGTGTAGGAGTCGCACTGCAAATGGAAACTGTACCTATGAGACTCAAGTCACTCACTCTACCAAGAGTGACTGGCTTGGGAGCTCTGACAACCTTTCAGCTTGGCTTAAGAAAATGATTATGTTGTGTGCTCACCACCCAGTCAGTTCTCCTTTCAAGCAACACAGAGGATGCATTATAGAATTGTACACTTGCAACTATGTAATTTTACCAACCAATATCACTCATATAAATTTAATAATAAATTACTAAAAAGTATCACAACATAAAATTATTATATTAAAGATTTTAAAGCTCCTTCTGTTTTCTTGCTTCACTATATATAAATATTATATCGTATACATCTATTATAATACATTAATTATTCTTTCATCCACCCTGTCCCAACTCGCCCGCATGCTGCTTAAAGGCAAGAATGGTATCTTACTAGTTTTTAAGTGTCAACTCCTAACACAGTACTCTTATCACATCATAAGCACTCAATAGTGTTTGTTAAATAAATAAATGAATGACTATCTTCTCATTATTTCCATTTATTCAATTTAACAGTGACTGTAAGAATGATTTTATATTTGAGGACAGTTAATTTTGAATTTAAGACTTCTCCTTGTACTTGTGTGACTTAGAGCAATTTAAATAAACTCTGGTCTCAGGGTCTTGTTCATTTTTTGCATGTGTTTTTCCCTCTAGGGCACCAATAACACATTGCTAGAAATATTGATAGGATTAAATAAAGATGATGTCTTTACTCTGAATACAGTATACTGGAGGCATTTAATAAAATGTGGCAATTCCTTTAGAACTCTCTTCTTGCTATAAGTATTGGAGTATCAGTTATACAGAGCACTGTCTCTATTTATCAGATGCACACAGCAAATCTCCCTGAGAGCAGTTTGGTAAATGTGGAAATTTTTCATGTCCTGTGGAAACAGTGTGCAAGTCTGAAGTAATGTTTGGCCTAGGACTAGGGGTTGGGATCATCAGAGTCCGTGTTGAATTTAAACCCTGCCATGGACATAGGAGAACCCTGGGCACAGTTGAGATAGCCTTATATTTGTATGGATAATGATTTTATCTGGATAGTCCTTAAGTGATGAGTTAAGGCAGTTAATTGAATTTTTCAGAACCCCAAGTCAAGCTAGAAAAGAGGAGAGATAAAAAACAGGACAGTGAGGAATTTTGAAGCGTGAATTATCAAGATTTACTGCTTCTCCTTGCTATGTCCTCAATGTGTTTTAATCACTTGTAAGACATGTTGGAAGTAAACTATTATGAGTAATGAAGAGTAGAAATTTGGAAATGATTTATGGATAGAATATTTGGAACTGATCTGAAATTCTTTAGAAAAACCTCTCCCTCTAATTTGCTGGAATTATTTTTCAGTTAAAGAAGTTCTTTTTAAATTTTAATTGAGATACATTTTACTTATACTGAAATACGCAGATCTTAAGTTCAAAAAGTTTTGCCAAAAGCATCACCCATTTGACCCACATTCCTATTAAGAAAACAGAACATCACCATTACCATCAACACGGAAATAAAGCCCACCCCCTTTTCAGTCATACCCCACACTTCAACCTCACTTATTCATCACCTTAGAGGAAGTCACTGTCGTGACTCCTCTAAGAATAGATTAACTTTGCCTTGGACTTTCTCATCTTTGGAAGGGTGAGGACTATTTGTTGGTTATAAGCTTCCCAGTCTTTGGTATTTTTATTATAGCAGCCTGAACTGACTAAAACAGTGCTCAACATCTTAACATTGTTAGCAGGGAGTTGTAAATTAAAAAACCACTGTGAGATAGCATGACATGCCTATTTGAATGCTTAAAATGAAATGTCATACCACACCAAATATTTGTGAGAATGTGGAGCAGCCATAATTCTCAAACATTGCTGTGAGACTAGAAAATGTGACAACCACTGCGGAAGTCACAGTAGCAGCTTTTTATGACATCATACAGATACCTGTCTACACTATGACCCAGTGACTCCACCTACATATTTACCCACAAAAACAGAAAACATACGTCTACCAAAACAACCTGAACAAGAATGTTCACAGTAGTTTTATTTATAATAGACAAACACGGAAGACTGTCCAAACATCCATCAAGGGAATAGTCAAACACATTACAGGAGAGTCTCATACTTAAATCAAACTCAGCAGTGAAAAGGAATGGATTAGTGACAAATGCAATAATATGAGGGGTCTCATAGACATTACGCTGAGTTAAAGCATAAAAAACACAAAAATAACATATATATAGTAACATAAAATATATAAATATGTATAAACATACATACAGTATGATTTCATTTATATAAAATTAATTTCATTTCTAGGTGCTCAATAAATACCTGATGACTAGTGACTAGTGCAGTCTTTGCAAAAAAGAGGCTGATGCCCACCACAGAGCTGGTGAATGTAGGCATGTATGTTTACTGACATATCCCTCTCCCAGATTTAGAAGGAATTGAAATGACTACATATACTTTCTTAACGGGTAGGCTGTACTATTTCAGCCAACACATACTTTCCTGGCTGACAATAATTTACTGTCTCTATTTCAATATTTATTTGTTAAAGGTCAATTTTAATCAGATGGTGCTATTTAAGCTTGATCAGTGATGATTAACAATAATTGAATCTTAAATACAGTTACTAAAGAATTCATGATTTCACCCACTTCAGGTCTAATGATCAACTCTAGCTATTTCTATCATTCTTAAATGATCTTAAGAGTCAAACATCAAAAATCATACATATAGGAACACTGAAAACAGTTATTAAAACCATTTATGAGTGCCAGATACTACATTATTGTCTAATGAATACTTATATCAATACTATAGGAAGGATATTTTATCCTTAATATGCAGATAAGAATATCACAGTACACAGAAATTACTTGCTCTCTCAACATAAACTATGGAGTTGGGACTTCAGTATAGGTCGCTCTGACACCAAGTCCCAAAGACTGAACAAATGCACATGATTGCACATTCACATCCCAGGTTCAGTGCTAGGCGCTCTCTGTGGCCAGTGAAGAAGGAAGAACAGAACTTGACTCTCACTCCCACAACAGTTTTCCCTGATGTTCTGAAAAATTTAACCTGGTGTTAAATGACGCTTTCTTAGATATAACAACATAACCGTAAGTGACAAAAGAAAAAAAAGAATAAATTATACTTCATCAAAAATGAAACTGTATTATAAAAAATACCACCAAGATGTTAAAAGACAATTCACATAATGGGAGAAAATATTTGCAAACCATATCTTTGATAAGGTAACTGTATCTAGAATATGTAAAGAATTCTTATAACTCAGTAGTATCTGAATAGACATTTCTTAAAAAAAATATACAAAAGTTCAATAAGCACATGAGAAGATGCTCAACATCATTATGGGTAAAGGATCTAAATAGACTTTTCTCCAAAGGAGATTTACAAATGGACAATAAAAAGATTACCTATATCATTTGCCATTAGTAAAATGCAAATCAAAACCACAATTATATATGGTAATTATACAGCATTTCACACTCATCGGGATAGCTATAGTGAAAATGACAGAAAATAACAAGTGTTAAAGAAGAGAAGTGAGAATGTATATACACATGTAGGAGAGGAGGTAAAAAGCCAGTTTGTAAAATTGTTTGGAAGTTCCTCAAAAGTTTAAACATAGAATTAACATATGCCACAACAACTCCATTCCTAGGTGCATACCCAAGATAAATAAAAACTTATGCCCACATAAAAAGCTATATATACATTTTATAGCAGTTGTAGTTGTATTCTTAATAGCCAAAATGTGTGAACAACCCAAATCTTCATCAAGTGATGATGGGTAAATAAAAAGTAATTCATTCATGGCATGGACTGTTGCTATTTGGCATATAAAGGGAAAAAGAACGGATACAGCTGTAACACAGATGAGCCCTCCAGAACATTACGCTAAGTAACCAGCCCATCACCAAAGACCACATGTTGTATGATCCCATTTATTTTCAAAGTTAAAGCAATGATAAACCTCAGTGCAACCTGTGCCGGAGTTATCACACACTGTGACATTTGAATGCAGAGCGTTTTATCATGTGAGTCCAGGAATAACAGAATTAAAGTCATACTAAATTCTATCGCTACATTCTCAGTGGCTGAATGAGAGTTGTTCTTTTATAGTAAAAATATTTACTTATGGAAGAGACAAAATTAGGGTTCATCCATTTTCCTAGGTGGCAAAATTACTTTATATTTTGTGGGGAGGGTTTATAAGTGCTTAACTATTCTTTAAAAATCCTCTGGGCATCTGGTGTGAAACAGAATGATCCCTCTTCTTTGAAATTCACAAAACCCTATTACTCCTGAAAAGAGAAGGTACCAGTGTGAGTGATCTTTACCTTGAGTGGTAAATTCCTCCCAGACCCTAGTCCTGTTTGACTAGACAAACCAGCTGTAACATAATCGTCTTAACAGTTTTCGCTTCCAGCAATATTTGGAAACCACTGAATCACTGTCAGAACTTGGTACCACAAATAAAAAAAAAAATGGGGGGGGCGGGTAGTTCCCTGGCTGGGAAAGATGAAATATTTGATAGATGCAGAGCTGAAAGAATGAAGAGTGCATGCAGTAGGGCAGCTAGATAAGTAGACTCAGAATGACTCTGGAATGTGTACGTGCTGTAAGAATGCAGACACAAGGAGCTCTAGGAGCTCAGAGAAACAAAGCTAGCCCAGTACACGCTGGTCTGGGAAAGCTTCCAGCGGGCTTGAAATTTTTACCTTAATGAATGAGCAGGATAAGAGGGACGTAAGACAAAGAAAGGACTTTCTTGACTGAGTCACTAACAAGATGCAAAGACAAGATGATGGGAGAACATGCACCTTTGACTATCTGCAGAAGGTTTGACAAAGGAGATCATCAGGGCAAATAGTGGGTGGGGCCAAGGTGAGCTGAAGCAAAAGATGGACTGTGATGGACGTTATCCCAAGGAGTTCTGAGTCACGTGCGGCTATTGGGGAGTCCTCGTGGATTTCTTTTTTGAATCTGAAAACAGGATAATGCAAGTTATTGAGAAAGAAAGGCTGAAGAAGCGATGTGCTGTGGATGTGTTTAGTTGGTGCTGTCCATCAAATGTCCAGATGAGTTGAGGACAGAAATGTCCTGCAGGGAACTTAACTGCATTCAAGACAACACTGGAGCGTTTTTAGTATTTAACAGATGAGTGGGCAAGTGTTGCTCATGGAAACATCTAAGAATGACTAGAGAGGTTTTGAAAAAGACCAGAAGGAAGAGTGTCACAGAATTCAAGAGATGATGGGTTTTCAAGAGGGGAGGAGTGGAGAATGTCAAATCACGGAGATAAGCCATGCTATCACAGAATGAACAAATGTCCCCTGTATTTTTGAAGGGCAAGAGCACACGCCAGAATTTGGTGAGAGGCTTTTCAGGGAGGTTCTAGAGTCAGGCTGGAAGATTAGGTGTGAAATGAGTGGATTGGTAGATGCAGAGGGTGAAGAATCACTAAAAAGTTTTGTTGTGGAAGACAAGAGAGAACTACGATGGCAGATGGGAGTAGTGTGGACCTAATTTTTCATGTTTTTTACATTTTCATGTGATCTTTAGATTGTTTTTATGTTTTTGTGGGGTATTTAGATGCTACTTTCTAGATAGTTCCTAGAAAATACTGAAAGCTTTTATGTGTAGAAGAAGGAAATGGTGGGGGTGGGGTGGGAGCTGTTGTTTCAAGATTGAAGACAAGTATCAGAAAGAGGGTCTGAGGTCTGAAGGAGCGATGCCACAGAGCACAGCACGACAGGTTAAAGGTGGACAGGAGAGGGACTCCGCTTTCTTAGAGAAGCGAGGATGGATGGAAAGACAGATAACTAAATGAAACTTCTTCTTATTTCCTTTGGAAATCCCAAACAGTAAAGGAAAGCAATTTCACTGACCAATAATTGATGATTCTGTGTCGAAGGGCCTCCGTCTGGCAGGAAGAGCGAATGATTTAAGATGGAGAATCTGCCTCTCTGTCTGCTTTGGGACCATTAGATGGGGGAAAAAAATAGGTCTGGGGAGTGGGGGAGGCGGAGGGGACAAATGAACCCTCCCTGGGTCCAATCTCCCCGTATTTTTATTCTCCACAAAAGAGAACAGATGTTCTCTTTTTCGTTGAGAAAGCACCGTGTTTCCTCCTCAACTTCATTTTAAACAGGAGGTTTCAAGAGAGGCCACCCACAGTTCTGAGTGTTCCCACCGAGAGGAAAAATAAATGCCAAACCCATGTGCACTGAGCAAGGAGGAGCAGCTGAGGAAAAAAAAAAACAAAACAAAACCCAAAACTCCAGCTCCATAGCCAGACTTGCCTAATTGGATTAGAAGCAAAGATTAAGCTTACCAAGCTTTCATTGTTTTTAAACCACTTACAGTTCATTGCCACTGATAACTGGCAACTCACCTAATCAGTGATAGCTCAGTTTACTAAGCCCCAAAATTCCGGAAGTTCTTAGAAAGTCTCGTGTTTTTTTTAATCTGTTACTTTGTTTTTGTTTTCCTTGGGATTACTGTGGTAATGGGGATGGTGCAGAAAGAACCCAGGTTATACAACCGTCAAAATTATGCACATTAGGTGGTGAACTTATTATGCATCAAGTTGACAATGCACTGTGGAATTGTATGCCTGAAACCTATGTAATCCTTGCTAACAGATGTCACCCCAATAAGTCTAACAATAAAAATGAATTAAAAAAAAATTATGTGCATTAACAGTGGTGACCAGAAGTTTTTGTCACAGACACGTAAGTGGGGACTGATAGTCCCTGGAATCAGGGGGGAAAAATCTAGGTTAGAACACTGGCTTCTGACTTTGCCAAATACAGCTTCATGCGATGTGGGGAAATTCATTTAACAATTTTATGTATCAGTTTTCTTGACTGTAAAATGCTGGGTATAGTAACACATTCTTTATAGGGTTACATAAACAAATAAATATACATATATTACATACACTTATATGTTACTGGATTTAATCATATTTATTATATACATATTTTGTACTAGTTGTATTTATTATTTTATATGTTTCAATCCACCTAGATTCTGCCAAGCCACAACGTATGGATGGTTCAAATGAAGATCCTTTAAAGAAGGAAATATGGAGAAAAAGGTGGGATTAGGACACACAAAGGGGGAGAAAAGTGTGAAGGGACATAGTGACCCACCAGGGGAAGCCATTACCACCGCAAGGACACAGACAGAAAAGGGTGTCATCAGGGGTAGGTAAGACCTGAGCCACTGAAATCATAGACAAGGTGATGGCCTAGCGGGGTCACCAGTCATAGAGGCATGTAGCCCCTACCAGTGTCTGATGCCTGTGCAGGAAGGAAGCAGGAGAAGAAATTTCCAATCGTATTTCCCTCCACTCTGCATCCGTTTTTGACACCTGCTATTGGCCGAAGCGAACAGAATCCGGCCAACAAAGGGAATGGCCACGCTTCCTGGGAAGGTCAAAAGCCCAGAGCACAGAGCAGGACAAAGAAGAGGACAGAAGGGACCTGGATCAGAACAACACTAAGTAAAATGCTATTTTCTAGATAGTTCCTAGAAAACAGTAAAAGCTTAATAAATAGTATCCAAAATTACTGGAACCATCAAGCTGATGGTATTGATGAAGAAAAAAATAATGATGGTGATAATGAGCATGCATTATTGAAAAATCAAAAGAGGGAAAGGGAGAGGAATGCATGCATGTGCACTGATTCAGATGGAACATTTAAGGGCCAGACACGTGGCTAGCCCCTCAAGGGTCAAGCAAGACTGATGGAGGAGACAGACATTCCATAGCTGCAACAGGAAGTGATACGTTGGACAGGTTTATATCCAGCCCTTAGGGTAGTCAAAAGTGAGGGATTAAGGAATTAAATAATCACTAATCAGTTTACTAGGAAGAATTGGAGAAGTTTTTATGTAAGTTAGTATACATAATTACATTGAGATTAATACTCTAAGCTACTGATTTAATAACTGAAGTATTGTTTGACATAGAATTGGGTACAGTTTTCAAGAGAAATTCTGGTATTGTGCATATTACTTCAATAATGAAAACGATAAAATGAAAAGAGTACTGAAAGAAAGTAAGAAAATCTTCCTTCCTCATTTATTTACTGAATGAAGTCTTATCTTCTTTATGTTTAACTTAACAAGTCAGAAGCACTATCTATACCAGGGGTGTCTGACCTATTGGCTCCCCGGGCCACACTAGAAGAAGAATTGTCTTGGGCCACACATACAATGCACTAACACTAACGACAGCTGATGAGCTTTAAAAAAAAAGTCACAAAAATAATCTCATAATGTTTTAAGAAAGTTTACGAATGTGTGTTGGGCTGCATTCAAAGCCACCCTGGGCCGCGTGTGGCCCACAGGCCACGGGGTTGGGCAAACTTGATTTAAATTGCTATTTTTTACTTTCTTATGGGATTGATTTTTCCTTGTGTATTACTGACCACCAATAGAAAAAAACAGTTCCTTCAGTCCTTTTTAAATGAAAATGATTACAAAAAAAAAATAACAGATAACTACTATGTTCAGTGTGTAGCATTTATACCTATCCCTAGACGTTTAAAAACGTGATTGAACTTACATTTACAAATGTATTATATATATTCTAAAGAATAGCAATGAAAGATAACTAGAGGTCACTTCATACAATTCCTTCCTTTTAATGACAGAGAAAATGGGACGAGGAATCCAAATACCCAACATCTCATCAATATTTATTTATTTTTATTTATTTATTTATTTATTTATATGGCAGTTCCCCGGGTGGGAATTGAACCCAGGCTGCAGCATTGAGAATCTCATCAATATTTAGAACTACAATTTGAAGCCAGGTTTCATGAGTCTACGCCAGTGGTGAATTACAGACGGAAGATTTTTTGAAGCTTCTCCAATATTCTCACCCATTACTTCTGTGTTTTCTTGTAGGAAAACACCAGCTATGCCTTAGTTCCGGAAGGCTTAGTGCATGTACACAAGCACCAGCACCATCTCTGCACCTTCTGGATTTACTGACTATGTCTCGCTCCCCAAAGCTGTACCTCTGCTTGTGCGCGTGGAGAAAGGAGAGTGCACGAGGCAGGGAAGTCACTAAGTCGTGTCCTTGTCGCCTCAGTCTGACAGCTTTGCTGAGACTGAGTCTTCAGCTGGAGGTGTTTCCGGGGTGTGAATGGCCAACAGAGTGGATGGCTACTTCCAGGGTAATTTATGGAGGAAAAAAGTTACCCTGAAGTCAATACATTTGTCAGGTGTAGCTGGAAAATACGACACCTGGGAGTCTGTTCAGTCTTTTGGGGTGTTTTTGGAGAACAGACAGGAGGAGTTTGGTATTTTAGTCAGTCTTAAGATTCTGATAAATGCTGTGTCAGGGGTTCAAAAGGAGAAATGTGATGAAGCTTTCTATGTTCTGCTGCAAATTTGATACTTGTGTTGCTTGTCTTCAACATTATCCTTTCCTTCTATTTGAGTGACAGGCATGTCTGCTGCCTCAGTGTTCAATGCAGACAGATAGCTTTCACTTGAAACATAATGAAATAAAGAGTCACAATCAACCCTTGGTTTGTCACGAAGTTATAACCCACTCTGAGCTCTATATATTTGGAAAGATAAACTTAAATCACAGATAAACAAAATTATCTACTTCAAATGATACAGTCATCTGCTTTTAAAGTACACAGTCCCTTTAAAGTTAGTATCTTTTAATTTATAAAACAGTGATTAACACACAGCCTTTATATTTCTAAAGTCCAAGTTCCTATACTGCCTCCAGGCTGCCTCTCCCTGACCTACTCCCCTCATTTGAAAAAGCAGAAAAATACTTAGAAAATCCAACCTGGGAGAGGTCTATTACGGTTTAGTTTCATTAAGTGTGATATGGAAATAAAATTTATTATGCTGCATTTACTGTACATATATATGACATACTTATTATCAAAATAAATTTACTGTGCTCTCGGAATCAGAATATGATTATGAAAAACCTGCAAGATACAATGAATCAGTCCAGAAATAAAATTAGAATGGGCACAGGCTTTTGACACGGAGCCTTCATTTATTCATCAGTTAAGACACAACCAATATGTTTTTACCACGTTTTCTAGAATTTGAAAGATAAAAGCATATTGCACATATAAGACAATTCTTAGGTAATGTTTTCATGGATTTGTGTATAACATTTATGGACTTCCTAGACCCAGTCAGGTCAGTGCGCGTGCTGACGTGGTCAGGTATCTCGCAAGGGCCACAGTGCTGCACGTGAGCACCTGGAAGGAACTGCTTTGTGTTGTGCTCTTGCCTGCAAGGGGGACAAAGCATGGGAGAGGGACAGGGAGGGAAGGGAGAGAGGACGGAGGGCTGAACAATAAGATAAGAGGTTGAAGCTTCCTTTGTGTGAATGGCCAATCCACTCTGGTCGGCAAGTTATTTCCCCAAATAACCTCCATTTCCTTCAGTTCACCTGTCTCGCCATCCCTGCCCTTACGTCAGCAAATGATTTAGCTTCCGACTTCACCTGCTTTCCACCTCTCCTCAACAACGGCCCTGCACCCCCATTTTACATCACGTGAAAATCAATATCTCCTTTTTTCCAAAGGTAACCTCTCTTTCTCTGTTCTGGATCCAAACCCCTCAACCACCTGCCCTACAGGTCCTCTTCCTTTCTGGAAGCTTCCTTCCTCTGCCATATAACCATGTCTTAAAACAGCATCAAAACGTATTGAACTTGAAATCATGTTTCCCTCACATCGATTTGTTCTGAAAGGATCGTCCCCACTCGTGACCAAGTCTCACCTCCAATTCATTCCTCTCCTTTCATCTTGGGTTCACCCGCTGCAACTGTATTAAAATTGCTCTTTGCAATTCAACAATGGCCTATTTATTTAATCCAATGAAAGTTTTCCTTTCTTCCGGCACTTGATGAGCCCTCTGCAGAACCCAGCAATTTGGAGTGTTTTTGCCCTTCATTCTAAGTGCTGAACATCACCTGTTTTAGTCTAGAGGCCTTTCTAGAGTGACTGCTGCACCCCTGGCTTCTACGGACACTAATGTGAGACCACACTCTCGCTCCAAGCCTTAAACTCTGTATTGAGTCTCTCCACTGACATAGCTGATGAAAGACCCCAAAGTAACCCACACTCAAAATATCTAAAATTCAACCTTATTTCCCCAACCTCTTCTAACCCAATCTTTCTTTAATTTCTAATCTTGAGGAAATGGCATCGCCATCCAGCAAGTCTCCGAAACCAGAAATCGGAAACAATTTCCTCCTGCCCGTCACCCTTTCAGCCACTATCAGGCCGCAAGTCCCTGGCTTCTCCTAAATAGCTCGCAGAGCTAGTTGCTTCTCTGCGTCGATATTTCAGCTGAGTTCTTCATTATTCTTCTCCAGAATAATGCAACTGTCTCCTGGCTCTGATACAAATCTGACTAAGGTGTCACCCATGCTACTGTCTTTCCCTAGACGCGACAAAGCCAAAACTAGCAGGCGCAATGACCACATCTGTCCATCATTTGATGTCTGCTGACTTCTCTGACCCCATCTCTTCCCCTTACCCTATAAAACATCCAATTGTCTAACCATACTGAGTTAATTAAAGTTTCCTAAATGCGCCATGATCTAAGGGGCTGCTAAGCATTTGGGACCCGCATTGTCTCTTTCTGGAACTTTCTCCCATTTTCTCTGCTTGACTCATTTCTACAAGTTTCCTGTAGTCAAATACAGAAGCATCTTCTGCAGAGTGTCTTCGTGATCCTCCCAGGCTGAATTTGATTTCTCTCTCCTGTTTTTTCATATTATCTTTTGCATATTTATCATTTATAACACTGCATTTTAATTAATGAGTTCATTCTTTTCCTTTTCCACTAAAACATGAAATCTCCCAAGTCCTAGCCTATGTCTTTCACATCTCCATCTTAACACCCAGGGGAGACTCTGTCTCCAAGGCCGTGGTCAATACGCATTTATTGACAAAACCGCACCACTAGAATAATCTCAGATGAAATACACATACGTGTTATAATCATAGACTATATCGAGGTTCATGTCAGTAGCTGGACAAAGCCAGTCAATTCCTTAACGAGGTATTATTTGCTATTATGCTGCCAAGATTAATTTAATATGTTTGCTTACATCCGAGTCACTGTGCTTAGGGTAAAATTGTGACCTCCCATTCGAATTCCACATTATTTTGCCTCTCACAGCAGGGAACTACACGAAGTCAGCATTTTTATGTCCTAAACTACCTTCAAGGCATAAGGTCTTACTTAAAATAATAAATGATCATCCTTCAGGAGTCAATTAGAATCAGAATCATAACAATTTCTTTCTGGAAAGGACAGTCTTAAGAGACATGTATTTCAACTGTAGCTGAACTGACTCATGAATTTGATAATTGTTCTTCCTGCTGTGAATGTTAGCTGCGATTCTGCCTTTAGCCCAAAACATGCAGTCCCTTGCAACTGCAGCATCTGTCGAAATTGCCCAGAATTTTTATACCAAAAAAATGTACACTTAGTTAGTTTCGGTCATTCAAATCAGTCTGCAAATGATAAAATTTAGCCAAATTAAAGAGTCAACGGTAGAAGTCGTGTTAGTGTCCTTCCTCAAACATACTGTTTTTCACTTAAAGCAAAAGTAAACAGTAAGTGCTCCCAGCAGGGACATCGGCCGTGAAGTGTTCCTTAAGCTGAAGAAGCAACCAGCAAGCTTGGGAGCGGGAGCGGGGCGGGCCGCCGTGGCACAGACGCCTCAGGCACGTTCGTGCCGTTCCCCGCTGGGCTGGTTACTAGGGCCTGGAGATACGAGATTAATCGGTCCTGGGAAATCCCCCCCTTTGAAAAGATGACCATTTACGTAAATACGACTATGTATGTGCAAATATATAATAAATATATAATATGTAATAGATAATAGGTACCCTAACATATATCATGTTAGAACATACGAGGGCTGTCTGGAAAAATCCCAGCCATAAATGCTTTTATTTTTCGTATTGCATGGCCGCGGCTCTCCGGACAGCCCTCGCATTTCTTTGTGAACTTCAATCTGACGCCTTCAGAGCTACGGTAAATCATGGCCTGGGTCCTTTGGAAGCACAAGTCCAGGGCCAGAAAATGCCCCCAGAAGGAGCTGGGGGACAAGTACAGTTTGAATGGGGAGAGAAGGGGAGGTTTGATGAGTCTATTCCATTACAAGGCGTTTGAAGCAGAAGACACACGTGGCATGGCACACAGGATGGAACAGAGCAGGGCACACGTGTGTGCGACAAACAAGGAAGCCGGTGTTACTGAGAACGAGGTGAAGGCCGGACAGGAGCACAGCAGGGTGGCAGAGAGAGCAGAGGCGGGGACGCAGGGAGCCTTGGGGTTTTTCCTGCTGGTAATGAGATGCCCGGGGAGGGTTTTCAAGCAGCAGCAAGGCACGGCCAGAGTTCTGCCTGAGAAGAACACTCTGACCGCAGTGTGGGAAGATGGATTGCTCGGAGGAAGCTGGAAGCCAGACTGGAGACAGCTGCAATATTCAAAGTTACCCATGTTGGGACCGATTCTAGAACTTTGGAAGCGAAATGAAGAGAAAGGCACACATTTGAGAAATATTTGAGTGGCAAGGCCCAGAAATTGTTTTAAATGAAATCTAAAATCTACCACATTTACCTGACATTAAACACATTAAAATAATTTGTTTCACATCAAACCCACTGCTATGATCATTCACACTCCCAGTTTCCCATTTCAAGCTGCTTGACTCCACCACTGCCTAGCATGCATCATTCTTTCTGACACACACACACACACACACACACACACACACACACAGTTGATAATGCTCTGCCTAAGAGATGCTGGACTGCTCATAACTATACCAAATAAAGTTAGAGACATTTCATTTGAGGCCTAGGCATACTCTCATTAAGGTCACCTCAATTGTGGAAGTTAAATGAAGTGTTGGCATGGAGATGGAGCAGGCAAAATGTCATAGAGTAGCTGATTTATTCCCAATTCTTCATTTCACTGACAGTAAATGCACTGGCCTTGAGCTCTGTGCTATCAAGAAAACACGGGCAACGATTCAGATGATCATGTCCCCGTAGACAGTGAAACCAGATAATGTCCGCCACCCCTTTCCGTACTCTGTACCCCACCAACCTCGCCCAGGGCACGCTGTTTTGTCTACACAGACATTTCCAAATATAGCCCAGGTATGTTGTTTCAGGAGCTGAGCAGCTACCAAAGTTTGAGGTTTGCCTTTTGGCCCAGTTTTTCAGAGCACAGTGTCTCGGTAAATTACAAACAAGTGTCTTGTGTTACACAGAGACCACTGAACACCAGAGGGAGTTACATTCTTCCTTCGGCAGTGGTGATCCATGGGCCTGGATTTGCGAAGCCTCCCATGAAAAACTGAGATGGAGAGATAAATAGGTTTATCCTTCCATTTTTAAGGTAATTGTGAATTTACAGAGCCATTTATTTGGTAAAAACTCTTTTTTTCATTTTTATTGCTCCCTCCCTCTCTCCCTCCCTCCCTCTCTCCCTTCTTTGTGAAACTGAAGAATGGAGTTGATGTAAAAACCTCTGAAGGAGATTTTCAGTGTGCAGAAGTCCCTTCTTTCATATTGTGAGTTTGTTTTCAGATTTAGGCAGAAAGAAAAAATTCCTCTCTTTCCTTTAATTTAAGCAGACTGCTCCTAAGTGCATTTTTAAAAAGACTGCAGAGGTGAAACTAGGCCACGGTAGTGATATTAGCTCCAGGAAAAACAGTTGGATTTACACTTGAATGCAGTTATTTCAACTTTTCAAGTAATGTAATCTCAGGGAGACCTTGGTTCCAAAAATATGACAATGTATTAAGTAGAAAATCAAACTTCACAGGATCATTTTATTTCCATTAAATTCCACTCTGAATATTGCAGAAGGTGATATTTGGTTTTATTATCATTAATTCCAAATATAATAAATATCGGTCTCAATCTGAGTTGATTTATTATCATTTAAAATAGTAAAATATTTTAAGCTTTCACTATATAGAAGATATCATGGGATTTGGTCCAAACTACTGTTTTTATTAATTTAATTTCTTTTTTGCTAAAAATAGCATGGTCTAAATTCTTAGAAAGCATATATTATAGACAAAAGTTTTATTGAGGGAACAATAATAATTCAATGTGCAGTTACTAAATATATTATAGAAGTTATTGTCCTGTAGAAAGGAATAATAATATGCATACAAAGTTTTTAGAGAATATGGCCACTATATACTACGCATGTGTACTATTTTATATTTTGTTATTAATGTAAGATTTTCTTTTCTTGTAATTTCCCAGATTAGGCATTTTAAAAGCTTGATATAGTCTTTTTCAAATAAGTATTAAAAAGTGCTATCAAAAACAAATTTTAAAAATATCTTTGAGTCTGGTTTATACAGTCCAATATCCTGTCATTGCTCATATAAAATGTAATTTTGCATTCAAATGCAGTGGCTGTCATATCTAACATACTTAGAAATAAGAGGCAGAGTCTGAACTCTGTTATCCACAAGACGCTGACTCTCCATGATGGGGTGTGGGGGGCAGAACCAAGTGTTAGGGGCATGGGTGATGGAGACCAATGGCCTAGAGTCAAACCCCAGCTCTCTCATTGGTCTCTCTGACCTTGGGCAAGCTACTTAACCTGTACATACCTCATCATCTGTACCAGATATCTTGAGCGCTCTCATTTTTATTGGCTGTAGAAAGAGCCTCAACATAGAATGAGGTGGTAGAATTATTCAAATTCATGGCAGGAAATTCTCGGACCTGTGTCTGTCATACAATGATACAAATGGTTGCCATGATTATTTCTGTTCTCTTGGCTGATTCACTTAGTTTTGGGGGGCAGCGAGGGGATGGAGGTCTAGAAGGCTGAGAGTTGAGATGGTGTTGTTCATTATACTAAGAAGTATTTAAAATGGAACAGTCAATATTGGTCTCATTTTAATTCCATTATCTTAACTAGGTAGATGTGCAATTAGGGAGATGAGGAGTATTAGGTTGGTGCAAAAGTAATTGCGATTGCGGATCATGCATTTTAAATCATTGTAACTAGCCTCAAACACATCTTTATTAATCAAAATAAGAACCGTTATAATCAACACATTTTTGCCAATGAGAAATAAGTTTATTTATTCCTGTAGCGTAAAAAAAAAATCTATGTTTCAGGATTCGACGAACCCTTGGGAAGCATCTTCTGCATCCTGCTGGGTGTGGAAGCGTTTTCCCTGCAAAAAGTTGTCAAGATGCTCGAAG